>CM062614.1:34530235-34947735 GCA_025617555.3 Puccinia polysora | reverse complement strand
ACTGGTTGTCTTGGAAAGTTTTCCAGAATTAGAACTTTTGGACTTACAACAAAATCCAGTGTGTGGATTGTTGTGATCAAGACCCTTGACCCAGCACCACAAGCCAAGGACCAAATGAGGACCAAATTAAAAAAAAATAACTAAACCTAAAGAATTTTCTTGCCTTGTGTTTCTCATCTGATCAGGTTTAATGGAGACTGTGTACCTACCATTTTACATTGTTGTACCTAACTGTCCTTCTCTCTTTTTTCACTCATGTTTTTTGCTTTTCATTCCCACCTGCCCATCAGGTATTTATTCTCTCCTCACTTTTGCCCGTTAATTGGTCTCAAGACCTGTCTCTCACCTCTCTTTCACTCGTGCTGGTTTCATTCAATATGGATTGTTCTACCTGCCACTCCCATTGAATTCTTTCCCATCCACTTCAGCGGTGACTGGTAGAGATTGTTGGTTGGGATTAAGTTCAAGCGCTGCCACACCTCATCTGAATCAGTATCAAATTTTGATCAAGGATGAGGAGGAGAAAAAATGACAATCAGCAGAAATCTGACAAATTTACATTCAGACAAGCTAGACTTTCATGATGCAAGGTTTTTGAAAAATCCAATTTTTTCAAAGAATGGATTGAGACAGCATCAACAATAGTTTCCATGAACCCAGTACTCTTGCTCATCACAAAAATTTAATAACTAAACCAGAGAAATTATACACACAAGAAATAGATCAGAATTTGTGTACACTAATTGGATTGGTAGCAAGGATATTGACAAAAGTATTGGATTTAACACTCAGCTACCTGAACCATACATGACAACAATCCTCCTTCCAAATCCTACCAAATTTTTTAATCAACTAAGTGATGATTTTCTACTGCCTCAGGTTGACACCAGTATTCACAATTAAAAAAAAAATCCAATTGGCAAGGTTTCCATAAGGAGATGATTATCTGATTCAATTTTGCTTTTCCTCCCAACATTCAGAGAGCATGTTTCCAGATGGATCTTCCTTGTTCACTGCCTTCATGACAAATTATTGTGGTTGAGGAGAACTATGATTGGTTGTGGAGTTATCTAACTATTGAGCTGGTTTTGATAAATCCTGATCTTCAAAACTCTATTCATGATAATCCTCTGGTACCAATTCATTCTTATAATCCACCAGTCTTGCTATTAAAACCAAAAAAATGAGAAGATAATAATCAAACCTATTTCAATGTGAGGGGTAATATAGTGAGATTTTTATTATCTGGATGCTTACCTGCCATCCAGTGTGATTAAGATGAGTGCAATTCTGGTTAAGGAAAAATGCCAAGGTTAGATTGCCGGATTTGAGGGTATGGACGTGGGCTTCTTTTCATTAAAAAAAAATACTTCAAGTGCTTGAGAAAAAAAAACCATTCAATTGAAAGAAGGAGAAGGAGGAGAATGGACAGGACATTTTGAGTTGCTAAGATGAGATGACAATGAAGGTGGTGGGTTGTAATGAAAATGGTGGATTTCATACTTGAAACCGGCCATTTTGAAATACACCAGTTAAGGGGTATGTGTATTTCAGAAACCTGCCATTTTTAATGGCAGGTTTCTAATGGCAGATATGGTAACCTTGATAGACCCTTATAATGATAATAATAATCACAATAATCATGATAATAATGATTAATAATAATAATAATTAATAATGATAATAATAAGAATAATAATAAGAATAAGAATAATAATAATAATAATAATAATAATAATAGTAATAATAATAGTAATAATAATAATAATAATAATAATAATAATAATAATAATAATAATAATAATAATAATAATAATAATAATAATAATAATAATAATAATAATAATAATAATAATAATAATAATAATAATAATAATAATAATAATAATAATAATAATAATAATAATAATAATAATAATAATAATAATAATAATAATAATAATAATAATAATAATAATAATAATAATAATAATAATAATAATAATAATAATAATAATAATAATAATAATAATAATAATAATAATAATAATAATAATAATAATTATAATAATTATAATAATAATAATAATAATAATAATAATAATAATAATAATAATAATAATAATAATAATAATAATAATAATAATAATAATAATAATAATAATAATCAGGGTTAGCAAACCCGCCATTACAAACCCGCCATTTTTTTGACCAAACCCACCATTTTTAATGGCGGGTGTCTGAAATACACATACCCCCTAACTGGCGTATTTCAAAATGGCAAGTTTCATGAAAATGGCAGATTTCAAAAATCAAACCCGCCATTAAACCCACCACTTATGCATCATCATCTATCCACCATCCATCACATCTAAAATACCCATCCACATCAGAAAATTCATACTAATCCCATCTCCATTGCTTCAGGAACATCTCATCTCCATTGCTTCAAATCTCCATCCCTTCACATCTCTATCAATTCACATCTCCATTGCTTCACATCTCTATTGCTTCACATCTCTATTGCTTCACATCTCCATCATCATCTCATCACCCCACATCAAATCACCATCTTTCTCAACATGTCCAATCAAACTTCCTGCCAGAAAGTTGAAAATGCAAAAAAGCTGACTGAACTTTTGTTAGTATTTGACTCCAATTTTTTTTTTGTTTTGGTTGTTCAACCAAGAATCCTAGGCTGACTCACTCCGTTTTTTCTTTTTTTTTTTTCTTAGAAAAAACCAACCCAACACCTCACCCCACCTCACCAAACCACTGGTCCACTCTCCTCCTCACCCACCACCTCCTCCTCACCCACCACCTTTGGCACCCCTGGTAAGCTCACCTCATCCTCCCCATCATCAGAAGCTAACCAAATTTTCCATCCCCCTCCAGGCACCTTTAGGTCCTCAGGTAAGCTCCCCCCCTCCTCCCTTGATCCTAGCTGACTCCTCCCTCTTGCTTGCTCCTTCACCACCACCCCCCTCCTTGCTTGCTTGCTGGCCCCACCACCGGCCCCCACCACCTCCACCCCTCCTTGCTTGCCAGCCCCACCTCCGCCCCCCCTCCTTGCTAGCTCGCCAGCCCCACCACCACCCCCCACCACCTTGCCCTCCTCCTTTCTTGCCGGCCCCACCACCCCCGCCAGCCCCACCTCTGCCCCTGCTGGCCCCACCTTGGCCCCCCCCTCCTTGCTTGCCCGCTGGCCCCACCTTGGCCCCCCCCCTCCTTGCTTGCCCGCTGGCGCCACCTTGGCCCCCCCTCTTGATCTTCCGGCCCCCCCACCTTGCTCACCAGGCCCACCACCACCCCCACTCCTTGCTTGCCAGCCCCAGCTTGGCCCCCCCTGCCTCCTTGCTTGCCTGCTGGCCCCACCTCAACCCCACCTTGGCCCCCCCCTCCTTGCTTGCCCACTGGAACCACCTTGGGCCCACCTTGGCCCCCCTCCTCCTTGCTTGCCCGCCAGCACCACCTTGGCCCCCCCTCTTGATTGCCGCAGCCCCCCCCTCCCCCTTGCATTGGCCCCACCCCCCCCCCATCAATGCCCGGCCAACCAACCTCCCCCCCTGCCTGGTTCCCGGGCCCTGCCTACCTGGCCTTAGGCCCAACCCTAACCCAACCCAAAGGCCCGGCCCAATTCCCTCACACCTTGGTAAGTTTTTTTTTTTTTTTTTGGGTGCTGATGTGATTTTTTTGTTTGGGTATAGTTTTTTTTTTTTTTTGGTGGTCATGTTTCTGGTGAACTTGGGATCAAGTCCAGGTTTGTTTCATTTTTTTTGATTCAATCTTGTTTCACCCATGATGTTCATTTGACTGACTGTTTTTTTTTTGGTTTTTTTTTTCAATCCCTCAACCGCTATTGGTGAATGTCCAATTCTTCTCCCACCCCTCTCAAAATTTTACACAAAAAATCAAATCCCGTCTTGTTTTTCAACTCAATCGAAGTATTGGATTGGGAGGGAAAAAGATGGATGGAGATGGCTTGAAAACACACAGAGAGGTGGGAAGAGTAGGGATGCTTGCCAAAAGAGGCTTCAATCTTGGGATTGACAAATGTCTTTGGAAGTTTTGAGGAAGGTATTAATGAAAAGGTTGTCTGTTCTGGTCAAAAACCACATCCTTTGGATCTTTACCCTTCCATTGTTGCCAAAAAGGAAAAGAATAGTCCAAAGCCCACCCAGGAAGAGTTTGAACAAGCCAAAAAAACAATCAAACCCTTCCATTTCTTCCACCGTGGAAAATTAATTCCTGCTGGGGAGACTGCCACTCATACAAGAATATAAATTTCAATGCAAATCAACAAACCAACTAGAAACACTTTCAGGGATTGAGGGAGTGGGAAAATATACTCCAGGAAAAAAATATAAATAAACAGAAGAAATATTTTTTTATTGGTGGGGTTAAAAATAGTCTTAAGCATTGTTGTAATCAAGAAATTCTAGCTCAGCCTGTTTCAACTTCCACTCAGCATCCCATTCTTGCTGATGAGCCAAACTCTTGGCTTCCTGCTTTTGAAAATCAATAGCCATTTGAAAATCCCAGTTCTCATTTTCAAACTCAAGTTTTTTGGATTCAATTTGCAATTTCACTGTTTTTCAGAGGGGAATAGGAATGAGCTTGATTTCGAAAGCAAGGAGAATCCAATCGGCTTACTTGAATCTTGCTTCTCCATGATCTCCTCAAACCCAAAAAATTTGAAGTATTTCTTCTCTTTTGAGTGCTATTGGGGATCATGTTTATGGAATTGGAGGCCTTTTTCTTTCCCTTTGCAGAGGAGGTTTTTGTGGGAACATCATTGCTCTCATTTGAAGGGGATATTGGAGGCCCCATTGGCTTGAGTTTTTAGCCATTCAGGAATGGAGGAGCTTGTTTCTTTTGAATCTAAATCAGTCATTATTAACTTGACAGAAGATAAAGAATTTGGTTCCTTACTTGAGCAGATGTTGATGGCAATGGTGATACGGGAATGAAATCCCCCTCATTGGCCAAGTTCTCCAGTTCTTCCACCCCAGGAAGAGAAAAATCCATAGAAGGAGGGGAGGGGTCCAAGGTTGGGTTTGACTGCTCAATCAACGTAGAATTAGAAGTGATTGGAGCTGATTGCGTTTGAATATCCTCCTCATCATCAAATGGGGGCCACTCATAGGTTTCTTTGGGATAACTGTTGCCAGGATGAGCGTTCCCAGCCAAGTCCTCAGCAACAACTGAATTGGATTTTTGGGCATCAAAAGAAGCTAAGGGGATGATGTTGGCCTTCTTTTGAAAGATTTCATCCATTTGAATATAAAAGGACAAATGAAGTCCAACTTGTCAACCACTGAGTTGATTCCCTTGGCATTGTTGGAGTCAGTGATACCAAAGCCGGTTGAGATTGACATGGAGTGGGCCTTTTTGTACTTGGCTTGATAATTCTTGAATTGCTCCCTCATCTGTTTGGATGACAGATCCAGCCCTCCTTTTTTTTTTTATTCTTGATTTCATTGGCCATCAGGAGATAACCATTGACCTTAGAGGATTGAGGTTGGCCAACGTGTTTTTCATTGTCCAATCCAAAGAAAGCATTGTAGTTGGACGGAATTTTGAGCCAGTTTACCAGGATGATGTGATCAGCTCTCTTGAGATGACTTGAGCCTTTGGAAGCTGATGGGGGAGGATTGTTGGATTTTGAGTTCCTGGGGGATGTTTGCTTTGGTCCATTGGATTGTTTAGTGGACTTGCGTGGGGAGGATTGCTTAGGGGCCATTTAAAATAGTAGGAGGGATGAAGGGATGAAGGGCTATTAGAGTGTTTAAGTGGTAAGAGTGATGATTTGATGAGAGGATGAGAGTGACAAAGCAAAGAGAATAGGAAGAGATTGAAATGTTTGGGAAACTAGAGTTGAATTGCGACCAACAGAGGGTCTAATGAAATTGGATCAGAAACAAGGTTGAGACAAAGAAATAAAATAAAACAAAAAGGAAAGAGGATGATTGAGTTGATAGAAATGAGAGGAGACCAACAGGACCGGCAGAGACGCCTAGAGAATCGGCTGAAGTTGCATTATTTGATGGGATGATTGTGGGAAAGGCTGAGAGAGTTGAGGTCGAGAGGCTGAGGGACAAATCAGAAAGATGTTGTGAGGACAATGAAGGAGCGGCTCTCACCAGTCAGAGTTGAGATTGAGGAGGGGACTGGATGAGTTGACTGAGGTCAAGTCGTCGGTGGTCTTGATTTGAGGAGCGTGGGTTTGATGGCCGCCAAAGTTGAGGCTTGAGGCGGACAGGTTTGAGAGGGGTGAGAAATGAGAGTGAGAAAATAGAAAAGGACAAAAAGAGACCGGAGAGAAAGAAAGAAGAAGAGGATCTTGCTGAAGTGGAGAGAACAAGAGGCTCCGGCTGAGGTCACCACGATCTGGAAGAAAGAGCAGGTCTCCAATTGTGAGTTGTAGGGCATGAGCTCCGCGGCTCTCTCTGAGGTGCCGTGGATTATGTAAGCTGAAGGTTGAGCGCGGGAAGAGAGAACTTGGTCAGTACTTCAACACTCCCCATGACTGGAGAGAGTTCGACTAGGGCAAATTTTCGAGTTTGAATTTGGGGTCAAGGATCCTTACAAAGGCCTGGATGGCGGGCTTTGCCACTGCTTTGGTCAGAGGGTCAGCCAACATGCGGTCCGTGGTTATGAGTTTGACTTTCAGATTGCCCAGTGCAAGTTCCTCCCGCAAGCCTTTGGTCTTGAGGTACATGTTCCTTGTCTTGGAATTGGAATCAAATTGCTTGAGTTTGTCCTTGAGGCCCTTGTTATCAATGAGGTGAGTCGTGAAGGGGATGGAAAAATTGAAAACCTCTCCCAGAAGGTGCTTGAGCCATCTTCCTTCCAGGAAGGAATCCAGGAGGGCGTTGAGTTCAGCTTCTGTTGAGGAGCAGGTGATGTTGCGTTGTTTGAAACTTTCCCAGGAGATGACTGATCCAAATGAGAATCCCAAGTACCCAGATTGGGACTTCCTTGATGTCGTATCCTCACCCCAGGAAAAGTCTCTGTAGAAAATCAGAGGTTTGGCAGATCCATCGTAGGTTAGGGTGAGTTGTACGTCCCTGGTGGCCTTCAGATATTGCCAGGTTCTTTTGAGCTCCTTCCAGTGAGTTAGGCCGGGCTTATTCTGAAACCTGGCAAGGCTTGAGACCAAAAAGCTGAGGTCCCGGCGAGTCCAAGAAGCTATGTAGTTCAGGAGACCCACCCCTGAGCGGTAGTTGATGTTGAGATGTTTGAAGTCTTTGAAATCCTCGTCCAAAGCTTCTGTGAGTTGGAGGTGAGGAGTTAGAGGAGTTTGGACTCCTTTTGGGTCTGCTAGTCCAAGTTCTTCCAAGCCATGAGCTATGTGTTTTGTTTGGCTGAGCAGGATTGAGTTGTTGGTTTGATCAAATTTCATTCCCAGGATCGTGTTGGGAGCGTGGCACTGAGAGTTTTTGAATTTGTCATTGAATTTGCCTTCGAATTCAAAACCGTCTCCCACCAGGATGAGATCGTCAACGTGGAAGAATATGAAAGACTTCCCGCCCGTTGATTTGTAGAGACACGGGTCACTGTTGGATTCCACAAATCCCGTAGACTTGATCCAACTTGTGAGGGTTTGGTACCAGTTCTTTGGGGCTTGTTTCAGTCCGTAGAGACTCTTCTTGAGTTTCAGATACTTACTCTGTTGAGACAAACCATCAGGAGTCTTGATAATTACTTCCTTGTCGATGGGAGCGTGAAGGAAGGCAGCCTTGACGTCAAATTGCTTGATTTCAAGGTTTTCTCTTAGAGCGAGTTGGAGGATAACTTTGAGAGATGAAATTTTTCCTGTGGGTGCGAATGTTTCTTCAAAGTTGAGCCCGTGGATTTGATTGTAGCCCTTCACACACACTCTGGCCTTGAAGATGAGGGCATTGTTGTGGCAATTGTCTTTGATTTTGAAGACCCAAGTGGTTTTGAGAGGATTGATTGGTTCGGGTCCATCGTAATCTTCCCACACCTCCAGATCCTTGCATTGATCCAGCTCTTTGCCTATTGCCTGTTTCCATTCCTCTGCCTCTTCACAGGTGATAGCTTTGAGATATGTTTTGGGTTCATAATAATGGTGAAACCCGTAGCATTGAGGGGGCTTGAGATTTGCACGATTTTGCAGAAGTCAAGGAGGAGCAGGATAGGTTGGAGGTGGTTCTGGGAAAGGACTGGGATGTGTTGACTGAGCTTCAAACTGATGGTTTGAGGCCTCTGAGTCACTAGTTTCTGGAGAATTTGAGTCGGACGAGTCCGATTGAGTTTCCGGAGTCTCTCTGTACTGGGTGAAGTTCCTGTCAGGAGGAGGCGCCGAGGAGGAGGCTTCTTCTTCTTCTGCTGAAAGGTGACTGTTTGGGACATCCGGATCATTGTTGATTTTGAATCCATCAACTGAGAAGTCCAAGTCTGGACTTGACTCACGGCGATTTCCAGAAGATTCGTCGAGTTTCACATGTTTGCTTGAGATGATGGATCCGTTGGGGCAGAGGATTCTGTAGGAGCGAAATTCTGGATTGTATCCAATGAGTCTTCCTTCCAGACCCTTAGGATGGAATTTCTTTCCCTTGATTCTGAGGTGGTTGAGGTAGATAACTGGGGTTCCCAGAGGTTTGAAGTAGGAGAGAGGAAGTGAACTGCCGTGCATGATTTCCCAAGGCGATTGGCAACAGCCCTTGCGGGGAATCTGATTCAGAGAAAGGCAGCATGCTTTGAGTATCTCCAACCAGTACCTCTTGGGTAGGTTGGAGGAGCTGAGGGAAGTACGCACACTTTTGACAATTGTCCTATTGGCTCTTTCAGCCCTGCTGTTGTGTTTGGGATTATAGGGTTCTGAAACTAGTTGCTTGCAAGAAATCTCTTTGAGGAAGCTGGAGAGTCTGTTGTTGACAAATTTGGTTCCTCCGTTGGAGCAGAATTTGCAGGGATAGTATCCCAATTTAGATTTCTGTTGTTTGATGATTTCTATGAGAGTATTTGGAGTATCTTCTTTGCTGAAGAGAGGAATGCCACTCAGGTAGCCCAAGAAGTTGTCCACAATCGTTAGGATGTATTTCTCTTGTCAATGCGACTCAGGTTTGATGGGTCCAACAAGATTGAGATGCAATTGTTTGAAGGGTTTAGTCGCAAGAGTGGCCTGTATCTTGAACAGAGACTTGGTAATTTTGCCAAGGGCACAGTCCTTTCAGAAGAAATCTTCATTGTTAAGCTTGAGATCTGGAAATTCTCTGAGTCTCCCAATGGAAGCGTGGCCTAGAGAGAGATGGAGGTCCCGGGTGGATGTGGCGGAGTTTTTTTAGGTGGACAGGTGACAGTTGTTCTGTCCGATGCTCTTGGGGTTGTTGACCACAAACAGATTCTTGATGATTTTGCCTTCCAGAAGGCACTGATTGTTGCGGATGAGTCGGAACTGTCCCTTGGAGGATTTCAGGGAGCAGCCTTTGGTGATCAGTTTGCCGGGGCTTATTAGGTTGACCACCAAGTCGGGGACAAAGAGGCAATTACTGAGGGCGATAGTTTGGTGTTTCCAGATTAGTTTGACAGTTCCTGTGCCTTTGATGGGAAGGTTGGCGCCATCTTTGCCCGTCAAGATGTGCTCTCCATTGTTGGATTTGATCAGCTCAGAGAAGAATCTCTTGTCATTGAAGAAATGCGCCAATGCGCCGCTGTCCATTAGTATGTTCTGGCTCAATGTTACTTTTGATTCAATCCAGTTGGTGACAAACGCGTGGTAGTGAGCTGACTTGGATTAAGACTTCTGCTTTTCTCTCCATTTGGCTTGATTATCCCTCCACCATTCCAGGGCCTTCTCTGGATGAAGGTGGAAGCACTCACTTTCTAGATGATTTTTATCTTGTTTGGGGTTGTGATAGCCTTCCACACAACGACTGTTTTACTGGGATTTGAATCTGTTCTTACCGGACACCAGAGCGCTCTTGGGGGCTGAGATGATTTTGTTGGAGGACTCTGCCTTCACTTTGTTGTTGTACTGAATGAGATGATTGCAGACAAAGTCAACTCCTATAGTTTTGTCGGAGTGCATGAGTTGCTGCTTGAGGTTGTGAAGAGTGACAGGGAATTTGAAGAGAATGAGGTAAGCCAGAATGTCTTGAGGAAGATCAATGCCAATGTCATTCATTTTCTTGATTGAGGTTTTGATTTTTGTGACAAAGTGTGTGATATCTTCTTCCTTGAATGAGACGTGGAGAAATTCATTGAAGATTTGAGCGCGATTGGAGGCTTCTGACAAGGAGTATCTTTCCTTGATTGCCTGCAAGATGGCTTTAGCTGAATTGACGTTGGTGGCCATGACAATGTTGTTGTGAGTCACCGAGTCAACCTTGGAGATGAGAAGGAGTTGAATTTCGTCGTTGTCCAGTGAGGAGAGTTGATCAGAGCTGGATTTGAGGGTGGTCAGTACTCCTCTGAGTTGGAGCAGCCCGTTCATCTTATCGCGCCAGATGCCATAGTTGTCCTCTGAGAGTAGGGGAATGGTTTCCAGCGCATTTTTGAGCATTGCCTGCCGGAATCCATCTCCGGAGAAGTTGCTGGAAGATTCTGCCATTGTGAGAGCCTCTGTTGGTCGTCGTGGTGAGCCTTTTGGCTTTTAACCGTGAAATGTTTGGGAAAATAGATTTGAATTGCGACCAACAGAGGTTCTAATGAAATTGGATAAGAAACAAGGTTGAGACAAAGAAAGAAAATACAACAAAAAGGAAAGAGGATGATTGAGTTGATAGAAATGAGAGGAGACCAACAAGACCGGCAGAGACGCCTAGAGAATTGGCTGAAGTTGCATTATTTGATGGGATGATTGTGGGAAAGGCTGAGAGAGTTGAGGTCAAGAGGCTGAGGGACGAATCAGAAAGATGTTGTGAGGACAATGAAGGAGCAGCTCTCACCAGTCAGAGTTGAGATTGAGGAGGGGACTGGATGAGTTGACTGAGGTTGAGTTGTTGGTGGTCTTGATTTGAGGAGCGTGGGTTTGATGGCCGCCAAAGTTGAGGCTTGAGGCGGACAGGTTTGAGAGGAGTGAGAAATGAGAGTGAGAAAATAGAAAAGGACAAAAAGAGAACGGAGAGAAAGAAAGAAGAAGAGGATCTTGCTGAAGTGGAGAGAACAAGAGGCTCTGGCTGAGGTCACCACGATCCGGAAGAAAGAGCGGGTCCCCAATTGTGAGTTGTAGGGCATGAGCTCCGCGGCTCTCTCTGAGGTGCCGCGGATTATGTAAGCTGAAGGTTGAGCGCGGGAAGAGAGAACTGGGTCAGTACTTCAACAGAGATGAGAGTGATGAAGTGAAAAGAGGGATAAATCAATGAGAGTTATGATGTGATGAAAGTGATAAAGTTATGATAGGGATGAAGTGATGAGGATAGTGATCCAATGAGAGTTAGCTGGATGTGATGAAAGCAATAAACAGATGAGAGCAATGAAGTGATAAGGATATTGATACAATGAGAGTTAGCTGGATGTGATGAAAGCAATCAATGGATGAGAGTGATGAACTGATCAGGATAGTGATCCAATGAGAGTTAGCTGGATGTGATGAAAGCAATAAAGTGATGAGATTGATGAATTGATGAGGATAGTGATGAAGAGATGAATAGCAATGAATCAAATTTTTTTTCCATGAGGTTGGAGTTAGAAAGAGGTGGGGAAGCCAGGAGTGGATGACGTGGACAGGTGGTGGAAGCCTTTAAATACTTTATTTGAAAAAAACCCACTTATTTCCAGGTAACTCTGACATGTCTGATTTGAAATAAGTGGTTTTTTTGATTTTTAATGGCGGGTTTGAAATGGAGGATTTGGTTTAAAACCTTCCATTAAAAATGGCGGGTTTTCTTAACTCTGATACGCCCTATTGATAGAATTACAAGATGAGCCTCAGAAGTACATGTTAGACCAAACCCAATCAACAAAATGAAAACCCAAATGATGGAATCATATGATCTCTAAAAATTGGAATACAAATTGAGTTGATCTTTGAGATTACCCATCCAACCAGAAGTTTCCTTTGAATTCAAAGAAGAAGGTTTTCATACAATGGATGGGATTGGAATCATATCTCCCTCAAGTAATAAATTCACCCAGTGGTTATTGTTAACAAATTGAATTAAGATTGCCTCTGATGTTTCTCTTACACCCATTTTCATAGGAGTATAAGTATAACATGAATTCAATGAAATGAAAAAAATTGGCCTTGCATAATAATCTGCTATTTCTTGATCCATATCCAACTTTCAAAGCCATTTTGAAGATGGAATCTTTTCATCCATTTCTTTAAAACAAATTCTTTGTTTGATCTTTTCTAGCTTTTTACTTGAACAATGGACCTTAGTATAGCATGCCTTATTTTTGCTCAATTTTTTAATCATTTCTCTTTGTACTTTGAACCATCTTTTTTCATCATACCCAAGTAGCTTAGCGATTAATCTCAATCCGCAATTACCATCACCAACAGGATCCCAAAACTCACCCAAGAACTTCAACCATGAGGAACAATGATCAACTTATTACAATTGGCATACCAGAGTACAAAGGGCACCTTTTTCCTCAGGTATTTCACTGTTAATCAAGTTATCATTGTTTTTGATGCTTTTACATAATTTCTCAGGAATTTGATTGAGGTATTTCACCTTTGGTTCCTAAAATCAAAACTCACTTAGCCAACATTAAAATCACATTAATCAAATGAAGACTCACCAAAGATGAGCTTCTAGTTCACTTCTCTTGCATGTCTTCTTTCTCAGGAGAGGATTCCAATTTCAAATGAAGGGAGCCTAATTCAATTTCAGCCTCTTCTTCTGAAATATTTAATTCAGATTCTGGGCCTGGGTACTTGGGATTTAAAAATAATATTACCATGGGTTCATTAAATCATAAAAATGAACACTTCTCAAAATAAAACACTTACAATTTTTGGTCTTTTTGGTGCCCTTCTAACCCTCCTTTTTCTCTCAAGTTCCTTTTCAGTGTGTTCAAATCTTGAAATATCACAAAGCTTTTCTTTCAGTTTGGGTCAACTGTAGCTCAACCATAAGACCTTTTTCTCAAGCCCTTGCTTAGAAACAAAATTTTTTGAATTCTTTACCAGCAACTTTAGAAGCTCCACTTGGAATACTTCAGGTTTTCCAATAAAATGAACTGAGCTTCTGAACCAATTGAGAAGATTCAAGCACTGTATCAGTTTTAACCTTTCAAAAAGCAAAACCATCACTCATCATTAAACCAATTCAGGAATCATCAATCAAATAGTGATCATCAATCAAAAATCATTCACCAAAAGTCAATGAAAAAAAATTCAAAACTCCAAAAATCCAACTTACTGAACTTGAAGGGTTTTAGTCTAACCTCCACTGAGGATTAACATCCTCAGGCACAGCAGATCCTCTCAATGCTATTATTTTTCCTAAAATATGGGAACAGAGCTTTCATCATGATAATTCTTTAACTTCTCAAATTTTTCCCAAATTATTTTGATTGCCTCAATTGACAGTGTGTATCCCAAAGGTAAAAG
The DNA here is from genome assembly GCA_025617555.3 of Puccinia polysora. NCBI lineage: Eukaryota > Fungi > Basidiomycota > Pucciniomycetes > Pucciniales > Pucciniaceae > Puccinia > Puccinia polysora. Next base: position 34,934,225 of record CM062614.1, on the reverse strand, counting down.
TTCTGTTGGAAGAAATTTTCCTCAATTTATTTTAGATTTGTTAATTGATGGATGCACTGATTTGATTTGGCTGTCAATTGTTCCATCAAGGTGTTTACACACATCCAAAATGTTCCCCAATGAACTCAGGAGTAATTGTTTGAAAGTAGCATGGGCCCCTTCTACCAAAGACTTTGTTTTATTTCCAATGTGAGGGTTGACACAATCCACACAGTTAAAAAAGTCTCTTTGATAGGGAAAATTTTATTTTCCATATACTCAAGCACATCCTTGCAGTCCTCCAAGAAACACTCCATACATTTTTAACATAAGAAATCCCAGCAGGGATGAACAGAAGAAGGAATGAATTGGCCTACTCTGAGTTCCACCCCATTGACTTCTTCCTGCCCCTTGGTTTTGGAGGCCCCATAATTTTCCCACAGAGACATAAAACTTTTCCATCCTTCATCATCATTACCAAAGAAAAATTTGAAATTTTCTTGAATATTTCTAGAATAGTGCCAAGAGCACAACTTTATGGATGACTCAGGGAAACTATGTTCAATTGCACAAATCAGTGCTTTTTCATGGTCTTTCACAAAGATTTTTGGAGTCCTCTCAGGATCATAAACCAAATCCTTTAGTGCATTCACCACCCAACTGTAGAATTCAAATGTTTCTTTTGTTATAAAAACAAAAGCCTTTGTAAAATGTTTCCTGTTGACTTTCATTCCTACAACATGCAATAGTTTTATTTCTTACCTCTTTGCTTTATAATTGCAATCCAACAAGGCAATATGATGGAATTTTTTACAAATTTTTATAGAATCAGGATGAACCAAGAACAGGGCTTCTAAGTGAACCTCTTCACTTAATTTTGACCTGGATACCCACTGAGTATCTTGGAGGTTTTTGAATAGCAAATCCATAAAGTTTTTACCCTTTATTTCAGCTTCCCCAACCTTGCACTTAGTGTTATAGATTTTTCTATTTTCAAAATATTCTCCACCATAAATATTTCTCAATTTCCTTTTGAGTTGAATTGTATGGAGCCCATCTTGCATGCCTTCCTTCAGTTTCTCTAAGGCCACACCAGAGATTCTCCTCAGTTGAGGGTGCACTTATAGTTTTTCAGATTGTTCATGATTGTGTTTGCAATTTCTAATGGAGAGGAGCCACATGGGATCTGCTACTGTAATACTTGCACGGTTTGGTGACCAATTTGGTACACCTTAAAAAAAGGGGCAAAATTTTAAAAAAAAAAAATCTCTTTCCATTCTCATTTGTAGTTATCTCTTGTAAGTAGTCTACAGGGTAAGGTTGACAGCGCAACAATTTTGGCGCTCCAAATGGCGTCGCCAGGGCGCGCCAGCAATGTCTCAAAACCCCCGTGGCGCGCCAAAGATGTATGCACCTTAAGTGTGGGGGTGTGGGGGGTTCTATCAAGGAGGAATAAGCCGGGAGGTTGATTGAGATGGAGAAATGAGTGTGGGGGTGCGTACCAAATTGGACTGGAGAAGTACAAGGTCATTGGTTGGAATGAGCAGGTGGGGAAGCAACCCCAACCGTTGCAAGGGGTTGGGGGTTGGACTTGGGCTTGGGAGAGGAAAGTAACAATGGGACTGGGAATGGCCAGGACACTGGCCACCACCTTTTCCAAGTTACCCCCAGCTTCAACAGTGAGCACTTGCCCACCAGCCAATCGCACCTCTCAGGCAAGCACCAAAAAACGGTTCAAGCCCTCCAAAGGACATGACCCTCAATGATCCTCTTCTCTTTTCTGTGCCATATGGAAAAAAAAATCACTTTTTAAAAAAAAATGGCTCGCCACTTTTTCCACCTGCAAATGGCGCGCCAGGGTGGCAGGAAAATGGCGCCATTTGGCGCCCCATTTTCTCCAACCTGTCACCACCAACCCTACTACAGGGCCTCTTGCCCATAAAAGGAGGGGCTCTCCCCAGACTTTTTTCCAATCAGCTATCATCTTATCACCCATCCATATGGTATCAATCAATCCTCTCATCTCCTGATCAATAAATAAGGGTATCCCCCTTTGTGTCTCATTATGATCATCATTGGAATAAAGCTGGATATATCTGTTTATTATCCCCTGATCCTCATCCTTATCACCAACCAATAGCCTTTCTGTTTGAAGAAGAATTCATTTGGTTGAATTCTTGAGTGTGTTAAATCACTCCTTTGATCTCTTTCTCTGAACACTTTGGTCTTGATCATTCATCTGATTTTATTTCTGGAACCAGTCACGTTTGACTGAGAGGTTTCTTTAAGCTTTAAACCTGGAGTGTTAAACCTCCCTTTATCTCTTTAAATCTGAATTCCGCCATGCTATTCTTGAGTCCCTTGAGAATTGCTGGGTTATTCTTGTTTGAATTTGTTGCTTCTTTGCTTCTAGAGCTTGATGAAACAAATTGCTTTGTTTTTTACAGCCACAAAAATTTATCTGGTACCCTTCAAGCGCTTGATTGCAACGACTTGGTCAGGTTCATTGAGAACCCGGAGGTTGCTTGGTATTGAGTTGATCTTTCCTAAGCTTCTGCTGACAACCAGAGTTATTAGCTTGTGGGCCTTGTTACTTACAACTGAATTTTTCTATTGAACTCTGAACAAACTTTAACTCATTTTTTTCAAGTCTTTTCCCACAGCATCTTGCCTCAGATAGTGTTGTTCCATCGCTTCCAACTACTATCAAAGTTCATCCTTTCCATTGATTCCTTATTTACAAGGTTCTGGATCTTGATTTCCGTTACATTTAAATATTTTTGCAACACTCAGGAGGGCAGCCTAAACAGCACCTTTTCCCCTCCACAGAGCTTCTTGTGGCTCAGCACCGTTTGGAGTCTTACAATGGATCATGAATTAACACCCAAACGTCCTCATGTGAGTTTTCCTTCTCCATTTGGTGAGAAATGGCCCTTTTTATTTTCCATGCCTGTTGCATGCTAGGTCTACATATTTCTCTCTCTTTGAATTTAATTTTTTCAGAGAAAAGCCATGCATGGACACCCATTTTTGGAAAAAAAATTCTGCTTCTTCCCTACTAGGAAAGGATCTCACTGCAGGTGTGTCAAGGGGTTCTGGCACCTCATATTTACATATTTAAATATTTACAGCCACCATGGTTACATTATTGTCCATCAAACCAAATCAATTAAATCAAACATGAAATGTGAACCACCACCACAAGTCACTCCCACTTTTGAAACATCTTGTACCTCAATTTTAAGCCTAGATGAGAATACAATTGAGGATTCCAATGTTTTATTTTCCAAATACCTACCTAAATCCCTAGCTTCTGCCATGGATTTTTGAATGTCACTATCAATTAAGTCCTTCAATGCAGCCATGTTGAAACCAGGGGGGCTTGGGCTTTCCACTGTCCCCATAATCAAAAAAAAAAAAGTCAATTTATGATTCAATCCAACTTTTTCAAAAACTCCAAATTTTACTGACTTTTGGGTTGAGAAAAAGAAAATTCTTTGATGGGTGAGTATTGTGTATGGTTTATGACAAAACTTTGTTTTGCCAATAGGCAGAACTTTTCATTCAGTTCTTTTTTGGGTCCACTGGTCCCAAAATGTATGCAACATTCCCAAATATGGGTTGAAAGAACTGAAATGTGGTCCAGGTGTGCCTAGGTACCCCTAATTCCCCCCTTAAATGGACTATTTGGGGCTATTTTTCCCAAAATGGTCCCAATGTGTCATTCACAAAATGTGCAACCCCAATCACAAATCATGCAGCCCGGGCTTTTGTAACCCCCCAGGGGACATGCAAGTCCTGGATTTTTTGGTTTTCACTCTTTTATTTTAAAAAATCTGTTCACAACTCAGAGGTTGTGAATTTATCACCCCCCAATAATAATAATAATAATCAAAAAAAGATATATGTAAAGAATATACAAAGAAAGTTTAAAAAAAATAAGAAAAAACAAAAAATGGTGGGGAGGACCGCCACCACCTCAGGAAAGTCTGTGTGAGGTTGAAACCTGAAGTGCTTGGAGTTTTTTTTTTGTGGCCCTTGAAACCACATGGTCTGTGTGGTTTCAACTGCCTGGACTGCCAGAAGGGCAAGCACTCCCCTCACCCCCCCTGTCTGGTGTGTCAAGGGGGGGACACACCATGGCATGGGATAAATTTCCTTTCTGCAATTGGAAAGAAAACTGTTTGGTTTTATTGTACTATTTTTTTACTATAATATCACACAAAGGTGACTTTTGGCATCATTTTAGCAAAAATAATCTCTAAAATCACACCTTCTTGAAAAATGGTTTGGATATAGTAATTTTTTTGGTGTGAATTTAGCCAGGGACTTATTAGGCTTTTTTTTGAAATTCTTTTCCATGCTTGGCACCCCAAAGACCAAATCTTGAATTATTAATTGAAAAGAAATTGTTAATTATTGGGGTGGGGCAAATCCTTGTATGATTGGAGATTAGGATATTCAATCTTTAAAAGTTTGAGTATATTCAGTTATTCTTTTTAATTGAACACAATTTTCTTATTTTTATGCATGATTTTTTCTGAATGGATACACACATTCAAGGCAGGTCTGGAAAGTAAATTTTTGATTCTTGAAGCACCTGGAAATTATTGAAATTCCAATTTTCTCTGAGGGACCAATTCAGTGGAACTCCTGAATGATCTGATATTTAAACCTCACTAATTACCTGGAATTATTTTATTTTTAAAATTTTCAAGGATAAAAATTCATTTTTTTCCTGAAAACTCCAATAATCTTATCAGTGTACCTCACCATTGAATTTTATCTTGTATTTGAAGTGCATATCAATGATTTTTCAACACTTAATTATCTGGAAACAGCTCCTGTGAAGTTTCTTTCTTTAATTTTGTATCAATTGGTGCTGATCATATTATGTTGTAAAATTGAGCAGATTTTTTTGATGAAAATTTGAGGAAATTCCAAATTGCTCTCTAAATATCAGTTGATGAAAAAATTCATTAAAGAAACGTGCAAGTGGATGGCAAAAAAAGTATGACATTAACTTTCCTTGAGCTTACCATTCTTTTCTCCTCCAAAACCTTGAGGCATCCAATTTACCCCACAAGCTACAACTACATCAATTATTTCTGAGATAAACTGCTTGTTCACTTTCTTTTTCAAAAAATCCATTGGATAAGTAGCTTGATGAGTTTAATTATATGAATTTCCATTCAAGATCCGAATAAATTGGAAAAATTATTGTAAAACACATTCAAACCAATTTAAAATTACTTGAAGAAAAAAATGCTTTGCAGGATCCCAGAAATTCAATTGATTCATTTGAGAAAACCTAATGCCATTAAAATTCAATAATTTTTCTGAGGCACACAATTTTTTATTTTCAAGCCATCTTCTAACAACCCCATAGTCTTCCTTTGATTTTGAGGTTTACCAATTTCTATTTATTTGATTTTGGCCTTAGAATTATTACACCATGAATAAAATGAGTTTAAAAATAAGAATAAAATCCAGCCACCTTTTTATAGCACAAACATCACCAAAAAGGGCGCCAAGCCCAACACAAACCTTTTAACTTCTGTGCTGGCTATTTATATAAATAGGCTCAGCAGTGAACCATGAGTGGTTTTGATGATGCCAATTTTGCAGTTCCATACTTTCAGTACTGATCTCTTAGTATCTGCCGGCTTTAAAACACATAAATCATTCCCAAAAAAAGAATTTCAACTCTCAAAAAACAGTTAGAGAATTTTTTCAGGCATGCAGAAGGAGCAATCTGCAACTTCTTGAATAGCAGAGTGATATTGGTTAAAAAAGGGTAGACCCAAATTTGATTACTAGTTCCATAAAAATGAAGGGCTACAGATATTTAAAATGATATTTCTGATTATTTAAAATAATATCTAAGGGGTAAAGACTTAGAATGCAATTATATGGAAGAATCATGGGACAAAAGATCAACTCAGGGGTATGGGACAGATCATTTATTGGGAAGATTATCATTGGGAAGGCAGATCAGGAGAAATTAAAGGGTTCTTCCATGCGCAATATTGAAGGGTATCTACCAAGGAGGTTTGCTATGGCAGATCAGTTAGTACACCATCAGAGATCAAAATCATTTGGATTGATAGTACAGGCAGATGTATTGGGGAATAGGTGTATGATGACAGGGTTTGGGCATAATCAATGGTGGATTATTCAAGTGCAGAGAAATTTTTTTTATTGATTTCTTTTCTTATCTTCTTTTGGATTTTTTTACATATAAAGTAATTGAATACATAACTTTGATGCAGATGATACAACAAGCGATTTAATAAACTACTAGTCAATTTTATTGTGGAGCTTATTATATTTTGCAAGGAGCATCAACAGTAACTATTTGTGGAGAAACATTTTGAGGGGCTTAGAAATTATAATTCTTAGCATAACACTTAGTGGAAAAAATAAGAAGTAGATAGGGAAAGATGATTCCCAGACCAGAGCATAGGTTGGGGGATAAATTGAAAGGGGGGGCAAGCAAGAGGGAGGAGAGGGGGGGATGAAAAGGTGAGGTTAGCAAGGATGTTTGGCAGGGATGGAAAAGCAAGATGAGGAGGATGGGGGGGGCTTACCTGGGAGATCAACCAAGGAGGTGGGGGGGTTCTGAAGGTGGATGGATCAAATGATCAGACTTGGATGATGGGGAGGATGGGGAGGAGGATGAGGAGGATTGGGGGGGGAGGGGGAGCTTACCAGGGGTTCCAACCAAAGGAGGAGGGGAGGTGGTGGGTGAGGCTGAGGTGGTGGGTGAGGTGGAGGGACCGGTGGTTTGGTGGGGTGAGGTGGAGGGTGTTTTTTGTCTAATTCCACCAAAAAAGAAAAAAAACCCAAGTGAGTCAGCCAATGAATCTTGGGTGAACAACCAAAACCAAAAAAATAGGGTGAAGGGATTTTTCACCTATTTTGAAATCAAAGGTTACTCATAAAAGCAAGCAAGGGTGAGAGGAAGAATCTGCGCTCTCATAGAAGAAGATGAGGGACAAGATGAGACAGGGATGAATTGAGGCAGATCAGGAATATCATCTTCAAATATTTTGTCCCATTCATCTTTGATGTTGGCCAAACGGTTATGAAGGATTAAACAAGTGATAATCTAGTTGATGAGGAACTTCATGTCTTTTGGATTTTGAAGCTGGTTTTGCATTTCCCTTAAGCTGGCCCATCTTCCTTTCAGGAATCCTATGGCATGCTCAATCGGAACTTGTGATTGGCCAAGATGATATTTGAAATCAGTTTTTCCTTGATAATTGGAAAAAACATTCTGGTATTCTGGAAACACATATTTCCCACTAGCATAAGCTGAATCAGCCAGAAGTTATTGATCTTGGTGAAAGTAGATCTCTGGTTGTTGGGCAATCTGCATCCAATTCAAAACATATGAATTGTGACAAGAACCTGGAAGGCCAGAATGGAGGGATATGAACTTCTTGTTGTTATCACAAACAAGTTGCAGTGCCACAGAGTATCTAAACAAACAGACCAAACGCATTTGCTCAGGGTGTGATCATAGGTGTTATCAAAGGTCTTGGAAAAGAAAGGAATCAATTGCCTTTTTTTCCAATCAAAATAGTGGTTGCCATCTAGCTTGGGTTTTTGACTCAAGGGGATGGTGGTTTCATCAACAAAACCAATGCAACCAGGAAATCCTTTGGTCTCCATTACTTGAGATATCTCCTTGCATTCTTCTTTGGTTGGCCAAGAAAGGACTGAGCAATGGAAAGATAGGATAGCAACCATGACTCTTTTGGTGTATGAGTCAATGGTTCCATAACCAACTGAGAATAGATTTTCTAATTGATGAATTGCCACTCCATTTCCATTTCATACCAATCTAAAAAGATCAAAAGCCAGTTGGATAGCTGAATTGCATTGAGGATTCCAAGAATTGCTCTGGAATATGTGGTGGTCTTCAATCATCTCCAAAAATTTTATGAATGAAGGCAATAGAGTCTGGAAAATTTGCTGGAAGCTTAAGTTGGGGAGGCAATGAAGCTTTTGCCTTTCATAAATAGGTCTGTGGAGAGTTTTTCTTCTTGGAACCATGTATTTCTTTTGTAATAGAGCATTCAAATCCAACCAAGTTGATTCCAAATTTGAGTCTGAATGGGTTTCAAATACTAAAAAAAGTTCAGTAAGCTTTTTTGCATTTTGAACTTGCTGCCAAGAAGTTTGATGGGAAATTTTGAGAAAGATGGTGATTTGATGTGGGGTGATGAGATGATGATGGGATTTGTGTGAAGATGGAGATGTGAAGAAATATAGATGTGAAGTGATGGGGATGTGAATCAATGGAGATGAGATGTGTGTGATGTGATGGAGATGGGACTGGTATGGATTTGCTGATGTGGATGGGTGTTTTGGATGTGATGGAAAGTCAATGGATGATGATGCATAAATGGCGGGTTTAATGGCGGGTTTGATGTTTTAAATCCACCATTTTCATGAAACCCGCCATTTTGAAACACACCGTTTAGGGGTTATGTGTATTTCAGAAACCCGCCATTTTTAATGGTGGGTTTCTTCAAAAAAAATGGCGGGTTTCTAATGGCAGGTTTGCTAACTCTGATATACTCTATTATTTATTTTTAAAATGGGTTCAATTCTTGAATCTGTCATTTTACTTGAAATGTGGTGCAAAATTATGGAAAAGACTAATATCCCCCAAGACAACTTGGGGGATATGCTCTATTACAAAAGCAATACATGTTTCCAAGAAGAAAAACTCTCCACAGCCCTATTTATGAAAGGCAAAAGCTTCATCTCCTCCCCAACGTAAGCTTCCAGCAAATTTTCCAGACTCTATTGCCTTCATTCATAAAATTTTTGGAGATTATTGAAGACCACCACATATTCCAGAACAATTCTTGGAATCCTCAACGCAATTCAGCTATCCAACTGGCTTTTGATCTTTTTAGATTGGGATGAAATGGAAATGGAGTGGCAATTCATCAATTAGAAAATCTATTCTCAGTTGGTTATGAAACCATTGACTCATACACCAAAAGAGTCATGGTTGCTATCCTATCTTTCCATTGCTCAGTCCTTTCTTGGCCAACAAAAGAAGAATGCAAGGAGATATCTCAAGTAATGGAGACCAAAGGATTTCCTGGTTGCATTGGTTTTGTTGATGAAACCACCATCCCCTTGAGTCAAAAACCCAAGCTAGATGGCAACCACTATTTTGATTGGAAAAAGAGGCAATTGATTCCTTTCTTTTCCAAGACCTTTGATAACACCTATGATCACACCCTGAGCAAATGCGTTTGGTCTGTTTGTTTAGATACTCTGTGGCACTGCAACTTGTTTGTGATAACAACAAGAAGTTCATATCCCTCCATGCTGGCCTTCCAGGTTCTTGTCACAATTCATATGTTTTCAATTGGATGCAGATTGCCCAACAACCAGAGATCTACTTTCACCAAGATCAATAACTTCTGGCTGATTCAGCTTATTCTAGTGGGAAATATGTGTTTCCAGAATACCAGAATGTTTTTTCCAATTATCAAGGAAAAACTGATTTCAAATATCATCTTGGCCAATCACAAGTTCCGATTGAGCATGCCATAGGATTCCTGAAAGGAAGATGGGCCAGCTTAAGGGAAATGCAAAACCAGCTTCAAAATCCCAAAGACATGAAGTTCCTCATCAACTGGATTATCACTTGTTTAATCCTTCATAACCGTTTGGCCAAAATCAAAGATGAATGGGACAAAATATTTGAAGATGATATTCCTGATCTTCCTCAATTCATCCCTGTCTCATCTTGTCCCTCATCTTCTTCTATGAGAGCGCAGATTCTTCCTCTCACCCTTGCTTGCTTTTATGAGTAACCTTTGATTTCAAAATAGGTGAAAAATCCCTTCACCCTATTTTTTTGGTTTTGGTTGTTCACCCAAGATTCATTTGCTGACTCACTTGGGGTTTTTTTTTCTTTTTTGGTGGAATTAGACAAAAACCACCATCCACCTCACCCCACCAAACCACCGGTCCCTCCACCTCACCCACCACCTCAGCCTCACCCACCACCTCCCCTCCTCCTTTGGTTGGAACCCCTGGTAAGCTCCCCCTCCCCCCCCCCATTCTCCTCATCCTCCTCCTCATCCTCCCCATCATCCAAGTCTGATCATTTGATCCATCCACCTTCAGGACCCCCCCACCTCCTTGGTTGATCTCCCAGGTAAGCTCCCCCCCATCCTCCTCATCCTGCTTTTCCATCCCTGCCACACATCCTTGCTAACCTCACCTTTTCATCCCCCCCTCTCCTCCCTCTTGCTTGCCCCCCCCCTCTAAATTTCTTCCCCTCCCTCACCCCCCCCCCCTCACAATTACCCCTGCCCCCCTCTTGCTTGCTCCCTCTCACTCGCCCAGCCCCCCCCCCCCCTTGCCTTGGTTTCCCCCCCCCCCCCCTCCCTTTTGCTTGGTTGGCGGCCCCACCCTTGCCAGCCAACCGGCCAGCACTTGCCATCAAACCAGCCAGCACTTGCCAGCCAACCGGCCAGCACTTGCAAGCCAACCGGCCAGCACTTGCCGGCCAACCAGCCAGCACTTGCTGGCCAACCGGCCAGCACTTGCCAGCCCCCCCACTCACCTTGGTCACCCCCCCAACCCCCTCCGCATTGATGGCCGGCAACCCCCCCCCCTCCACTCCCCCCCTTTACCGCATCAACAGCCTCCAACCCCCCCCTTGACGGCCACCCTGTCTGCGTTGACCACCAGAGGCCCCCCCCCGCTAGACCACCCCCTCTGCATTGATAGCCGGCAACCCCCCCCCCCCCCTCCCACACACCCAGTAATTTTTTTTTCTTGGTTTTTTTTTTGTGATCATGTGACTGACATTTTTTTTTTGGTAATCCTTTTTTGACTGCTTTTCTTTAAATTACATTGCTTCCTCCATCACACTCACAATTTTGTACTACAAATTGAATCCCTTTTTGATCCTCACCCCAAGCGGAGCATTTGCCTGGGAGGGAACAAGATGGAAGGAGATGAGGCAACAAACATGAAGAGAGGTGGCAAGCAGAGGGCTTTGAAGCAAAAGAGGGATCAAATGAGGGCATCCAAAATCTCTTTGGAACTTTCAGAGGGGTGAATCAATGAAAAGGTTGTATGGTCTGAATGTAAACTACAACCTTTGGACCTGTATCCTGCAATTACTGCTGGAAACAAAAAGAACAATCAAAAACCCTCACCGGCTGAGTTTGAACTTGCCAAGCAGACAAGCAAGCAATTCCATTTCTTCCACCATGGAAAAGTAATTGTTCTCAATAAGTCTGATTAAAATATTCTTGTTGCAATAATTGAAATTGTCCCATTGGATAAACGTTCTGATCAAGACAAGAAGGACATCAAATTTTGTGACAACTTTCCTTCACCAGTCAAAAAAATTTGTCAAAACAGTTGGTCCCTCAAGATCTTGCGGTGGAAAAATGTGGGCAATTGGATGGAAAAAATTGATGGACCCCTTTGAGTTATTTGGATGCTATGTGAAGAAATCATCTCTTATATCTTGCCCTCAAGAGTATGCTTTTCTCAATCTTAAGGCAGACCAAGTCTCTTGAATTTGAGGAAAAAAAAATTGCAATTTGGGCAGAATTCCCATGAAATCAAACCATGAAATAATGAAGGACAATGGCATCCCCTCCTTCTCATCACTCAAATTTTGTTCTTGGCCTACTCCCTTTGACTCCGCACTGCATGTCACCTTCACATCCAACTCTTTTTACAACTCACCTCACATTGACAAAGGTGACATCTCTGAGCATTCCTTTTTAATTGCAGTTCAAACCAGGAAATCAAATGGACAACTTATTGAAAACACAGATGAATATCAAGTATCTGATGGCCAATTTGTTTTTCCTGACCTGGGCTTTGGAATTGACTTCAAGCAAAAGGGTGTGGTCAAAATGGTTTAAGCAGCCAATAGGTACAAGCACTGTACTTTTCCTGCTGTGGAGACTGCCACTCATACAAAAATGGCAATGTCAATGCAAATCAACAAAACAACTAGAAACACTTGCAGGGACTTGGGGAGTAGGAAAATATACTCCAGGAAAAAAAATATAAATAAAAAGAAAAAATATTTTTTTATTGGTGGGTTTAAAAAAAGTCTTAAGCATTCTTGTAATCAATTTTTTTTTTCTTTTTAAGTTTTTCATCAAAGCAAATATATTTACAAGTCCTGCATTTGAGTAATCTGCTTTAATTCATCTACTGTTCTACTGCTACCAATGTATTCTCCAGCCATTGACCACTTATGCTTTTTTTTGTTGCCAGTTTTTCCCTCTCCATTTGCAGTTGCGCTTGCTGTCAATCCTTCTCCTTTTCTTCTTTTTGAAATTCTAGCTCAGCCTGTTTCAACTTCCACTCAGAATCCCATTTTTTCTGATGATCCAAACTCTTGGCTTTCTGCTTTTGAAAATCATTAGCCAGTTGACTATCCCACTTCTCCTTTTCAAACTGAAGTTTTTTGGATTCAATTTGCAATTTCACTTTTTTTCGGAGGGGAATAGGAATGAGCTTGATTTTGAAAGCAAGGGTAATCCAATCAGCTTACTTGAATCTTGCTTCTCCATGATCTTCTCAAAGCCCAAAAAATTTGAATTTTTTCTCCTCTTTTGAATGCTATTGGGGTTGATGTTGATGTAATCAAAGGCCTTTTGCTTTCCCTTTGCAGAGGGAGTTTGTGTGCTAACATCATTGCTCTCAATTGAAGGGGATGTTGGAAGCCCCATTGGCTTGAGTTTTTGGCCATTCAGGAATGGATGAGCCTGTTTCTATCAAATCTAATGCAGTCAGGATTAACTTGACAGAAGAGAAAATAACTTGGTTCCTTACTTGAGCAGATGTTGATGGCAATGGTGATAGGGGAATGAAATCCTCCTCATTGGCCAAGTTCTCCAGTTCTTCCACCCCAGGAAGAGAGCAATCCAAAGAAGGAGGGGAGGGGACCAAGGTTGGGTTTGAATCCTCAATCAATGCGGAAGTAGACGTGATTGGAGCCAATTTCATTTGAATATCCTCCTTGGCATTGGATGGGGGCAACTCATAGGTTCCTTTGGGATCACCATTGCTAGGCTGAGCATCCCCAGCCAATTCCTCAGCGTCAACTCAATTGGATTGTTGGGCATCAAAAGCGGCTAGGGGGGTGATGTTGGCCTTCTTTCCAAAGATTTCATCCATTTAGATATAAAAAGGACAAATGAAGTCCAACTTATCAACCACTGAGTTGATTCCCTTGGCTTTGTTGGAGTCAGTGATACCAAAGCTGGTGGAGATTGACATGGAGTGGGCCTTTTTGTACTTGGATTGATAATTCTTCAATTTCTCCCTCATCTGTTTGGATGACAGATCCAGCCCACCTTTTGTTTTATTCTTTATTTCATTGGCCATCAGGAGATAATCATTGACCTTAGAGGATTGAGGTTGGCCAACATGTTTTTCATTGTCCAATCCAAAGAAAGCATTGTAGTTGGACCAAATTTTGAGCCATTTTACCAGGATTATGTGATCAGTTCTCTTGAGCTGACTTGAGCCTTTGGAAGCTGATGGGGGAGGATTGTTGTATTTTGAGTTCCTGGGGGATGTTTGCTTTGGTCCATTAGATTTTTTAGTGGACTTGCGTGGGGAGGATTGCTTAGGGGCCATTTAAAAATAGTAGGAGGGATGAAGGGATGAAGGGCTATGAGAGTGTTTAAGTGGTGAAAGTGATGATGTGATGAGAGTATGAGAGTGACAAAGCAAAGAGAATAGGAAGAGATGAGAGTGATGAAGTGACAAGAGGGATAAATCAATGAGATTTATGATGTGATGAAAGTGATAAAGTTATGAGAGTGATTAGGTGATGAGGATAGTGATCCAATGAGACTTAGCTGGATGTGATGAAAGCAATAAATGGATGAGAGTGACAAATTGATCAGTATAGTGATCCAATGAGAGTTAGCTGGATGTGATGAAAGCAATAAAGTGATGAGAGTGGTGAAGTGATGAGGATAGCAATGAAGAGATGAAGAGCAATGAATCAATTTTTTTTTCCAATGAGGTTGGAGTTAGAAGGAGGTGGGAAGCTAGGAGTGGATGACAAGGACAGGTTGTGGAAGCCTTTAAATACACTATCTGAAAAAATTCACTTATTTCCAGGTAACTCTGACATGTCCGATGTGAAATAAGTGGGTTTTTTTGATTTTTAATGGCGGGTTTGAAATGGCAGATTTGGTTTGAAACCTGCCATTAAAAAATGGCAGGTTTTCTTAACTCTGATAATCCCCAATTTCATCAACTAGATGATGAAAAATTTGATTGATTTTTGGCATTTTGGGCTTCTTTTTTTCTTGTATCATTCAAGAAATAAATTTATATTGAGGCTTATATTTGAGGGAGGGGGAGGTGAGATCCATGATTTCAAGAAAAATTTTATTTCCAGAGAGCTTGCTACCAAGAGAATTTAACCAATCAATGAAGAGATTAAATACTAGATTGGGATATATTATTTTTTATTTCAAGTCATTTTTTGATAAAATATTAGAGAAGAATTTTGGCTGACAATATTCAGTACAAACTTGAGATTTTGGATCAATGTTAAAAGCCCAGTTTTCAGTTGTTTTTTTTTCTATCTCTTGAAAGGATTATAAATATTCCACCCATTTACAAAATTCCTGTTTCAAAAAGAATCCAGAAGGTTTAGAGGATGGGGAACGGTTTTATTGGGTTTAATTTTCCATGTGGGGGTCCAAATTAAATCAGTCAAAAATTATCAATTTTGATACTCAAAAATATCCTGGATGTATGCTGCTAATTTGGGGGTGGGTTGATAGCCACATTCAGATGGTAAATATTCAATGGGGTAAATTGGGGGCATTTCTTACAACAAACATGATATTCAGGCATTGGTTTGAGTTTAAGATTCTTATATAATATAGTTTGTATATATTTGGGGACCAATTCCATTTCAACATTGGTTGGGAGATTAAAAAAATTTTTGAATAAAAAATATAATGTAGGTGGCTTCCAACTAAAAATCTACCAGGCTAATGTCACAAAAAAAGATATAGAAAAGCCAGGAAAGATAGAACATCATCTAAAAAAAAATTTCTGGCCAAAATTTATTCAAAGCATTAATTAATCTAAGTGAAGAAGGAATCACACTGAATTCTACTAAAATACTTAGATATATCTTAACCAGGGTCATCAAAATAACCAGAATAATCAAAATTTGAGTTAGTTGGAGCTTGAAGCAGACTTGTGGCAGGATTGGGGAGTTTTCCCAAGTTTAATCTACAAGATGCTTTGATAGGTAATCTGTGGGGTTACTGGTGATTTGGGCCCAATTTTAGAAGCAGGTGCAAGTTTGGACATAAATCCCTCAACATTGAACTTTTTCTGATTCAATGAATGTATTCTTGAGGCACTCAGGGCATGTGCATAGTTCAGGGACCAACATATTGAAGAGGAAAAAATGTCTGGTTTTTGAAAATTTGAGGAGGGGGAGGGATGGGTATTTTTCTGACAGGGGAGATGGTGGGCTAGTGGAAAAACAATGAGGATCAGCCACCTGGAAGTATATTTGAAACTTCTCAGGAGTTTGGAAGCATTTTTCATATCCACAGACATCTGGACAATTCTCTGCATCAAAAATCACCTGCTTGTTGGATATTTTGATTAATTTTCACCCTTCCAATTGTTTGCAGGATCTGTGAGTGTTAAAATAGACTGGATAACCCTGTTGTGGGTTTTATTCAAAATCGTAACTATTTTTGAAGACAGCTTTTTCTGTGACATTTTTTGGGTTTTTTTTTCCTGTCAACAGCAAGACTCCCAAGTCTTGTTTGCTCCTTATGGAATTCAGGAGTCTGTGTAAATATGTATCCATGTCCGGGGAAAATGGTTTAGTTCCACTAGTCATACACACTTTTGTAAAAATTTCCCTCAAACCCAGGGTTACTCACACACGTGGTATGTGACACCATAAAACCTGAAAATAGAGTGGTTTTTCATCCAGTCTCATAAGTTTTTGGTTAAGGTGCACCCTTCCAATTTTTTTCAGGATCTAGGAGGATGACAAGGGCTCTAATTTTTTCCTTCTTAGGGGATCCCTCTGTTGGGGGATCCTAGTTTTCTACTGTTTTTGTGAGGTGGAAGTTCCTCCCTTTTCCTTCTGTGCTGTAAGTGCAAGTAATTGGGCTTGGCTGCCTGTCTCTATTGCCAAAATTCTATTGTCTTTCTTATTTTTCTCATTAATTATTTCTCTTAGCTGGGATGTTATCACTTGTATTTGGCACTCATGGAGTTGGTCTCATTCTCTATCCTGGATGATTTGTGTGGTTTTCACCTTGACCACTTTTCAAATCAGGTGTTTGGTGTCAGTAAAAGTAGTTAAATTATTGTCAGCTATTCTGTTGGTGGGATTGTGAAAGGTTAGCTTGAATATAATCAGCTAAGAAGAGACCATTCTAGATTTCTGTCTGCTTTTTGGGCGCTTTGGGGCTGGGTCCAATCTTTCTCTGGGATTAAAAGTAATTCTACTCTCAACATGATTGAGGATTTTGATAAAAGGAGGAAAGTTATTTGGATCCATTCTACTAGGGAGAGGGTTTAGGTTGTGGCAGAAATCTAGGTATATTTGGTTGGATTTATTTGAAAGCTAAAGGCAGGTTTTTTGGATAAAAGGATGTGTGGTATGGAAAATTGCTGCGTGTTTATTTTGTTGATTTTGTCCTTGCATATGCATAGTTCACAATGTAAAATCAAACTAAACTCTTCTCAAAAAAAGGGGGTAGGGGCCCTTTATGTATGTTACAACCTAGTGGGCATCATACTAACTCCAGTGTGTACACATTTTTTTGCAGAAGGAAAGCCATGCAAGAGGTTTGTGTGCATAGTGGCCTTTTGTCCATCCTCTCTTGGGTTTGTTTGGCAAAATCAAAGCCCTGTAACTCTTTTTGAATGCCTGTGTCCCCGCAGCCAAACATCCCTGAATTTAGTAACTGTAACCTCACAACCAAAGTTACAGTTACAGAGGATGTTTGGCAACACAACCACTCTGTTGTTTGTTGCACTAACCATCAGGGATATGGAGGCAGGTTTTTTGCAATTCTGAAAAGATAATGAAGTTTGAATTGTGAACTGAGCTGAGAGCTAGAAAAAAAAAGGAATAGCAAAATATGAGAACAACACGAGAGACAGGCATGAGACTGTGAGTGACAAAAACAGACAGGAAGTCAAGACTGCAAGTGTGACTGGTTGAGGTGAGGTTGATTGTCATTTTGGTGGATTTGGGAGGTCTTGAGTTCGTGAAGCAAGAAGATGATGACAAGCTAGAACTGTCAAATAGGTGAGTCATTGAGACATGAGTGATGAGAAGAATGAGACAGATGAAAAATCTCACCAGGCATGATTTGAGTCAGAGGATGATTGAATAAGACGGAACAAGCAGGACGGAAGATGAGGTTGAGGGAAGGAAAGCAAGAGACATGAGATGGAAAGCTTTTACAAAGGAAAGTAAGGAGATCATGACTTGAGGGGAGGATTTCAATGAAGAAGTGTGCAATCAGAGTTTTCAGGAAGGTCAAGAGATCATCGTCAGACTGTCACCGTCCCTGAGCACCCCGGGGATCTGAGAGCGCGGGGGTGAGTGCAGGTGAGTGCAGGAAATGTGAAACCCCCGGTGGGATGAAATTTCTCTGACATGGAATCTCAACACGCCCCATGCCTGGAGCCTGGAGAGATGAGAAGTTGTTACCGCCCCCAGTGAGTAAGACAAAAAAGGAAGGAACAACAATAAGAAGAAAAAAAACAAAAAAAAAAAGAATCACGTGGACACAAGTGAGGAAAAGGATAACTGAAGTTGTTTTAAGCTTGCTAAGTCAGCGCTTTTGGTGAGAGCGTCAGCGGGCATTTGTTCTGACTTGACAAGCATGGTTGCAATGTTGCCAGATTTCAGCTCTTCTCTCATTCCTTTGGTTTTCAAGTCAAGCTGTCGAGTTTTTGAGTTTGAGCCAAATCTCTCAATTTTATCTATCAGTCCACTGTTATCCGTATGAATTGCTATAGGGGAGACCTCAGTTGAGAAGATTTCACACGTGAGTGAGCAAATCCAGGTGGCCTCATGAAAAGCATTGACAAAAGCATTGAGCTCCGCATTGGTAGAACTATAGGTGATATTCTTTTGCTTGCAGCTGTTCCACAATACAACACACCCCTAAACTGCACAGAGATACCCTGTTTGAGACCGTCAAGTGTCTGGATCATCTGCCCATGATGCGTTGGAGTAAGCTGAGATCAGGGTGTCAGCATCATTTATTTTCAAGCGCAGCTTGATGTGAGAGGTTTTATTTTAGGTATTTCCACGTCTTTTTCAGTTTGTTCCAGTGAATTAGAACTGGCTTGAAATTGAATTGTGACAAGCTGGATACAGCAAAACTCAAGTCTGGCCTCAAGTAGCAAGCTATGTGATTGAGTAGACCAATGGCCGACCTGTAGTTGACATTGAGGGTTCTGAACTTTTCATGCTTGTTGTCAGTTGCGGGTTTGAGTTGAAGATTTGGAGTGAGTGGAGATTTGCTTGATTTCGCATCCTGCAGTCCCAGCTCCTTGAGGCCATGCTCAATGTGTTTAGGTTGGCTAAGAAGAACTTCATCACCTTTCACTTCTATTCCCATGCCCAGGATGGTGTCCGGATATTTCGCGGTGGAGCCAGCAAAGCAATTGAGGAATTTCCTTTCAAAATCATCACCATTGCCAACAAGAACTAGATCATCCACGTGGAAGAATATTTGGAATTTGCTGTTGTTGGATAGATAGAGGCATGGGTTGCAGGCAGACTCTTTGAAACCTAACTCCCCAAACCAACCTTTCAGCATTTCATACCAGTTCTTGGGCGCCTGCTTCAACCCATAAAGAGATTTTCAAATCCTAAGGAATCTGCACTTTCTTTTTGAACCCTTTGGAGTTTGAATAATTACTTCCTTGTTGATTGGTGAGTGAAGAAATGCACTTTTGACGTTTAATTTGCGGATCTTCTGCTTTGATTTGAGTGCATAGAGGAGCATGAGAGGCAAGGTTGATGGTTTGCCAGTTGGTGCAAATGTTTCTGAACAATCCAGGCCCTGAATTTGGTTGAACCCCTGCACACAGAGTCTTGCCTTGTATTGGACAGGATCTCCATGGGAGTCTAGCTTGATCTTGTAAACCCATGTAGTCCTTAGTGCATTTTTCGGGTCCGGACCTTCATATTCTTCCCACAAACTAAGATCCTTGATGGAGTCCAGTTCGACGTCCATTGCTTCCATCCAATCTAGATGTTTGTTGCATTGAAGTGCGTCTTTGTAGGTCTTGGTCTTGTAAAAGTGGAAGAATCCATACCGTTGTGGAGGTTTGACCCTTGACCGGTCTTGTAGTACCCGTACGACGGGTGCGACAGGTGTCTGAACGTCTCGACTGGTCTCCTGAGACGTTGTGCAATTTGACTGCTTGGTGGCAGGGGGAGATGGTGAGCTTGCTTCTTCTGAGGAATGACTGATTGACTCGTCTTCATCTGCTGAGCTGATAGAATCGTTGGATCTGTCTTGATAGTTTGTCCAAGGTACATGATGGTCAGGGCAATCTTCAGGAGCTGGCATTGAATGGCCATTATCTATTTTGGATTCCACATTGAAGTTGGGTCCACTGATTCGCAGTGGAGGCATTTGCAAGAATCTGACATTCTTGGATGAGACAATAGAACCATGCTTAGTTAATATTTGATATGAGTGAAGAAGTTTATTGAAGCCTACTAATGTGCCTTCTTTGCCCTTTGCATTGAATTTCAATCCTTTCTCTCTTTTATTGATGAGATAAATGCACGGGTTTCCAATGGGTTTTAGGAAGGATGAAGTAAGAGCTTGACCATGTATCTTCTCTCAAGGCGTTTCCGTTTCACCTTTCAGTGGGATATGATTCAGCATCAAGCAACACCCCTTCACCACCTTGTGCCACACCGTAGATGGGAGACAACCGTTCTTAATGGTTGCTTGTGCGGATTCAACAATAGTGCGGTTAGCTCGCTTGGCTTGCCCATTGTGCTCCGGGTGATACGGTTCTGAAATGATGTGGGAGATGTGTTTGTCTTCAAGGAAGGAGGAGAGTTTCTTGTTGACAAATTTGGTTCCTCCATCAGTACAGACCTCAGAGGGATACACGCCTCGGCAATGTTTTTCCTTCTCAAGCATACCAATGATGATATTGGTTGTCTTGTCCTTTGAAGCCATTGGGAATGCAGCAAGATAGCCAGTAGCATTGTTGACTAAAGACAAGATGAATTGGTGACCCAATTTGGAGGACAGTTGGATTGGCCCCATGAGGTTGAGATGTATTTTGTCAAAAGCTTTGGATGACCTTGTGGATGAGAGTTTGAAAGACAATTTTGTGATTTTTCTTTTGACACATTTGACACACTGAAAATTTTTTTTAACTTCACCAGGAATATGTTGAGTAAGAGAAGCAAGTCTTGATAGAGACGCATGTCCCTATCTTCTGTGAATCTCAAGTAGGGTGTCTTCTGGCAAAGAGATGGTGGATGAGAAAAGATTTTTCGGAGATGAAACAGTATTGTAGGAGGGCGTAGGTAGAGTGTAGAGATTGTCTTTGATCCGTCCACTTAGTACTACTTTACCGGCATGAGACACAGAGAATTTACTACAGGTTTAGGTGATTGAGCAACCCTTGCCGTTCAAAGCACCTGCACTGATTAAGTTGATGGTCATGTTGGGTACGTAGAAGGCGTCACTGAGTTTGAGCATAAGATTTTCCCAGCAAAGTATTGCAGTACCTCTCCCCTTTATTGGCAGGCTGGCTCCTTCTTTCCCTGTCTTGATAGGTTCACCAGAGTAGGGCTCCATCTTGCTAAAGAAACAACTGTCGCTGATCATGTGGACCAATGCTCTGCTATTGAGTAAGAACCGCCAATTTGAATTTCCGTGTTCAATCCACTGATTGAGTAAGGCTAGATAGTGAGCTGAATGTGACTCAGCCTTGGCTTTTGGTCCACCCTTCTTTGCTTTCCATTTTTCTTGATTCTCTCTCCACCATTCAGGGGCTAATTCAGGATGAAGGTGCAAACATTCTCCAGCCAAGTGATTCTTATCTTGGCTAGGATGATGATAGCCTTCGACGCATTGCTTTGAGTTGGATCCTTTGGATGACATAGTGTGTGTGGCAGTTTTTCCTCCAAAAAGAGCAACATTGCCCTTTATTCTAGAGTTTGAAATAGAGGATTGAGCCATGGATTCATTATTGAGTTGAGTTCAATGGTTGAGTACAAATTCGACCAAGAGCTCCTTGTCAGAATGCATGATTTGCCTTTTGAAATTGTCCATGGAGTTTGGAAATTTGAAGAGAATGAGATATGCCAATATGTCATCAGGCAGCTTGATACCAACCTCGCCCATCTTTTTGAGGAAGACCTTCACATTCATGATGAAATCAACAATATTGTTGGGATTGAATGAGAGGTAGAGAAGACTGTTGAAGACCCTGGCTTGATTTGATGCTTGAGATGATGCGTACTTGTGAATGATGGCTTTCCATAGGAGTTTGGCAGAATTCCTGTTCTTGGCCGTGACTATGTTCTTGTGCGCTGTAGAGTCTAGTTTGGAGATTATAAGAAGCTTGAGTTTGTTGTTGACAGAAGTTTCCAACACAGAGATCTTGTCATTCATGGCTATAGTGCATCCTCTGACATCAAGCACTGCATCCATTTTAACCCTCCAGATTCTGTAATTGTCTTGTCCAAGAAAAGGAATTGTTTTGAGAGCAGTCTTGATCATACTTTGTTTGAAGGAGTCCATGCTGCCCGGTTAGGATCCTCTCTCAGTTGATTATTCAGCGGTTGAGCGGGGTCTTGATAGGTCCCTTTGGCTTTTAACCGTGAAAAGATAATAAAGTTTGAATTGTGAACTGAGCTGAGAGCTAGAAACAAAAGGAATAGCAACAGATGAGAACAACACTAGAGACAGGCATGAGACTGTGAGTGACGAAAACAGAAAGGAAGTCAAGACTGCAAGTGTGACTGGTTGAGGTGAGGTTGATTGTGAGTTTGGTGGATTTGGGAGGTATTGAGTTTGTGAAGCAAGAAGATGATGACAAGCTAGAACTGTCAAATAGGTGAGTCATTGAGACATGAGTGATGAGAAGAATGAGACAGACAAAAAATCTCACCAGGCATGATTTGAGTCAGAGGATGATTGAATAAGACGGAAGATGAGGTCGAGGGAAGGAAAGCAAGAGAAATGAGACGGAAATCTTTTACAAAGGAAAGTAAGGAGATCATGACTTGAGGTGAGGATTTTGATGAAGAAGTGTGCAATCAGAGTTGTCAGGAAGGTCAAGAGATCATTATCAGACTGTCACCGTCCCTGAGCACCCCGGGGATCTGAGAGCGCGGGCGTGAGTGCAGGTGAGTGCAGGAAATGTGAAACCCCCGGTGGGATGAAATTGCTCTGTTGTGAAATCTCAACAAATTCCCTAAACAACCCCCTTGCCCCAAAAACTGCCTTCCATGAGAAATGGAACCCAGCCCTCCATGAGATAAAAGAGGGGCTTTTTTGCCCTCCTTTTCACTCTATCCATCTTGTCCAGAAAATAAACCAAAATTTGAAAATTTGAATCTTCTTCATCTCAAGATTTATTTTTCTAAAAAATATTCTCTAAATATTTCTGGTAATTATCCAAATTATATTTTTTTCAATTTTTTAAAATCAATCTAACCTCAAAAGCAATAAATATAACAAACAATATGCCGTGGATAAATCAGAAGATAGCAATCCAGAAGCTTCAAATTATATTTCAAAAAATTACTATGCAGCTTGGAACCATTCCTGCAGGAATTTACTGGCTATCTAAGGCTTACAGGTAGTAATTATGGCAAATAATTACTTTCCTAGTCATTTCAGAAACCCTCCAGTACCAAAACATACTTCTTGATTGTCTGGGGAAGTATGGATGCAAGATATTTTGGGAAATCAGAATCTCAGGCCATTTTATCAAATCATGGGGAAGCATGTGAATGCTTTCAAGAGGCTTCAAGAAGAGCTGAAATTTCATGGATGCCTCAGTGCTGGAACATGGATCAGCTGTGAGGAGAAGTTGTGAATTTTGATTTATTTATTGATTACTGGAAACTCCAATAGGATTACTCAACAGATAGTGAAGAGATCTTCTGAAACCATACCAAATTAAGCTTTTAATTATTGTTTTCTTTTGTTCCATTGGTCATTTAATTAATTAATTATTTTTTTAATTTTTAATAATTGAAAAATTATTAAAAATCAAATAACTAATCATTAATAGTTAACCAATTAATTAATTCTTTTTGAAGCCAAAAGGGTCATCACAGAGTTCATTGTAAAAATTTTAATCAACACTAGTTTGATTAAAAAATTCATTTTCTTTCCCACTGGAAATACTCCTATCCCTAAGGAGATATTGGGAAATTCAATTTTTTTTTCCTTATTTCAAGGACTGTGCTGGAGCTGTGGATGGGACTCATTTGAATTTACATGTTAATGACATTGATAAACCTTTTTAAATCATTAGGAAAGTGTACACCTCTCAAAATGCCTTGGCAATATTTGATTTCAAGTTGAGATTTAATTTTATCATGCCTGGTTGGGAAGGAATTTTTTTGGATGCAAGGCTATGGGATAGGTCTTGTCAACAGTTACTGAATATGCCAGAGGTGAATTTCTGGCAAGGGGATGCTGGTTTTGGACTAAATGAAGTATACCTTTTCATATATATAAATACAAGGTATCACCTGAAGGAATGGGCCAGTAATGTTCCTTTAAGGTATTTTGATTCAATTGTCAATTTTTTTTCACACTCCCAATGATGACTGAGGTTTATTAAATCAGGCCCACAGATTACAAATAATTGTTAAATCTAAGACATTCAAGTTCAAGGATTTTCATAGAGAGAATATTTGGATTATTCAAAAATTTCTTTGTGGTCTTTTGTAAAGGATTTATGTATCCAATCAAGATCCAGGGACAGATTTTCCTCATAATATCTCCCATAAAAGAAGAACCCATTAACCTGGATGGCCAAAATGAACCAAATTATCAAAAAAATGATGAGCTATACATGCCATCTCAATCTTCATTGCATGCAACAGGCATAAGTGAGGAAGAAGAATCAAGAGATTCTCAGCTCAGGGATAGAATTGCACATGAAATGGGGTCTAAATATAGGAGGTTGATGAGTAATAGACAAAGGCATGGTCACTCAATCCTTGGAAAAGAATTAAAGTTTATACTCCTTTCACTTTTCACATTTGTATACTTTTTGCAGATTTATTCCATATTCTGCCTAGGAAATATTTTTCCTAGAAAAATTTGAAATTCTGAAATTTATCAAAGACTTTTCTGTGAAAAATTATAGAGCATAAAAGACAATTCCTCCATTTTTTATAAAATTCAATTTCATTGGAGTTGGAAATCTAGATTTGTAAATAGGTTGGACCATGACCTTATTCATCCTTTTAAGTGTACCCAGATGATCCTCCTAAAGGATATAATTTTGATTTTTATTTCTGGTGTAAAAATAGAATGTTGCATTTTGATCTGTTTTCTTCTTTATTTTTAATTTCTGTTCTCAAAACCAAATACTCCATTATGATATCACCTAGGTTAATTTTCAATGCAGATGAAACAGCAATCATCAAATAATATGTAGAAAAATGATTATGATTTCATAGATATTAAACTATATATGAAATCTTCTAAAAGTTTGAAAACTTGATACCACACAATAAAATATTTTTTATTGATAGATGAAAAATAAATTCCCAAGGAAATTTTCAACTGGTCCATATTCAGTTAACTCAAATATATATATATATATATATATATATATATATATATATATATATATATATATATATATATATATATATATATATATATATGAATTCTTAAAATCTGTGTTCAACAAATAAATCTAAATTAAAATATTTTTTGAGGAATAAATTCACCTCTCTAGAAAAAAATGTATTTTTTTGCCGTTGAAATGTTTTTTATTTTTAAAAGATCAAAAAAAGAAAAAAATATTTACAATGAAATTTTGAAAAAAATAAGAACATAACCAAAAAGAATAAAAAAATAGTACTCAAAATAAATTTTTCAAAAAAAAACTTAACCAAAAAGAAAAAATAAAATAAAAAATAAAGGGTGATGATAAATTCACAACTCCAGTAGTGTGGGAGTTTTGTAGGGCCACACAAAACCTGTGGGAGTTGTGTAGGGCCCCTCAACGCGTGGGGTCCCATAAACTACTCCAAAGGGTTGTTCCAAACATGTGCAACCCCTGGGGGGGCATATACCCCCCATAATGGGCATTTTTGATTTTTGTACCCCTGTACACAACCATTTGGACCTGTGTACAGGGGTATACAACCCCCCCCCCCCAGGGTTGTTGAAGAATTTAGTTATTTTTATTTTTTTTCATACTTTATATTTTTGTTTTTTTTTAAACCAAAAAATCAACATTTTTTGATTTTTTGGTTGATTTCTGTTTTTCTTTTATTTAGTTTATTATTTTTTTTCAAGCCTGAAATTCTTTTAGTTGTGTGGCAAGGAACACAACTAGATTTGAGTTATTTACAACCCTACACAACCCATTTGAGCCATGTGGCATGCCACACGGCCCATTTGAGTTGTGTAGAGTGCCAAACAGCCCACTTGAGTTGTGTAGCGTGCCACATGGCTCATTTGATTTTTCTACACAACTAAATCAGTTGTGAATTTTAAATTACCCAAAAATAAATTATTTACAAAATTTCTTTTTTTTAAAGAAAAAAAAAACATAACCCAAAATGCCCAAAATTACAAAAAAAAAAACAAAAAAAAATTGTATTGGAAAAATAAAAAATGTTGCAATTAAAAACCTCAAATGATTTCATTCACTTATTGAAGTTTTTGGTTGCATGTATTATGTAGATTCCAAGTCAAAGCATCTCCATATCCATCTTCAACCATGTGTTATGGCCCTTAGGACTTAAGGAGACATACACCTTGGTGCATTTGGCCAATCACAAATTACTTATTGCTTGGTATAATTTTTGATTTCTCATATCTGCCTGATCTTGAGGGATTGTGATTTCCTGGACACAGAAAGTGGTGTTGGGCATTTTTGGGGAAGGATTTGATAGACCCTCCACTATTTGGTGGTACAAATCACCAAGTTGCCTAAAATATACAACGCTTGGACTGGGAGTATTTTGGCACTGTCTCTTCCTTGACAAGGGTTGAGGAGAGGGTGATGGACTCCACCTGGATATTTCCACAGATTTATTGGTGGCCAAGGTATCTTGGCTGTCCATTGGGAGTGTTTTGGGAAGTTGTGGTAGCTCCATGTCCAACAAAATTTCCAAATCACCATTGGCCATTGACCCATTGAGTAGGTCACCAAGGTCTGAATTGTGGATGGAGGAAGGGGGAGGAACGCTTGCCATGCCATCATTGGACATTGGATGACAGGGGGGGGACACTTGTTTGAAAAATGGTGTGGCGGGGAATCCAAATGAGATTTGAAGGGGGGGACAAGCAAAGGAGATGTACCAGAAGGATAGGCTGATGGAAAGGGGGGGCACACAAGGGAGAGAATTCCAATTGGGGAGGTGGGGAAATAGATTGTAGGAATGGGGGGGATGGGCTTGGTCGGAAGGGAAGGGGGGAGCAGGGGGGGGGGGGAGGTGGCAGATACAAGAGAGGGGGGGAAGGCATTGGATGGAGGAGGGGGGGGGTGGATATATGGTGATAGAATGGGGGGGTAAACTATGAAGATGGATGGATGGTGTGTGATAAGGGGAGAATGTAGACGAGAATAGCAAAATTATGGCCAAAGTTACATTGAGGAAGTTACATTTACAAGGTCAAAAACTTGTAACTTTAACGTCCATGGCTTTGGTGGGGGTGCGCCTCATTTTGACTTTGGTAGAAGTTACACATAGGGATTTATAGTGGTTTCCCAACAACCAATTTGTAACTTTGAAGCTGTAACTTCATTTTGGTGAGCCAGGGGATTTAAAGCTCAGGATGTTCATGGGCTGGGTTGGCAAAAAAATGAGTGAACATACCCAACCCACTGGCAGGCAGGTCTTGGTGTGTTGGGTCAGCTATCCTCAAAGCCATACCCAAGCCCATGATGGGCAGCCTGAGGTGGATCTTGGAGGGTATGTGGGGGCTTCTAGAAAATCATGGGGCCACAAGGTTTTTTTTATTTTGATAATTGTTGGAATTAAAATTTTTATACCACTCCATATGCCTTAAAAAAACAAAGGAAAAAAGTGAAAGGAAATAAAAAATATATACAAAGAAAAATATATTGAAAAGAAAATGTGGGGAAAGAAAAATATGGAGAAAAAAGATAAGTTCAAAGGCATTCACATGGAATAGTAATGATAATATTTCCTGGAGGTTAAAACATTATTTTGATTCATTCCTGTCCACATATAAGCACTTCAATGGCTTGAGGTTCCAAACTGCTGCAGAATTGATCCAAAACATTTCCACCAGTGGAGAAGGCCTGTGAAAATCAGAATTAAATTAAAAAAACAACATTAAAGAGCCCTTAGAATGAAAATGATAATACTCACAGATTTGGATGCAAATTATTTCATAGGAACAAGCAAGATTGTCTCAACCAATTTAAAAATGTTGGGTAATCTTAAAATTTTTAATTTCTGCTATTCAAGAATGTTAAATTTTTCCCCCTCTAAATCATCTGGGTCATCATATGCAATTAGTGGCTCTTGAAGGTATAGGTCTAGTTCAGCTGTTGGGATATGAAAATTGATTGTGGAAGTTGAGGAGGCCAAAAACTTGCAGAAGTTTGCTAGAAGGCTCTGGCTGGGTTGAATTTTAGAACATAATCTGCTTCCAATTATATTCTTCAAAACTTATTTTGTTACTCTTGGAATGTTTTTGGACATAAAATTATTGTGGAGGTTTTATATTGCATCATGAATTGATGATATTTCAGCTCAAGGTTTAAGCATGATTAGATATTGTTGAAGGCTGAAATGTAAGTAAGTCATCTTGTAAAAAGGATCAAATACTAAAGCAATTGCAAAAAATTGAGACATTCCATCCAAATACTTATTAAATTTTTTTTTAAATGGGTTTAACAATGTTACATTTCCAAATATATTATCAGCTTCTCTCTTGATGTGTAATTCAATTTCCTTCATCAAAATTCAAAATAAGGTGGAGTTTGGGCACTTTTTACTGCATAGCTTAGTTGTAAAAATGTCAAATGCTTTCAAGAAATCCTTCTTTATATCAAGTTCCATCCAGTCTGCTTCATTTGCGCAATTGGAATAGTTCAAATCAATCATTGAAATATTTTTAAATTCTGAATTTAATGGCAATAAAGATTTAATAATCTTATAGAAAGAGTTCCAGTAGGTTGTAAAATCAGCAGAGGGCCTCTTCTTTCAAGGAATATTTAATAATTATACTGTTTCCTCAATTTTTTTTTTTACTTGTGTGGCTTGCATTGATGTACTTTATACTAATTCAAGGCTGGTTAATTCCATCTACAGAAATCTTCATTCCATCATTTACTACCAAATTCATAACATGGGCTCTGCATCTCATATTAAAATATTTTCCTTGATTGAGAAGTGAATGATATGGCCATTCCAAAAACATTTCCTTGAGGCAAGAAATAGAAAAATCATTTAAACTGGCATTATCCAATGTAATGAAAGATACCAGAAAAAAGAAAAATTCAAACAGAACTCAGAAAAATATCATTGAAGTAATAAATTATCAAAATGATTATAAAATCAGAACTCAGAAAGAGGTAATAAATAATCAAAATGATTAAAAAAGCAGAACTCAGAAAGAGGTGATAAATAATCAAAATGATTATAAAAGTAAAATTATCTAACATTATCAACAATTTTCCATTCTTGCATTGTTTGAATAAGTCTTTCACAAATGGATGACCCAGTATGGGGGGAAGGAATTTGGCTAAATCCCATTATATTTTTGACAAGATTCCTCTCTTCATTGATGTAATGGCAAGTGACAACCATGTAACCATCATTTTGAGCTGATGTCCAAAGATAAGTAGTCAAAGCCAAAGTTGAAACATGGTTGATTTTCTGTTAAATTTCTATTTTGAGTTTTTCATAAATTTCCACGAAATTTATTTGCAATGTATTTCTGCCAGGAATTCTCTTAATGGGTTTAATGGTATGGATAAATTTTTTTGAATCAACTGTGTTCAACCATACAAAATGGAGTTTTTTTTTTTGGGAATTCTGAATGAGTTATCATGGTTTGTTTCAGTAAATTTCCTTCAGATTTGCTAGAAAATCTAGAACATTGCTTAATATGACACCACCAATTTTTCATACCTGACTTGCTTTTTCCTGAGAGAGATGACTAGAAATATTTCAAGTTGCCTTCACATTTTCACCTAGAATAAGATAAATGAATTTAGTCAGTAAGCTGGGACTGTATATGACTGATTTTGGGATGAGAGTGCATCTGATAGGACTTGTATTTCATCTTCACTTTTGTATTCCATTGGTTGTATATAATGCTCTAATTTTTACCTGGCATGAACTTAATGAGTTCACCTGTGCTTGTGACCAAATTCAAGCAATTGGAGTCTTGAATCAGAAAGAACCTTCAAGCTCTCACTGAAATTTCAAAGTCATCATGAAGTTCCAACCAGTGACCACCACAGGTCACATCATACATGTGACACCATACATCACGTTTGACTCTGTCTTGCCCTTGGCCAACCCAAGGCTAGGCTCTAGCATTTTTGTATTTTTTTAAGTGTCACATTATCACATACTACTTGAGTGAGAAAACCCAGGCCCGGCCCTGGGGTGGATGAGGAAGTGGCAGACCACTGCCCCCCACTTCAACATGCACCATTCACTGTATGGTGTACCCAATGTGATGATTTGGATGAGGCATCAATGCCCTTCAACTCATAGCAACCAAAAAATGGAAATGAAAAAGCTACCTATGGGTTGACCCACCATCTCAGAGAAGCAACCAAACCTGTACCCGCACCCACAGCAGCTTGAGGTGGATCGGGTCAACAAAAGGTTTTTCTGAAGCCCCTCTGCCCAAACCCGGCTAGATACCCACCGGGTCCGGATATCTTACGGGTCGGCCCGACCCATGAACACCCTGAGTTACACCTCCAGATACACCGGGCAGCCGAGCGCAACCTGGGTACTGGACTATTTTGGTGCATCCTTGCGGAGTAGTGATACTTTTTTGTCATAGACAGATGATACTTTTGTGAAGATACCGATTGGTTGATATAACCATCAACTCATCACAACGTAAATGGGGCACACTTCAGAACGAACAACGACCTCTGGCCTACCCTAGCGCACCCGCAAGCCTGAATCGCAGAGCGGTTCCCGTCCTCCCAGGGCACGGAAACGAGCATGCCCTGCGGATGAGCTGTCTGTCGTGATTGCTTAAGGCCCAGGCTGAAAGCAGGTGGCGCATTAAATGGGGATGTGTTGCTTCTTACATCTAACCGGACTGGCGCAGAATTTTTAATTCCATTTATCTCAAGGTTGGCATTCATGCATGGAGCAGGCTCTTGACCGAAAAGGTCTGACAGTCTTCACAAAGTCCGAGGAGGACTCGCTCAACTGGCCGACGATGATTCTTAGTCCTCAACGGCTGTCATCGGCACTCATCCCCCAGGGAACCCCTTGCAAATGATGATGCCCAGTTGGAAATCAATAAATTCATGGCAGCTGTTCGAACAGCTCTCAGGCTCATAATGTCGTAAGTGTAACAAGCACGTCGCACCCAAAAATAATTGACAGTTTCTCGAATCATAAGTCACCACTCCCTCACCCTTTCGATGACAGGTTACGTCTGGACAGTTGCCCAACCTGACATCAGAAGTGATAGGTATCCGGCGTTGCACAAGCATGCCATAGTCACCACTGGAATCCAACCTGAGGTTCCAAGAAACTATAAATAGGCCCCCGGCCTCAGCCGTGCCTGT
This sequence comes from Puccinia polysora, assembly GCA_025617555.3. Classification (NCBI taxonomy): domain Eukaryota; kingdom Fungi; phylum Basidiomycota; class Pucciniomycetes; order Pucciniales; family Pucciniaceae; genus Puccinia; species Puccinia polysora. The sequence continues at coordinate 34,903,199 of CM062614.1, read as the reverse complement.
TTCGCCAGTGCCCAGTGTATTGTGCTATCGCAGAGCCATTCGGACCTACGATCCCTCGCATCATCACTACTTCATTCGCTTGAACACTCACCACACTCGGTGTGATTTAACCCTGTCACCATGTCGGCGTCGTCCTTCTACTACTGCCTACTTGCTGGTAAGCCTCTCTCCCCTACTAGGATCGAACACAATGCGTGTGTCATCATCACAAACCAACTCTTCAAAGGCTCAGTGGCTAGCTCCTCCTTTTATTACACAGTCAAATATCTTCAATAGCTGTTGACACTTCCCCACCTCCTGAGTACAACGCCAAATTAATTGATTCGACTGCTATTTCCTGCCCCCCACTTCCAGGTCTTCTCCTGACCATGCGTCTTAGCTTGTGAGAACTTCGTCTTCATTGCACCATTGCCTGCGCTTTCTCGAGTATGCATATCGACCCTGGTCGAATTGCCGGCTAACCTCAGTTTCTGCAGGGCGACCCCTATCACCGTCACCTCCAGCTCGTCAAGTAGCGACTCCGCCGGGGCCACCATGGTCAATGGGAAGCTAGTCAGCGCCCATTGTGATGCAAGCAAGAACGGGGTTGCTGCCCAATGCGGCAGTCCTGTCCTAGCTGCCGTGCCGAACGTCATAACCACCGTAACCCCAGGAAACACCCCGCCCCCTCCAGTGGGCGTTCCACCCGTGAGCTTTCCCTCGATGGGCTTCCCCTCACAGGGCTTCCCCCCCATGGATTTCCCCCCCATGGACTTTCCCTCAATGAGCGGCTCTTTCCCGCCATTGCCGCCATTGCCGCCGTTACCACCTTTGCCGCCTTTGCCACGATTCATGTTCCCTCCGACACCCCCTCAGTTCTTTCCCTTCCCGAATTTCGCTCCCTTCTTTCCGCGACTGCCACTTTTCTAACGTTCCTGTTGAACATGGATGGTTAGCATCATTGATCTTAGGCCACCGTCGATTAATTGGTTAACCATTGTAAGCGCGGCTCTCAATCACCGACTGGAGGAAGCCTTACTTGTTTCGCGCGTCATTGCCTTGTATGTACACACAAACTGCGTGGCTGTTCGTAGCCCAGGTTTCAACCGTCACGAAAAAGTCTTGAGAACTGCCTCGACGATGAAGCGACATAACCAATTAGCGATCCCTCTTTTGTTTCTTGCGAGTCCAACACTTCTGTTCAATTTGGCAGCTGTCCATTCAATTTGTTGCCCGGTGAATCCCAGTTGGTGTCTAGTTTTGTGTCTGGTTGAATTCAATTTGGCATCTGATAGAATCTAATTTGGTATCTGATTCATTTCTGTTTGGCATGTGATGCTGTTCTTTGTAAAATTGAAAATCAGGAGGGTATTGAGCCAGTGTAATAAGGATGTTATCACAAGCGACGGGAGAATAGGAAGTTCTTGAGCGTCGGGTCGAAAAAACGTAGCGCCCAATGGGGGGCTCGAACCCCCGACATTTCGGTTACACGCGGGACACGTAAAAGCCGAACGCTCTACCGACTGAGCTAACCGGGCACATCAGGAGGGACTCACGAAAATGTTTATTTTCAACGGAACAACAAATCATGAGATCTCATTTACTTCAACTATGTAATAATACGAAAAAAATGAAACATCTGTTCTCCTTGTGACTCAAATGTGAAAAATTGATGCAATAGATGATACTATATTTCACTCCTTTTTATCTCCTTGAACAACATCAATCTAGTGCCTATGCTTGTTTGTTGGGATCTGTGGGCACCAGGGCATTTTAATTCCAGTTTAAAATCTTTGGAAGTTCTGTGCCTTGACAAAGACTAAATTACTTTTAAACATGTCTGTTTGAAGGTGTCAGTGCTTGTGTAAAATGGTTGGGTTTTGAATTAATCCAGTTTCAATTACCCATGGGAGGGGGAGGGGGTGATTTTACTTTGTTGGCCCAAAACATTCATGATGATTCTGATGATCACCTAGGTAAAACCAAAGTATTACATCCTGATAAAATTAAATGAGATTTATTCTAGAGCTTGAACAAATTATTTTAATCCAAAACCACATTGGGTCCTTTTTCATTCATAATTTGATATTTAAAGGAAAACCATTATTATGATCACAATTTAATCCATCCACCAATTCATTCTATTTTTTCCAGTCATGAAACCCCCAATTCCAAAGTTTTTTGATCACAAATAATAATAGATACTTCTACAATAACCACATTAGTACTCAACTAAGATGGCCCTTGCAATACTCATAAGATTAGAAAACTCCATTATGCTTATTTTTTATGGTTGAATCTATTCCATGTCTCAATGGCAATAAATAAAACCTATCAGTTGATTGAATTTAATTCATAAATATTTCCAAGAATATTTCTTTCAGACTACATCCACCAATGGATAGACATTACCTGAGGGAATCCTAACTTTAACACAGCTGAAGAGTTCCAGGGATTCCACTTAGGGTGAGAATAAATTACCCCAGTTGTTTTTGTAGATGCAGAGAGGGTTTTATGGTACTTATTTTTTGTTTTGAAAAGGGGGCCTCTCTTGTTTTTTGTAAGTTTAGTGGTTGGGGGGGGGCACTCATTACCAAAAGAAGGGGGGGAGGAAGGGTAGATGATTTTTTTTCATGTTTGGTTGGCAGATGGTTTGATTTAGGAATCCCAAAATCCTTCCCAAATGATGGGTGCAATTGGAATTTTACCTTCATCTTTAGGAAAAGGATGGGGAAATTTTATTTATTTATTTGTTGTTTTTTTTTAAAAAAAATAATAAGCATCCTACATTATAATATTAGTTAATTTATAGAGGCAATAAAGAAAAAATATCCCAACCAAACAAATTTGTTCCATGCATTTGAAATCAAATTGACATATAAAAATCTTATTTTATGAGGAAAATACAGAACTATAGTTTTATCTAAAAAAAACCTAATCTATTTTTTGGAATAAAAAAACAAAAAGGAATAAAGGGAGAAAATGATAAAAAAATATTGTTTTAATTTTGTTGGGAATAACCAATAATTGAATCAAAAAAATGGGAAAAGGATTGACTGAGTTTTAATTAATAATAGAAGAATATATGATACATATCTTCCTTTTATAAAAAAAAAAATTAAATAGATCCTCCCCCAAATTTCTATGGAAACTATTTTTCTTTCTATGATAAAATGAGAGGATTCAGAATGGCTATTTGTTCATTGAAAGGTGCCTCAATACTTTAATATAACTATAACCAGGGAAACATATTAATAATAGGAACTGAATGGTTGTGTTTTTAAAAAGATTAGGTTACGTGCTGAAAATTTTAATTTTTGAAATTACCTCATCTTTTTCTTCCTAATTTTAAATTCTGAATTCTGCACCAGTTTAATTTTTATTTCTAACCTTGGATTTTTAACCCAAAATATTCAAGGTTTATTTCCATCCTCCAATTGGCAAAACATCCTACATTAAATGCCAGAATTTTCATCCATGGTTTGATTGTGATTCAATCATCCCCCATTGATAATCTAATCCATGTTTTTCCTCTTGAAAACTTATTTATTTGATTTTTTGTAAAGAAGCTTCTCAAGATGAAAATGATTTGATTTTTGGAAATAAATACATATACATTTTCAGATTGTTTTTTCAATCCATGAATAGATAATTTTGACATAAAGGCAGATTCCAACGGTTGATAATGGATTGGAATTTCCAAAATTAATTTTGATTTCAAGGGAATTGAATGGCAATACATTGAAAAAATTCAAAAGTGAAGAAAAAAATTCAGTTTCAAGTGAACTGCACATGTTTTGATGTGGAATTATATCCAGGACTCATGTGAGTTGAATCAGACTTGCAAGTGGATTCAATATTTTTCATGATATATTTTGTGTTTTTTATGAGTTATTCATTTTACATTCAAAACACAATTATGAGGGCGTATCAGAGTTAAATTTTTTGAAAAATCAAATGGCCAATATCACAATTATCCATTTTTCTTTTCAAAATTTGATTTTGTTTCAGTTCAACCCATTGGTCCATTGTTTATCTTGATAAGAAAATATTTTTTGAAAAATTGATATTTTTACTGAATTAAGCAATTTAAATTTTTCAAAATCTTGACTCTGATATGCCCTATTCTTTCAAGTCAAAAAAAAATTAAATGGAGGAAAATTCTAGCATTTTCTGCTCATTTTTTCCTGGTAAATGCATCTGATTTTTTGAAGTAAATTTAGAGCAGTGAGATTGGTGGTTTCACATCCTGGAGGTACTTAATCTGCTATTGAATTGTGAGCCTTGCATTTATGCTAGTCCATATAATTATTCTATTTATCTTTATATGATATTAAAAAAATAAATGATTAATTCACTATAAATATATCCCCATAAAATCTAATAGGGCGTATCAAAGTTACCAAAACCGCCATTAGAAACCTGCCATTTGTTTTAACCAAACCTGCCATTTTCAATGCTGAGTTTCTGAAATACACATACCCCCTAACTGGTGTATTTCAAAATGGCGGTTTTTATGAAAATGGCAAGTTTCAAACATCAAAATTGCCTTTTTCATCCATCCAACATCCATCATATGCAAAACACCCATTCACACCTCCACCTCAGAAAATCCATAGGCATCACATACATCTCATCTCCATTGCTTCACATCTCCATTTATTCAAATCTCCATTGCTTAAAATCTCCATTTCTTCATATCTCAATCAAATCACACACATCACATCATCATGTCATCACCCCACTTCACATCATCATCTCATCACCCCACATCAAATCATCATCTCATCACCCCACATCACATCATCATCTCATCATCATCTCATCACCCCACATCACATCATCATCTCATCACCCCACATCACATCATCATCTCATCACCCCACATCACATCATCATCTCATCATCCCACATCACATCACCATCTTTCTCAAAATGTCAAATCAAAATTCCCAGCATCAAGTTGAAAACAAAAAAAAAGATGACTGAACCTTTTTCATTATTTGACTCTGATTCAGACTCTAATTTGGAATCAACTTGGTTAGCTTTGAATTCTATATTGGAAAAGCAATACATGTTTCCACAAAGACAAACTCTCCATAACCCTATGTATGAAAGGCAAAAAATTCATCTACTCCTCAACTTAAGCTTCCAGAAACTTTTACAGAATTTATGGCCTTCATTCATGAAAATTTTGAAGATGATTGAAGACCACCACATCTTCCAGAATAATTCTTAGAGTCCTCAATGCAATCCATCTATCCAAATTGGACTTTTCTCTTTGTAGATTGGAATCAAATGAAAATGGATCAGCAATTCATTGGTTAGAAAATTTATTCTTGGTCAGTTATGGATCCATTGACTTATAAACCAAAAGATTAATGATTTCTATCCTATCTTTCCATAACTCATTCCTTTGTTATCCAACAAAATAATAACACAAGGAGATATCTCAATAATTGAGACTGAAGGCTTTCTTGGTTGGATTGGATTTGTTGATGGAACCACTATCCCCTTGAGTCAAAAACCTAAGCTAGATGGCAACCACTTTTTTGATTTGAAAAAAAAGGCAATCAATGCTTTTCTTTTCCAAAGCCTTTGATAAAAACTTTATCCATCCATTCTGGCATTCCAGGTTCTTGTCACAATTCATATGTTTTTAATTGGATGCAGATTTCCCAAAAACCAGATAAGTACTTTGACTAAGATCAATACCTTCTGGCCAATTCATCTTATGCTAGCAGGAAATATATGTTTCCAGTATACCGCAATGTTTCAAACCATGATAAAGGCAAAACTAATTTCAAATGTCATCTTGCCCAATCACAAGTTTGGATTGAGCATGCCATAGGAATCCTGAAAGGCAGATGGTCCAGCTTATGGGAGATGCAAAACTAGCTTCAAAATTCCAAGGAAATGAAGATCCTTATCAACTGGATTATCAGTTCTGTAATACTTCACAACCTTCTTTCCAACATCAAAGATGAATGGGGCACAATATTTGAAGAAGATATTCCCAATCCTCCCCAAGTCATCCTGGTCTCATCCTCTACCCCATCTTATGCCATGAGAGAGCCGATTCTACCCCTCACACTTGCTAACTTTGATAAGTAGCATTTGGTTTTTAAATAGGTGAAATATTAAATCACAGAATTTTTTTGTTTTTGGTTTTTCAACCAAGAATCCAAGGCTGACTCCATTTTTTTTTTGGTGGACTTTGACAAAAACAAAAACTTCCAAACCACCCACCTCACTCCACCAAACGGCTGGTCCACCTTCACTGGTCCACTACTTCCTCCTCCTTACCAAACATCCTCACCCACCACCTCCACCTCACCCACAACCACCACCTCACCCATCACCTCCACCTCACCATCACCTCCACCTCACCAACCACCTCAGCAACCACCTCCATCTCACCTCACCTCCTTCTTTTTTTGGCAACTCTGGTAAGCCCCCTCCCCCCTCTTCCTCTTCCTGCCCCTCACCGGTTTCTGATCCTTTGATAAATCAACCTTTAGGTCCCCCCTTACCACCTGGCTCAATCCCTCAGATGAGCCCCTCCTCTCCTCCTCCTCCTCCTCCTCCTCCTCCTCCTCCTCCTCCTATCCCTTCCCCTCCTGATTTATTGCAAATTGATTGAGCAATTGATTGTAAATTTATTGAGCAATTTATTTGCAATCAATTGAGCCATTTATTTGCAATCAATTGAGCAATTGATTTGCAATTTATTTCAGTTCAGCTCCACCATCCTCCTCCTTCTCCTCATCATTGTCATCACATGAAGCTGACTTTTTTTTTTGGTTTTCAGCTTTGGTTGGGGTTTTTTTTGTTGATTATCTACCTTGATTATAAATGACTAATGATTTTTTTTTTGGTTTTGCTTTTTTTGTGGTTTTGCTTTGTTTTTGGTTTTGCTTTGTTTTTTTGGATTCCATGAAATATAACCCTGTTTTGACCCCTTCTTCTTCCAACCCCCTCTCCTTTTCTGGACTGCCAATGCTTCTCCCACTGCACTCAAAATGTTATAAAACAGGATTAATTCCTTCTTGATCCCAACCCCAAGCGTAGTAGGTGCCTGGGAGGGATCAAGATGGAAGTAGATGGTTTGAAAGACATAAAGATAGGTGGCAAGCAGAGGGCTAAAATTATAGATTCTGAAATATCTTTGGAATTAAATGAAGACAGGTTTAATGAAAAGGTGGTTTTGTCTTGAAGAAAACTGCAACCTTTAAATTTTTACTCTGCTAATGCTTCCAAGAAGAAAACTCAAAAACCCTCCCCTGAAGAGTTTGGAAAAGCCAAGCAGAAGATTGAACAATTACATTTATTCATCTCTGGAAAAGTGGCTGTTCTTGATTGTTCCAATTGCCATTCTCTGGTTTCAATAACTGAATTTGTCCCATTGAATAAAATCTCCAAGCAATAAAAGAATGACATCAGCTTGATCACAAAATTCCTTCACTAATACAAAACGTTTGTCAAAACGGTTGGTCCCTCAAGATCTTGGGGTGGGAAAATGTGGGAAATTGGATGGAAAAAATTGATACACCCTTCTGAACTTTTTGGAAACTATTTGAAGAAAGCATATATTCAATCTTCCCCCAGGAGTTTAAATTTTTGAACCTTAGGTCTGACAAGGTATCACAAATTTTAGGCCAAATGTTCAGAAAATTAGCCATACTGGCACACAATTACAACCAAGAAACCATGCTGGAAAACAATATCCCCTCTTTCTCTTTATTGGAATATGGATCCTGGCTCACTCTTTTTGACTGCGCCCCCCACATCACCTTCACTTCAAATTCCTTCTAAAATTCTCCACACATTGAAAATCTTGACATCTCTTCCTATTCCTTTCTACTGGTGGTTTCAACCAAAAAATAAAATGGAAAAATTATTGACAACAAGGAAAAATATCAAGTATCCAATGGCCAATTTTTTTCCTGACTTGGAATTTGGAATTTATTTCAAAGAAAAAGGTATTCTCAAAATGGTTTGGGCAGCAAACAAGTACAAGCACTGTACTTTTCCTGCTGTAGAGACTGTAACTCATACTAGGATGGCTTTGTATTTGAAAATTAACAAGACCACTCTCAACACTTGAAAAGACTTGAAAAGCGGTCAAATGTATTCTAGACCAAAAAATGTCAATAAAAATAAAAAAAATTCATTGGTGGGGTTAAAAATAGGCTCAAAAATTGTTGTATTTGAAAATAATTTCTTTGTTTTTATTATTGGAATTTTTATCAAAGAAAATATTTTACAAGCCAAGAAATTGAATAATTTCCTTTATTTTATCAACAGTTCTACTACTACAAATACATGCCATGGCTACCAATAAACTATCTTTTTTTTCCGTGGCTAGCCTTTCCCTCTCTTTTTCAAGTTGAACTTCCTCTTGATCCTTCTCCTTTTCCTCTTTTTGAAACTCCAGCTCAGCCTGTTTCATTTGCCACTCAGCATCCAATTTTTGTTGATGAGCCAAAATCTCAGCTTTCTGCTTTTGACAATCCATAGACAGTTGACAATCCCACTTCTCCTTTTCAAACAGAAGTTTTTCAGATTAAATTTGTGATTTGACTGTTTTTTGGGGGGTAATAGGAATGTGCTTGATTTTGAAAGCAAGTAGAATCAATCAATGAACTTACTTGAATCTCTCTTCTCCATGATATCCTCAAATCCAGGAAAATTTGAAGTTTTTCTCCTCTTTTGAAGGAATTGGAGGCCTTTTTCTTTCCCTTTGCAGAGGAGGTTTGTGTGGTGTGTGCACCCCATATGCCAATAAATTTGAAATGCACAGGCCCACATGCCATTTTTTTTTGAATGTGCACAAGTCCACATGCCAAAAAGCAACCTTTTTTGGTGTGCACAATTCCACATGCCAGAGAGAAACCTTTTTTGGTGTGCCAAGTGCACACACCAAAAATTCACATTTTTTTGATGTGCACAAGGCCACATGCCAAAAAGTGACCTTTTTTGGTGTGCACAAGTCCACATGACAGAGAGTAACCTTTTTTGGTGGGCCAAGTCCACACACCAAAAATTAACATATTTTTTTTGGTGTGCACAAGTCCACACACCAGAAATTAAAATTATTTGGCATGTGGATCTGGGCACACAAAATAAAATGGGAATGTGGATCTGTGCATGGCAAAAATGGTGTGCAACTCAAAAAAATCAATCATTGAAAGTTCCAAAAAATTATAAAAAATAATTAAAATCATGTTAAAATAAAAAATTCACATGAAAAATGAACCTTTTTAAGAGATATAAAATACTGTAATGACAGGAATGAAATAAAATGAAGGGGGAATCTCTTATGATTTTTCCTTAATACTTGTTAAAATTCAATTTTTTCTTCCAAGAAATTGAAAAAATATATTCAAGAATGAACAAGAAATTTCCAAAAAAATAATAAAATCTAAGATGTGTTTAATTTCAAAGCTTTTATTGTTTTTTTCCCCTTTTTTCTTTTTTTTTGGCTATAAATTAAAAATCTCAAACAAGTTCATAAACAAAAAATGAAAAATGACATTTCAATTTTTTACTTTCTATAGAGGTCAAAATTTCTGCCCAAAAAGACTTCCTGATGGAAATTTGATTCATGCAGCTTTTTTTTGGTTAATTTTTTAAAATTCTCTGTTGATTTTCTCATATATATTAGGGTGTATCAAATTTAGAAAACCCGCCATTAGAAACCCGCCATTTTTTTTGACGAAACCCGCCATTTTTAATGGCGGGTTTCTGAAATACACATACCCCCTAACTGGTGTATTTCAAAATGGTGTGTTTCATGAAAATGGCGGATTTCAATCATCAAAAACGCCATTAAACCCGCCATTTATGCATCATCATCCATCCACCATCCATCACATCAAAAACACCCATCCACATCAGCAAATCGATACTGGTCCCATCTCCATTGCATCACACACATCTCAATCGTTTTTCACATACCTTCACATACCCATCTTCACACAAATCCCATCATCATCTCATCACCCCACATCACTCACCACCTTTCTCAACATGTCCAATCAAACATCCTGCCAGCAAGTTGAAAACGCAAAAAAGCTGACTGAACTTTTGCTACTGTTTGACTCCCATTCAGACTCTGATTCAGAATCCGATTTGGAATCAACTTGGTTAGCTTTGAATTCTCTGTTGGCAAAGCCATACATGGTTCCAAGAATACACACTCTCCATAACCCTATGTATGAAAGGCAAAAGCTTCATCTCATCCCTGACTTAAGCTTCCAGCAACTGTTCCAAACTTTGTTGCCTTCTTTCATGAAACTTTTGGCAATGATTGAAGACCACCACATCTTCCAGAACAATTCTTGCAATCCTCAACGCGATCCAGCCATCCAACTTGCCGTTGCTCTTTGTAGATTGGGGTCAAATGGAAATGGAGCAGCAATCCATTGATTGGAAAATCTATTCTCAGTCAGTTACGGAAGCATTGACTTATACACCAAAAGAGTCATGATTGCTATCCTATCTTTCTGTTGCTCTGTCCTTTCATGGCCAACCAAAGAAGAACGCAAGGAGATATCTCAAGTAATGGAGACAGAAGGCTTTCCTGGTTGCATTGGTTTTGTTGATGGAACCACCATTCCCTTGAGTCAAAAACCCAACCTAGATGGCAACCACTATTTTGATTGTAAAAAAAGGCAATTGATTCATTTCTTTTCCAATCGCTATGATAAAACTTTGGATCACACACTGACCAAATATGTTCCATCTCTTTGTTTAGATACTCCGTGGCACTACAACTTGTTTGCAATAACAACAAGAAGTTCATCTACCTCCATGCTGGCCTTCCAGGTTCTTGTCATGATTCATATGTTTTCAATCGGATGCGGATTGCCCAACAACCAGAGATCTACTTTTACCAAGATCAATACCTTCTGGCCGATTTGGCTTATGCTAGTGGGAAATATGTAGTTCCAGCATACCGGAATGTTTTGTCCAATGATCAAGGAAAAACCAATTTTAACTATCATCTTGCCCAATCACGAGTTTGGATTGAGCATGCCATTGGAATTCTGAAAGGAAGATGGGCCAGCTTACGGGAGATGCAAAACCAGCTCCAATGTTCCAAAGATATGAGGTTCCTCATCAACTGGATTATCACTTGTGTAATCCTTCACAACCTTTTGGCCAACATCAAAGATGAATGGGATGAAATATTCCAAGATGATATTCCTGATCCGCCTCAAGTCATCCCTGTCTCATCTGGTCTCTCATCTTCTTCTATGAGAGAGCGGATTCTTCCTCTCACCCTTGCTTGCTTTGATGATTAATTTTTGATTTTGAAATTGGTAAAAATTCCCTTCACCGTATTTTTTTGGTTTTGGTTGTTCACCCAAGATTCATAGGCTGAGTTTTTTTTTTATTTTTTTTTTTTAGTGGACTTGAATCCAAAAATACCTCCACCTCAAACCCTGCCACTCACCAAATGCCACCCCCCTCCCCCTCACCACTCAACCCCTTCAACCTCACCCCACTCACTCACCGGTCAAACCCTGCCTCCTCCTCACCAAACCACCTCACTCATCACCACCACCTTCAAAACCTCACCAAAACACCACCAACTTCACTCTTTACAAACCTCACCAACATCCACATCACCAACAACATACCTACCTCCCACCCAACCTCCATCAACCATCAAAGGTGAGTCCCCTCCCCTCATTGAATCACCTTTCTCTTTTTTCACCTGGCTGATCTCCTACCATAACCCTCCCTTTGAACCCCCCCAGGTCCAGCCAGCCCAGTCCCCCTCCCCCTCCTCATCCTCTGGTCCATCCTCTGCCCTTTGTGAGTCCCCCCTCCCCTTCATCTTCTTCCTGCCATTGATCGCGAATCAATTGCTTGATTGATTGGCAATCGATTGAGCAATTGATTGCAAATCAATTGCCCAATTGATTGGCAATCGATTGAGCGATCAATTCCGAATTGATTGCCCAATTGATTGGCCAATTGATTTGCAATTGATTGGCCAATTGTTTGGACCGATCAATGCAGAGTATTTGGAGGTTACAGGGAACTGACTTTCCCTTTGTTTTTTCTTTTTTTTTGTTTCTTTTTTTTTAGGTTTTCTTGTCCTGGGACAGTCTGGTTTGCCTAGTATGATGCCAGCCGCGGCTCCTCATCATTACCACTCCTCCCCAGCTAATTCTATTCTTTTGATATCGATTCCTTCACTGCCTACCGAACTCAAAATGTTATACATCCATTCAAATTTCACCTTGATCCTCACCTTGGGTGCAGCAAGTGCCTGGGAGGGAGAAAGATGGAAGGAGATGGTATGAAAAACATAAAGAGAGGTGGCAAGCAGAGGAATTGTTGATTTTCATCTCTTTTTTATTTTTTTAATCCCACCGTTTGTTGCCAATAATGAGAGCCTTGCTGACATTTTTTTTTTATTTGTTTTACCGTTCTTTTTGTTTGTCCAACCCCTTTTTTGATATCAACTCCTTAACTGCCTACCAAACTCAAAATGTTATACATCCATTCAAATTTCACCTTGATCCTCACCTTGGGTGCAGCAAGTGCCTGGGAGGGAGAAAGATGGAAGGAGATGGTATGAAAAACATAAAGAGAGGTGGCAAGCAGAGGAATTGTAGAAAAAGGAGGGCTCAAATGAGGGATTTCAAAATTTCTTTGGAAGTGACTGACAACTGGATCAAGGAAAAGTTTGCCTGGTCTAGAAAAAAACTATGCCCTTTGGATCTGTACCCTACTATCACGGCTGAAAAGAAAAAGAACCCTTGAAAACCCACCCAGGAAGAATTTAAGCAAGCGAAACAGACAATTGGGGCTTTCCACTTCTTCCACCATGGAAAAGTTATTGTTCTCGACCAATCTGATCACCATGCTCTGGTTGCCGTCATTGAATTTGTGCCTTTGGATCAACTATCTGAGCAAGATAAGAAAGATATCAACTTTGTGACAACATTCCTTCACTGTTCAAAAAAATTTGTCAACCCGGTTGGTCCCTCAAGATCTTGGGGTGGAAAAATGTGGGCAATTGGTTGGCAAAAATTGATGAACCCTTTGGAGTTATTCGGACTTTATGTGAAGAAATCATCCATTAGATCTTCTCCTCAAGAGTACGCTGTCCTCAACCTGAAGGCCAACAAAGTATCCTAAATTTTAGGACAAATATTTTTTAATTTGGCCAAACTTGCCTTTGAATCAAACCGTGATACCATGAAGGACAGCAAAATCCCCTCTTTCTCTTCGTTGGAATTTGGTTCCAAGCCTACACCTTTTGATTGCTCCCCACACCTCACTTTCACCTTGGATTCTTTTTACAATTCTCCTCATATTGACAAAGGCAACATCTCTGGCTATTCCTTTTTACTTGTGGTCCCAACCAAAAAATCAAATGGTCAACTTATTGAAGATACGCATGAATATCAAGTTTTGGACGGTCAATTTGTTTTTCCTGACCTAGGATTTGGAATTGATTTCAAGCAAAAAGGTATAGTCAAAATGGTTTAGGCGGCTAACAAGTACAAGCACTGTACCTTTCCAGCTGTGGACAAAGCAACCCATACCAGAATGGCCATGTCACTCCAAATTAATAAAAAAAACTCAGAGCACTTGTAGGGACATGAAAAAACGGCCAAATTTACTCTAGAGAAAAAAATATCAATAAAAACAAAAAAGCTCTGTATATTGGTGGGGTTAAGAATGCTCTCAAACGTTGTTGTAGTAAAAAATAATTTGTTTTTCTTTCATCCATGCAAATATATTTACAAGCCCAGCATTTGAGTAATCTGCTGTATTTCTTCTACCGATCTACCACTTCCAATGCAAGCCAAAGCTACTGATACCTTATCCTTTTTTTTGTTTTCCCGTTGTTCCCTCTCCTTTTCCAGTTGCACTTGCTGCCAATCCTTCTCCTTTTCCTCTTTTTGAAACTCTAGCTCAGCTTGTTTCAACCTCCACTCAGCATCCAATTTTTGTTGATTAGCCAAAGTCTTGGCTTGCTGCTTTTGACCATCCATGGCCAGTTGACGATCCCACTTTTGCTTTTCAAACTGAAGTTTATCTGATTCAATTTGTGATTTCACTGTTTTTTGGAGGGGAATAGCAATGAGCATGATTTTGAAAGAAAGGATATTGAATCAATCAACTTACATGAATCTTGCTTCTCCATTATTTCTTCAAAGCCCGAAAAACTGGAAGTGTTTCTCCTCTTTTGATGACTTTTGGGGTTGACATTGATGGAATTGGAGGCCTTTTGCTTACCCTTGGCAGAGGAGGTTTGAGTCTGAAAGTCCTCACTAGTATTTGAAGGCAATGTGGGAGGCCCCATTGGCTTGAGTTTTTGGCCAATCAAAAATGGATGAGCCTGTTTTTTTACAATGTAAATCAGTCAGGAGCAACCAGACAGAATCAAAAACAATTTAGTTCCTTACTTGAGCAGATGTTGATGGCAACGGTGATCCAGGAATAACATCCTCCTCATTGGGCAAGTTCTCCAGTTGTTCTGCCCCAGGAAGAGAGCAATCAAAAGAAGGAAGTGAGGGGTCCAAGGTTGGGATTGACTAATCAATCAATACCAAAGTAGAAGTGATTGGAGCCAATTGTGTTTGAATATCCTCCTTGTCATCAGATGGGGGCCACTCCAAGGCCAAGGTTTCATCAAGGTCCCTGTTGGTAGGCTGAGCATCCCCAGCCAAGTCCTTGGCATCAACGGAATTGGATTGTTGGGCATTGAAAGCAGCTAGGGGGGTTATGTTGGCCTTCTTTCCAAAGATTTCATCCATTTGAATATAAAAAGGACAAATGGAGTCCAACTTATCAACCACCAAGTTGATTCCTTTGGCTTTGTCCAAGTCGGTGATAACAAAGCCAGTGGAGATAGACATGGAGTGGGCCTTTTTGTACTTGGCTCAATAGTTTTTGAACCGCTCCCTCATCTGTTTGGATGACAGATCCAGCCTACCTTTTGTTTTGTTCTTGAGTTCATTGGCCATCAGGAGATAACCATTGACCTTAGAGGATTGAGGTTGGCCAACACGTGTTTTGTTGTTGGATCCAAAGCAGGCATTGTAGTTGGAGGGAATTTTCAGCCAGTTTACCAGGATGATGTGATCAGCTCTCTTGAGCTGATTTGAGCCCTTGGAAGCTGATGGGCAAGGATTGTTTGTTGTGGAGTTCCTTGGCGATGTTCTCTTGGGTGTGTTGGACTTGGGGGGGGAGGTTCGCTGAGGGGCCATTTGAAAGAGTAAGGGCTACGCAAGTGATGAGAGCAATAAAGTGATGAGAGTGGTGAAGTTTTGAGAGCGATAAAGTGGATGAGAGTGATCAAGTGATGAGAGCAGTTAAGTGATGAGAGTGATGAAGTTTTGAGAGTGATGAAGTGGATGAGAGTGATCAAGTGATGAGAGCGATAAAGTGATGAGAGTGGTCAATCAATTTTATGATGAGGGTGGGGGTAAAAAATTTTCCGATGAGGTCGGAGGTAGAAGGAGGTGGGAAGACAGGGGTGTATGACGCGGACAGGTGGTGGAAGCATTTAAATACTTTATTTGAAAAAACCCACTTATTTCAGGTTAACTTTGACACATCTGATCTGAAATAAGTGGGTTTTTTTGATTTTTAATGGCGGGTTTGAAATGGCGGATTTGGGTTGAAACCCGCCATTAAAAAATGGCGGGTTTGGTTAACTTTGATACCCCCTATTTTCATTTCTTGGAATTCAAAATTTTATTTGTTCAAGAATTAAGGAAAAATCAGAAAATAATGTAGTTTATTCTATTAGATATTTGATATTACAGTATTATAGTTCTTATCAAAAGTTTCATTTTCAATATTCATTTTCTACTTTAGCAATATTAAGTTTCAAAGTTTTTTTTTGAGTGAAATGCCATTTTGGGAATGCACAGGTCCACAGGCCATTATTATTGATGTTCCCAGAAAATTCCTCAACCATTCCTTGGAATGTGGAAATGTGCATGCCAAAAATTTTGATTTTTGGACCTGTGCAAAACTGGTGTTCCATTAGAAATTCTGGTTCCAAAATAACTATCCCTTTTAAATATATCTCCATAGGAGATTAGTTTATATTAATTTGGAATTTTCATTTTATTCCATTTTTTGTTTGCCCCTTTTTGGAGCTTCCTATTTTTCATTATATAATGATTGATTCCTGAAATATTGAAATACAATCAATTTATAATTTGCACTTGAATCAAGACCTTATCAGTACCAAAAATAAATCTTGATATAAATTATATCTCTCATTTATCTATCAATTATACATCCAAAAACATTCAACTCCTAAATTCAATTATTTCTTGGGCCCAAACTTCTTCATCAAAAAATTTTATAAGATATTGATTCATCAAAAACACACAGAAATTATTTGATTTAAGCACATTTTTTGGCATCAATTAAAAATTTGACACCAGTGATTGATTTTTATGGTCCTTAGTATTGCAATCACACCACAGGGGGGATTCCTTTTCACCATTCTTCAATTATTTTGATTTGCAGTTTGAATCCACAGATTGAGAAATGTTTTTATTTAAATAAAACAGAATTCAATTCAACAATTTAGATGAATCATCAGAGATTTATAGTCTAAATTTTCAAATTTCCAATTCTAAATTTCTGTATGGTATGATTAATTGATCACTATTAGTCCTCAATGCCCATTTTTAAATCAAAATTCTCAATTCTGAGATTTGAAGTTCAAGTATTTGTATATTAATTTTAAATCTGCAGCAAATAACACAGCACCATAAAAAAATGATTACTTGATTACAAGTGAAATACAAGGACAACACAAAGGTCCCATTTTTGCTGGGGTATTACAATTTCAATGAATTGATCATCTTATTTTTAATGGTGCAGGATTATGAAATTTCAAGCTTTATAAGTTGATGAATATAAAATCAAATTTCCCCCAAAAAACAATTTTCAATAATGAAAGATAGTTTTTTTGTTTTATTCAAAAATAATTATTTGAGTTTTTTTACCATTATATGTATTTATTTATAGGCAAATATGAATAGATTGGTCTCAATCTTTGATGTATCTTCCTAAATTTTTTTCAGTGCATATTAAATATTGTTAAAAGTGTGGTGTTAAATTCACAACCCTGGGGTTTCAAACAGGTTTGAAACACCATTTGCAACCCATGTGAGTTGTGAACACAGGTTTACAACTAAACAAGCCACAAGCAAAGTTGTTTACAACTTGCGCTGCCCCTGGGGGGTTTTGCAACCTAAAATTGGTTGCAAAGGGGGGATTTTGAAACCTAAAATTTGTTGCAAAGGGGGGGTTTTGCAACCTAAAATGGGTTTCAAATGGGGGTTTTTGAAAACTAAAATGGGTTGCAAAAGGGGGTTTTTGCAACCCCCTGCAAGCTGTGAACAGGGTTGCACATGTTTTCCTGGCCCATTTGGGGCAAAATAGCCCCAACATGGGACATTTCAGGGGGAATGAGGGGTACCTAGGCACCCCTGGACCACATTTGAGTGCCTTCAACCCAAATTTGGGGATGTTGCATACATTTTGGGACCATTGGACCACAAGAAGAAAGTTGGAAATCAAACATTCTGCCTATTGGAAAAACAAATTCTTTTCACAAACCATACAAATCACTTGCTTTCCAGATAATTTAATTTTTATCAAACCCAAAAGTGAGCCAGCTTTGGAGTTGTTGAAACAGTTGGATTGAATAAAAAACTGAATTTTTTTTTTTTTGGTTTATGGGAACAGTGGCAAGCCCAAGCCCTCCTGGTTTAAACATTGCTTTGTTGAAGGACTTAATTGAAATTTTTGTTAACAAATATTTGGAATCTAGGGATTTGAAAAATAAAACTTTGGAATTCCCAATTGCATCCTCATCTGGGCTTACAATTGAGGAACAAGATGTTTCTTCACAACTGGAATTAACTCAAGCTGGTGCATCACATTTAATATGCCATTTGACTGAGAATGATTTGGATTGATTAATACTAATATAACCATGGCGGGTGTCACTATGTAACTATGTAGCTAAGAGGTTCCAGAGCCCCTTGAACCTCCTCCTGTGAGAGCCTTTCCTATTAGGCAAGAATCTGAGAGATATTTTCAAAAATGGGCAGCCATGCATGGCTATGCATTTACAAGATCCAAGTCAAAGAGAAACAAATATGTTGATCTAGCTTGTGACAGATATGGAGTGTATGAAGGGCCACTCCTTACCAAAAGGCAAAGGCAAAATTGCACAAGGAAGGTTTGGTTTCAATTCATGATCCATGCAATTTGTACAGTATCAGATTCCACATGGTGCATCTCTGTTAGAAATGACCAACACAGTCATCAACCATCTGCAAACCCCTCAGTGCATCCTCAACTGAGGAGAATCTCTGGTGTGGCCTTGGATCAACTTAAGCAAGGCATGCAAGATGGGCTCAATACATTTCAACTTAAAATTAAATTGAGAAAGATTGATGGTGAAGAATATTTTGACAATATAACAATCTAAAACACTAAGGGAAAATTCAGGGAATATGAACTCAAGGGGAAAATTGTTATGGACGTTCTATTTGAAATTTTCTAAGAAACTTGGTGATTTTCCAGGTCAAAGTTTAGTGGAGAGGGTCACTTAGAGGCCCTGTTATTGGCTCATCCTGAGTCTATAAAACTTTTCAAAAAATTCCACCATATAGCTTTGTTCAATTGTACTTATAAAACAAATAGTTACAACATCCCTCTATTGCATGTTGTAGTAATGAGAGCCAACAGGAAAAATTTTACAAAGGCTTCTTTTATAACAAAAGAAAATTTTGAGTAGAAAATTTTGAGTTCTACAGTTGGGAAGTGAATGCACTAAAGGAGTTGGCTTATGATCCAGAGAGGCTTCTCAAAGTCTTTGTGATGGACCGTCAAAAAGCTATGATTTGTGAAATTGAACATAGTTTCCCTGATTCATCCAGACAGTCATGCTCTGAGCGCTTGTCTAAAAATATTCAAGCCAATTGCAAAGTTTGCTTCAGTAATGACAATGAAGGATGTAAAAGTTTTATGTCTCTGTGGGAAAATTATGGGGCCTCTAAAACCAAGGGGGAGGCAGACGTCAATGATGAAGGACTCAGAGTAGGCCAGTCTATTGCTTCTTCTGTTCATCTCTGCTGGGATTTCTTATGTTGAAACTTTGATAGAGTGTTTCTTGAAAGACCGTTGTGGAAAGAGATTGTGTGTACCGTAAAATTCCCTGCAACAATCCCACTCCTTTTCTGGAAACTTTGCTAGTCCTTGAGTTACAATCCTGTAACTCCTAAAACTACTAGTAAAATTTTTACCACAACAAGCAATAACCACAGCCCGCAGCAGATGGAAGACATGCCCAAATTCCCCCTCCACTATCTGTGAACCACCTCTGCACATATTCAGACACTCCTTGAGCTAACATGCAATGAAATAACAGTAATAAGCAATATGGACTCCTTGAGAAGCTCTGCACTTGAACTATTCTCCACTAAGACTCCAAGTTACTTCAGAAAGAAAGAAATTATAACAAAAGACTCCTATTCAATAAGGAAAAAGATCTCCCCATAAAGATAAAAGATAAAGATGCATCCCCCTCCAACCCCAGTCAAGGAAGCAATCCCCTTTTATTTACAAACAAAAACACATCTCCAAAACAAAAGAAGTGAACAAATGAGAAACTTTTCACTTCATCCGCCCCCATGCATTCTGCAACAATATGGCTTGCCATTAGTCCTGATATTTCTGCATACAATATATTCTGTGATACAGTTTTTATCTCCAATAACCCTAAAAGTTGATTTGTGCCAATGCATTACTAACAACAGATCCCAGTTGATCTTCCTTAGAAGATCACCCTTGATCCCGCATGTGGAATAACTTAAGATCCCCATTGATTCACATGCCACCTCTTTGACTTTAGTGTTGATTGTCCCAACAATTCCTTATCCTTGCAAACCCAGTTCATACCCCATATTCAGTCCTTGGATACATTCTACATAGCTCCAACCTCTTGCTTCTGCATTCCTAAATCCACAATTGCAGAGGGGAAGTTATCTTCAACTGTGATTGTCATCTGCAAAAGGTAAGTCTTCAACAATTGTTCCACAAAAGGCAAAACTCTGGCTTAGCCTCCTATTGTGCTACAGAAGCACGTGCTGCACAAAGTCTGAGAATAAACTTTTCCTGCTCCCAAATAGTCAATTGGCCAACATGCTTTCCTAGACCTATTGTTCTGCTGACCACCCTCCCACTTGCTGAGCCTCTTGGGTTGAATGTTTCCTGCTGGGACTAATTTTCTTTGTGTCTATAAATAACCACCACACCATGAGGATGTCCTTGAGTATATGGAAAAGAACATTTTCTTGTGTCAAACCTGACTTTTTAGATAAAAAAAATCTTGGTGTCAGCTCTCTGATACAAGGAAAATTGCAGTCCTTTAGCTACAGAGAGTGATAAAAATACTGGAATAACAATATTCCAAAGATAAAACACTTAAAGATCTCAAGTCATAAATATATTAAGAGCTAGTGCAAGGTTTACTTGGTTTGGTTAAGAAAGTTTTTCAATATTTTATAAAAAGAGGGACCACAGTATTATACTACTGGGCATCTTTACAGACAGACAACCTCTTTTCAAGGGATATCCTTAGGCAGTTTAAGAACCTTGGAATGATTATGGGTGCCTTCTAAGGACTTATCCACTGATATAGCCAGGCAAACAAGCACACAGGCCAAGGCAGGAATGAAATAACTCACTCTGAGAGATAATTCCCAGAAATCCTGCAAAGATTCAGGTAAAAGGTTTCAGAGCAGTTGGGGTTGATTGCTTGACTATACTTCAATGAATCAGGTTGTTTGGTTTTTGGGAAATGATAATAATAATACAGAATATTTCATAAATCACTAGCTTATCTCTTTATAATGACTTGATCAAAAAATGACACAGTTTCTGATTGATAATGATAAATTCCTGTTAAACTGATAGGGAACAATGAGTTCAAAGAGGTCTGTATAAATACCTTTTTGGTGTGATAAAGAGCTTTGCAGGGCACGTAGAGAGGGTTCTTCTCATGGGCTGAGGTTAGCAGGCTAGCCAGGGCAATTTTTGCACATTCAATTGGTGCTTTCAATCAGCTGACCTCAGATCTTCTGGATTTCTATACTATTTTAGCTGCAGGACCTGTTAATCTATTAATTTTGTCATTTTGATATTTCTGGTTTTATCCTTGATTTGTACTATTAATATTGGATTAAAGTAGACAGATGTGGATATTTATTAATTTTCCATCATCTGCTGAGCACGTAGGTGATTTTCAATAATTTTTATGGCCACTCCTTGTAGTGTTTTGTGGTCCTCAAAGATCAGAATCTGTCAGAGTTTTGGTAATCTTCAATATTTCATTATTTATTTAAAATACCTTAAAATTAATTTTTTAATAATTTTATTTGAGTTTTAGTGTTTTTGGACTATTTTTCATACATATGAAACACTATTTCATATACTGGGTGAATCCAACAAGGTTTTAGCTCTTGTGAGCGGTACCTGTTGTCAGATTTGTCACAACGGATCCTGACGCGGGGATCAGTCCAGACTAATGCGTGCTGGGTAGGATCTGCTGCGTGCATGGAAGAATTAGCTGCGCGCAGGACTTCTGTACGCAGGAATCTGAAGCTACAGGTACACATGGGCTGTGTAGGGACATGGGACTACGCGCAGGAATTGTGACATAACATATTTCTGTGTGTAACTCCTAAAATATAAACAACACCTCAACTTTGACTGAATTTTAGTTGTGAAACCTATAAGTGAAAATAGGTGTGAAATATTAAATGGGCCAAAAAGTGCCATAGTGGTGCCATGACTTTTTGTTCAATTTTTATTTAATTATTTAAAATATGAAGTAGTTGTATTTCAAGGATGGGGTCAGTAAGTAAACCTACCTAATTTTGGATGGTAAATACATTTCTACAATATTATTTATGGATTTCCTACTCCTTCTTAGGTTAAGTTTAATATTTTTATTTATTTATTTTTTTTGTATTTTTTTACTTTGACAGGTTGCTCTGTACATAGTAGCAAGCTGACACTTGGGTAGAAGGGGCCCATGATACTTTCAAACAATTACTTTTGGGATCTTTGGGGAAAATTTTTGATGTGTTGAAACACCTTGAAGGAATCATTGATAGCCAAATAAAATCAGTGAATGTGTTGCTTAAAAAAATAGAATAAAGTTAGGAACTGTTCTTCCAAAATAAATTTTAACTTTGGGTTACAAATTTTCAATTGAGGTAATGAAACTCATTGTAGAACAATTTGAGAAGTTGAATCACAATCATGATGGCAAGGTGTTCTCAAAGTCATATTCCAAAACAATGGGATTTCTTTGTTCCCAGATCTTAGAAGAAATACTAGTGTTAAGAGTATCCATTGTTCCTGAGGATGTTCATCCTCAGTGGAAGCTAGAATGTAAACCTTCCATTTCAGTAATTTGGGCTGTTTGAATTTCTTTTTTGATTGATGATTTCTGAATGGATTTACTAATTACCAATGGTTTTTCTTTTTGAAAGCTTGACACTGATCCAGTGTTTCAATCATCTCAACTGTTTGAGAAGCTCATTTCAATTGTTATGGTACATCCTGAAGAAGTTAATGTCAAGCTTTTAAATTCTGCGGTCAAGTATACAACCACTTTGGTTGCTGGGCATGCTAAGCCAAGGCTTGAGCCAAATTTCTTATGTTCCAGCCACCATTGACCCTAATTGAAAGACACCTGTGGTGAAATTTCAAGATTTGAAGATGTTGAAAGGTAAATTAAGAGGTAAAAATGAGTTAGAAGGCAAAAAAAAAAAACCAAAAATATCAAGTCTTTTATTTTGAGAAGTTTTCATTTTTTTGGTTTAATGAAATGATGATTATATTAGAATTCCTTAGGATCAGAATCTGAATTTCATAGTTCAGAGGAAGATAATGAAAGTGAATGAGGGTCCTTCATTTTGAATCAGGATCCATTCCTGAGGAAGAGGAAGAAGTGGAGGATGCAACCAGAAGCTCATCTTTGGTTAGCCTTGCTTTCATCAATGACATTATAATGTTTGCTCAGTAGGTTTTGATCATAGGAACCAAAAGCAAAATACCTCAATCAAATACCTGAGAACTTACATAAGTTCTTTGGTGAGGTTTTGGATCCAGTTGGCAATGGGAATTGCAGATTTAGAGTAAGTTCAAAATTACTTGGTTAAAACAACAATGGATGGTTTAAAGTGCAAAGGTAAATGATAGAAACATTGAGGAAACATAAGGAATGCTATTATAAGATCCATGGTGGAAGTAAACAGGTTAAAAATATTGAACAAAGACTTGATTTTAAAGATGTCAATGAAAAGATTCCCTCTTAAAAATGACTTTGAAAGTTGGATATGGGTCAAATTATAGAAGATAGTTATGCAAGGCCATTTTTTTCATTTCATTGGATTCATGTTGTACTTATACTCCTATGAAAATGGGTGTAAAAGAACCATCAGAGCCCTTCTTCTTTTCCTTTGTTAACAATAACCACTGGATCCATTTAATACTTGAGGGAGATATGATTCCAATCCATCCCATTGTATCAAAACCTTCTTCTTTGAATTCAAAGAAAGCATCTGGTTGGGTTGATCATCTAAAATATCAACTAGATTTGTATTCTAGTTTGTAATAATCATATAATTTCATAATTTGTGTTTTTATGTCATCATTTGGTTTTGGTTTGGTCTAACATGTACTTCTGATGCTGATTTTTTAATTCTATTAATATAAAGGGTTATCACATTTTGAACATCAGAATGTTGAGTGTTTTGAGTTAACATCATTATTTTGAGTGTTTTGAATGTGATTTTATTGTTAAGTCAATTCAACTTTTTTTGGGCTGATCCCATCATCAGGATTATTTTTACTTCTTATGATGGGGTCAGCTTAACACAAGTTGAAATTTTTTTTGGTGTTTTTACTTTAGGGATATTGCATTGAGGTGGAATTGATAAAAGTCCAACTCAATGGACTAGCCCTATTTTTTGGCAGGTTTAATTTATTTTGGAACTATTCCCATGAAATAATTTCAAATTTTGTTGGGCTGATCCAATCATAAGAAGTCTTTCTACCTCTTATGATTGGATCAGCTTGACACAAGTTGAACTTGTTTTTTTTGGTGTTTTTAATTTAGCGCTGGTCCATTGATGTGTTTTTATTGTATTTTATTCAAATATTATCTTGCTTTGGGGCTTTATTGTATGTAAATTTTTCCTTTTGATTTTTATCTACCCATTTTTATTTTTGCATTTTTTTATTTATTTTTGGCCACAATATTTTTGATTTTTTAGACTTTTTATTTGTCTCTTTTTATTTATTCATAGGGCCATGAATAGGCATTCATGGCCCTGGAGTTGTGAAATTTTTAGAATTTTGTTTTAATTTTTTGAATTGTTTTTATTTGTTTTAATTTTTTTTTTTCAATTTTTTGGATTTTTTTTAAAAACTTTTTTTTGGTGTTTTTGTGTTCTTTTTTTTCTTTCTTTGTTTTGTTCAATTTCTTGTTTATTTTAATATTTCAATTTGTTCATTTTTGCTCACAATGTTAACAACTCTGCACGTTGCAAATGGCGGTTTGCGGCTCAGATGGGTTGAGAACCATGCCACACAACCAATTTTGTGTTCTAAACCGGTTGCGTAGGGTTTCAAATTTAAATTCACCCTTTTAAAAAAAGACTTTTTATGTCTGATTTCTAGATCTTGTATTATTGACTTTTTTCTCTTTTTTCTCTTTTTGATCCTCATATTGACACTTTGGGAGTTGATATTCATAATGAAAATGAACATCTGGTATTAATTATAGATATAATACTCTTTTGATGATGGGAATCAGAGGGGAGGTATCCTTGAGGGGTAAAAAATATAAGCCATCAGATTAATCCAAAAGATCACCCACATAATAAATGTGTGAAACCATTTCAAGAATTTATCAACCAAAAAACTTTATTTTTTATAAGGAGCAAAAGCCTTCTAAGCATGTTTCACATTTTTTCCAAACATAAAAACCAACTCATTGAAAATTATCTTAATTCATGATTTATTATAAAATCAGCCTAAAGATAAGTCCAAAAATAAAACTTTTGAATTATTTTCAATCAATTCAATCATAAAATTCATAATTATTTACCAAGGCAAGTGCATTAATTCCAAGCATGTTTCAGAATTTTTGTTCTTGAAAGAAGAATTTCATTGCATATCTGTATTTATATCTAACAAGAAAGTATAAAAATTGAGAGGCTTAGAACATCCCCCCAGGTATTCCTTAGAATCCACTGAGCAATAATTTCTCTATAAAAAAGGGAGTAAGGGGGGTCATTTACCTATTCCATTGTGTACTATCCATGCAATCTGCCTGAAAACCCAGTACAAACATGAGTATAAGATTGAACCAATTATAAAAAAAAGGAATTGGTAACATATAAAAAAATTTATTATTGATTAATTGAAACATCCAAAGGTGAAATTGAATAATGAAATTTAGAGATAGTCATATTTTTCAGCACCTATTTAAAGTAAAAACCATTCATCAGTAAACCAAAAAAAATATATAAAAATGAATAGAACAAAAAAAACAAAAACAAAACAAAACAAAACAAAAACAAAAAAAACAAAAACAAAAACAAAACAAAAACAAAAACAAAAAACAAAAACAAAAACAAAAAAACAAAAACAAAAAAAACAAAAAACAAAAAACAAAAACAAAAAAAAAAAAACAAAAAAAAAAAAACCCCAAAAAATCCCGCACCTACCTCTTGTTGGGTTGAACCATCCATGGGTGCTCTTCCTGGTTCATTTCTTGAAGAAATCACCAAAATTCATTCATTCATTTTTTTTTCTGGGGGTATGAGGGGGGGGCTTCTGATCTCAAGACTTAAATCAAGTCTCTCAAAGTTTCAAATTAAATAAATTAAAACCATCTTTTAGGTTGAATATGGCACTCATTGGAACACAATTCAAACCTATTCTTAGTTTAATTCTTTATACTCAAATATTATGTATGCCTAAATCCCCCTGCCCCCCCCCTTTCAAGTGACTTCCCAGGAATCTAATTTCTAATTGTTTTTTTGTTCTTGACATCCCAAGGATTGCCCACAGGACCAAAACCCCCAAATATTATATCAAAAAATAAGATTTGATGGGTTTAATTCCTGACAAGTTAAACAAATCCAGGTGGGAAGGGGAAGGAGGAATATTTGAGGTGCTTCTATGGATAATAGGAAAGGAACAGATAGAAACATGCAGGATAAAAGAATTTAAAAGGAGGATGGGATTATAATTAATATAGGATATAATATAAAAACTATGGTATATGTGATGGATCTGGATAAGGCTGTTTTTTTTTTTTTTTTTTGAAGGGGGGCAGGGGATTAATGGGAATTAAAATGATGGAATCCAAGGATATTGGGTATGATCAAGGAGGTTCAACCCCCAATTTATTCAATCCTAAACGTTAGATTGGCTATTAAGACAATTGGAGATGACCAAAAAAAAAAAAAGAAAAAAAATTGAAAGTTTGGAGTTGTAAGGATCACCAAGGAGGATTTTGGTTGAGTGAATTTTAGAGGTCATTCACCAGGATTAGGTGTTCATTCAGTGAAGGAAATAGGGAAAAGTATCTCTTGAATTACAATTCTTATCTCTCTGCTTCTATTCTGTTAGGTTGTCAATTTTTTTGAGGAATGGTGTGGAATATAGGGTGAAGTGAATCAGAGAGGGACTCAGGAAGAGATAGTTACAACAGTTTACAACACCCACTCAGAGACTTCTATATATACATATATTTCATTTCATGTCAACATTTTGTGTCACCCAATAGTATTTCTTCAGCAAAGGGGGGGGGGGGTAGGGGGGATGTTATTTAAATTCTGGATCTATGGAAAGAAGTTAAAAATAGTAGCATTTAACTTGTTTTGAGGATTGATTTAATTCTGGAGATTCTAGAGAGATAGTTTATGATTCTGTAGTAGATGGTTCAGAAGAATGAAGAAAGGTAACTGACTACTTGAGCCATATTAGGGACCCAGCTAATATCACTCACTCTCATCACTGGGTGTTGTCTTTTTTCTGTTTATATTTTGTAACTGAAAAATTTAGTCAGCCTTACTTCTATCCTATTGCTTTTATTATCCTATTATTATTGTCTCAGGCGCCCTCTGGGGGCTCTTTAGTTGTTTTAACCCTGATACCTCAGGCCCCCTTCTAGTTGTCCATAAATACTGGTCCTTCCCTTGGACCATGAATGAAACTGATCTGATCACCAGACAATCAAACCAGAGTGCACCTTCCTCCTCTTCAGATCATTTCCACTTGACTATACAAGTATTTTCCCCTTTCCCTTGGCTCTTTGAAGCCTTGTCATTACTTCTTGTTTGTCTCTTCAGTAGCCCACCCTACTCCCTCCTTCTCCAAATAACCTTGCTACTCATTCTAAACTCTTCACTTGGATCTTGCATGGAAACCCAAAATCCTAGTGGCCAACATCATCAACCACTATACTTAATTTAATAATCTGATAAACTTATCACACCAAGAAGACTGAGTGACTGTTTAGGCCCAAGCTAAAACCATGCCAATGATTCCAAAAGGCATCATTGGCATCATTTTAATATGGTATTGCAATGTCTGGGCACACTCCTAAGTCCGCTTGGATCAGTTCCCAGTGGGCTTTATTTCTTCATCAGGTCACACTGCAGATCTTGGCACACAGCCAAGCTCCAATTGGCCAAAGCCAAGCTGTTGGCACCCCCCTCACTCATTTTCTCCCTCTCCCTTTCCACCTTCTCATCTCTACTGGCCAAGGTTCTGGAAGCTAATGCAATGGGAATCAATCTCTTTGGTCAATGGGACTCCACCAATTTTGAAGTCAAAGGCATGTCTGTTCATTGCCCCAGTTGGTGTTGACGGTCTTTTGCCTCTTCTGTTTGCTTGGTGATAGTGATTTCTCAGCTCCTCTTATTTTTATATAAAAATTCTCCACTTTTTTTCTTTCTGATTGAAAATGCTGTAAATAGTATCTACAAGTTTATTGAAGAAAATAAATAAATGAATAAAATGCCGCCAATTATCAATCTTGCAGGTGTTGCCAATTGGCTTGGGTGTCAGCCAACTCAACCTTTGGTCCAACCCAAATAAACTTGGCTGTGTTCCAAGTTGTGCTTGGCTATCTGCCAATTGGGACTTAGGGGGTGCCATGGGGGCATTAGGGGGTGCCCAGCGGGCTTTAGCAAAAAACAGGCTACTTTGGTTGGGGCCCAAGCAAGCTTTATATACCATACTTTGTTTTGCTAAAATGGAGCCTTTTTGCATGCTTTCCCACCCCCAAAAGGTGTTAAGCCTTTTTAAGGTATGAAGGGGTTCCTGTGGTGGGAGAAAACACCATTTGATGGTTTTTTTGGGGCAGCAAAGTCATTTAAGCATTCAATGAGGCCCTGGGGGGCTAAATCAAGGCCTTCAGACCCTCTGTGGTGTCTGGTCTGGTATGAGGTAGAACTCTTTGAAAAATTCAAAGATGGGCACCAATTGAGTAACTTTAATGTGTAAAATATTTGATAAATATCTAATTTTCTGCAAGGAATTCAAATCTGAGCTAAGATTCAGAAAAAAAACTTCATCCAACATAAGAAAAATTATAAGAATTCATTTTTTTTTACACAAAATGGAATTTTTCCAGTGGACTTTAAAAAACTGTACCAAACATGAAAAAACATAGAATAAATTCCATGTATACCTATTCAATTCTGGAAATTCAAATCTCTTGAAATGTTCAAATAAAAGATCATCCAGTGCATAAATTATTATTAGAAACAATTTATAAAACATACTTCTTTTTTTTAAAAAAAAACTTGAAATTTGTGATGGAATGTAAATACTTTTGTACCAAGAAGCATAAAAACAAACAAATAATATAAAAATATTAAAAATATATCTATTTCAAAATGAGGATTTAAACTTGGAAAAATATTTCAACAAAAGATTAATCAAGTACAAGGATAGAAAGCATCAGATGTAAAGAAGCAAATTTCTTTGAATAAGGATTGAAACTCCCAATGAGGTTTAAAAAAACCTGACCAAAATCATAAAAGAAGATGGAAAAACTCTATTGATACCTATCATCTGAGGGGGATTTGAATCTGTTGAAACACTCTTACAAATGATTTGGTGAGTAACACAAAAGAATCATGAGATCAAAAAAAAAAAAAAAGATTCCCTTGAGTAAAAAAGTTATCATCATTCTTGTGATGGGATGTAGATCTCTTTTACCAAAAATAAAAAAGTATATGTGCAAAAAATTTTGGCATGAACCTAGTCCATGAGATGAATTGAAAACTCCATTTTTTTAAAAAAAAACTCAAAATAAATCCATCAAGTTCATGAATGATCAAAGAAATATCAAAAGTTGTTTGTTTGTTTGTTTGTTTGTTTTTTTCTTTTTAATCATTTTGTTTTTTAATTTTTTTTGTTTGATGGGGTTTTTTTTTATCTTTTTTTTTTTTACTTGATGAACATTCTGTTGAAAAAAAAAAAAAAAAAATTCAAAAGATTTGAATCCTCCTTGGGAATTAGATACTTGTAGTATTGATTGCTTGGTACAGAGAGAGAGATCTATTCACATTCCATCACAAATCTCAAATTTTTCTTTTCTTTTCAAAGGAGTATGTTTTCCATAGATATATATTTATATTTTTTATAATGACTGTCTATGTACCAGACAATACTTTTTTTATTTGCTTTGAGTATTTCAAAATATTGAATTTCCAGCATTAGATATGTCCATGTAACACTTGAGTAAGTTTTACAAAGTTTGATACCCAGTCATTTAGATTCCACTGGATATCTCTCTCTCTCTCCCCCCCCCCCCCCTTTTTTTTTTTTTTTTTTGTAAGGAAACCAACCGTTTTACCATTTTTCTTTATTTTTTTTTTTCTTTCCTACTTTCAATTTTTTTTTTTTCAAACCTGAGTTCAGATCCAAATCCCTTACAAAAAAAAAAAAAAAAAGTTGATATTGATCAAATCTTGACAGATGACATGTACTCAATCGGTCTTCATATTCAAATCCTTCAAAGAGTTTCTACCCCAGACAGGACCAGGCCCCATAGGTGGTCTTGTACGCAGGCCTCGATTAACGTTGACAGGCTACACCATTGGAGGCCTCACACACCATCAAACGGGCACGTTCTCCGACCCGAGGCACCCCTTCAAACCTTTAAAGAAAGGCTTCACACCTTCCTGGGCTGTGGAAAGTACGTACACCAAAAGGGCCTCATTGGCACGACATCAGGAATTTTATTGGCGTGATTTGAGCCTGGGCCAACTGTTATTTTTTTTTTTTTTAAAAAAAAAAAAAAAAAAAAAAAAAGGTACCACAGTGGCCACTCCAATTGGTGTGTGCGGAACTTGATGGCATTGATGAGATGTACTAGGAGAAGTGTGAGCAGATCTAGTTTGGCTCATCACTCGTTGTACTTGACTTCGGGGGACTTGGTGCTTTGTCATGGGTCCTTCCACCCCTGATGGCCTGACACAAGTCACTGCCCCATGGAGCTTATGGCTGGGACAGGCAGTACATTTCGTTCCTTATGCTCCCTTTCAGGGTAAAAAAATCGATGCCATGTTGCCTGAAAATAGATCATCGTGAAAAATCAAAATATTCCATTCCATGTAAGAAAAGGTATGTACATGTATGTATGCGGAGGTAAGCTGCATGAGGCCTTTTTCCGATTTTGTAGCAAGATCTCCATTCCGGTTTGCACATCGTGACAGGGAAGAATTTTTTTTTTTTTTTGAACATGAAGAGAAGGCCTGCATGAAGTTCATCCACATCACATCGAGTAAGGTGAGATCTTCTTTCAAGCTCAACACCAAGGATCACATCTTCGCTTGTTGTCGAAACTTGGTGGTTAACTTATCCTTGATGTGGTCCAAAAATTGCTCACTAGAGGGGGAAAAAAAGGCGGATGAAAATCAACACGAAAAAGCTATGATGGCAAAGCCCATTATCTCTATTTTCCGGGTTTTTTTTTTGAATCAAGTAAAAAAAAAAAAGCAACTCCTTACGTCGTGACGTATTTCTTCGAATCTTTACCCCAAATCGAGATCGCCAAATCCTTCGTCATGATCTCATCCTTATCGACCGATTCTACACAACAACCTTCGAGTATTGTGGCAAAGTCGATCAATTCTTGGTTCGCATCAACGTGGCCTCGGAACTTCAATCCACGAGTCCAAGCGTAGATCGAAGCGATTGAATTGGTCGAAGTTGGGTTACCCTTGAAAGAAAAAACACAAAGAAGTTAAAGACTTGATGATTCATACGATGTTAATGAGGACTGGAATGAAGCTTACTAACCTTCTGGTATTCCCGATAATGCCTGGTAACGGTCCCATGAGCTGCTTCACTTTCCATTATCCGTCCATCGGGTGTAACTAATTCCGAGGTCATTAAGCCTAACGACCCAAAACCCTATGACAAAAGAACATAGTTTTTGATTAAGGTTACATTCGTTCTGAACCCGAACTCTGGTAGGCTGTCGGATGGTGACTATCGACCCTTCAGGGTTCAAAACTAACCTGTGCGACAATATCTGACTGTACATCCCCGTCATAGTTCTTTAAGGCCATCAAGAACCCACCTGATGATTTGATCATTTGGGCTACCATCTAATCAGAGCTTCAGATTAGAAAAAAAAAGCCCAAAACCAGCACTTGAGCATAAGAATCCAAGACATACATCATCAATCAGTCGATGTTCGTACCAAATCCCCAGCTTGTCAAATTCGCTTTTGTATTCGCTAACAATGGAGAGAGGAATCCAAGTTGTCTCAGCCCAGAGTGGTCACCTTGGGATTGATCAACAGATTGAGGGACCTCACCGATCGAAAATTTCTTGGAACCTATCTTTCCACATCCCATCGTAGACTTTGAGAATGGTGTTCTTCGTTGAAAGATACTAGAAGAAAGAAGATTGACAAATCAAATTTAAACGTAGCGGGAGAGGAAAACAAAAAGACCTATAAAGGAGTGGGACAGTTCCAGAATACGAACCATGGGGATTTTCTTGGAGATGGCCATTTTGAAGGAGCTGTGAGCAAAGTCATCTATTGACTTGTAGTTTTGATTCGACGCGGAGGTCAGGAAGGATCAGTGGTTTTTATTATATGGGCGGCTGGTGATCGAAGCTGCTTAGTGTTCCAACCTGGAGAGTGTTAAACATCCCTAACCCGACGCCTGAGCTGCCGGGGCCGAATTTATGAATAGATAGTCTTTGTTCGGATTTGCCTGCTTCCTTAGGCCTGAAAACCAATTCCAAATCACCTTCACCTTCGATTTTGATACCTTGGGATCGGTATTGATCCGCGTGAGCGTGTCTTCCCACCACGATGGGGGCTCTCCAACCAGGAACGGGTCGCTTGACTTTCTCACAGATGATCGGTTCTCTAAAGACGGTGCCGTTGAGAATGTTTCTAATGGTCCCGTTGGGGGAGCTGGAGGATTGAATTCCAAAAGATTTCGAGGGTATCAGGATGAACAGACGTGAACGATTTGCACACTTTGTCGGAGAGGAGAGGATGATGGTATGGTATCGACAACACTAACGGCCACATCTTTTTCAAATGAAACTCCTTCACCCGAGCCTCGTCGGGTGTGATGGTAGCACATTTGACGCCGACTCCATGTGTCTTGATGGCCTCGGCGGCCTCGATGGTGACTTGATCATCCGTGGCATCTCGGTTCTGGATGGATAAATCGTAGCGTAGCAACTCGATATCCAGGAAAGGTCTGGAGAGGTTTGAGTGGGTGTTCGATATGGATGAGTGATTTGATCTCGAAGAAATAGAGAGCAAATCGAAAGTTGGAAAGCTGACAGGATGAGATCCTTGCGGATGATGTGCCAAATTATGCGGGTCCTGATTCGAGTCGATCGTTGTGGTTCTCGTCAGTTGAGGGGAGGGGGGAAACGCAGAGTTATGGGTGGCTAAACATTCTTCTTCGGATGACATGCTTACATCTCATCACCATCAATCTCTACGATCTTCCCCCGAACCTTGATCTTCTGGAAAGCTTGACGGTGGGCATTCGCGTTAGTTTTTTTATTTTTTATTTATTTTTCAAACGGTCATCGAGTCAGTTTAAACGGCTCGTTGTAGGGGGTGTCAGAGATGGAAATCTGAACCGGACTTACTCGACTTGTCGCTCATCACTCGTGTCGTTGAAGCGAAGCTCCGAGAGTCTTGAAGACCGACGGAGGGATGATAGTGAGATCGGGAAGGATGAGTGAGTAGGATGGATGGCAGGAAGTTCAGCCGTGGCTTGGATCGAAGTAGGATGGTGGGCATTCTTGACCTGAGTGCCATCGAGCTGCTCATCCCCGTCGTCGTCATCATCATCATCAAGCCCTGGTCGTCGGATCGGAATGAATTCCAGAGCATTGGCCGGCGGTCGGAGTCGGAGTCAGTTCACTGGATCTCTCGGTCAACAGAGACGAAACGCCCAAGACCCACGAAGAACGAAGATTGATTGAGATGTGATCCAGGACGTAACCCGGTCCAACAAGTACGCCCCAAATCCGATGCGAAGACGGCCATCCTCAACAGATCCGAGTAGTTTAGCAGACGAGGAGTTACGAGACCAATATCATACCTAAACAATACCCCACTCACTCAGTGGGCTTCGACTTACTCAACCCATCTTGAATAAATTCGTACCCCCTCACCCACCAACTCATGAGTCAGTCCGAACATAGGTAGGCAAATCAGTACGGCCACCAAAGAAGAATACTTCACACAGTCTCCCACACAAGCAATGACGGCATTACTGAGTCCTAGCACCGCTGTCAACATGCTGACTGATCATCAGTGGTCTGCCGGAGCGGTCCACTTGATCCCGAACGGCGAATCGATCAGATACTCGATCTCAGTACCCCGTTTGGGTGGCGAACCAACACTCATTCGCTTTGTTGGTAAAGCACCCATGGCGCCGCGCCCATCGAAGCAGACTTGACGCCGAGCCAGGTTTGAATTGGGGGGAGGGGGCTTCCAGTCAGATAACCCAGAACTTAACCATCCAATCCACCGCAATTTAAACATCATCCCAACAGCTCTTTGGCTTAAACTGAAATAAAATTCAATGTTGTTGACTGACTAGGTTTGAGTTTGGAGATCGAGGAAGACATGTCCTCCTTAGAAGGGGCATGTATAGAATGAAGATGTAAAAACCTCATCAAAAATTTTACAAAACTTGTTGACATGAAGAAGACTTTTTTTTTTCATCAATAAGCAGTTTTCAATCTTGAAATCTGCATTATCCCCCCCAAACGTTTTTATTAAGGTGACCCCATGGTTGGGAAAGATAAGATACCAAAACCTCAACTCATCCAAACAGGATGAAATCAAATCCACCCATGCCATCATCCATTGGCTCTCAGCCAGAGATGCACTCATTTTCACAGATGGATCCTATGACACAGACAGAGGAGGTGGAGCCATGGCAATAGTTCTCAATGCTAACCACTAAATCCTTATCTGCACAGGGGACAGAATCATCCACTCCAATCATGAATTCAAAAAACTGGGGTTGATAGCTGGAATTCAGATGATTAATACCTTGAATTCAGAATGTTTAAACTGCTTTAAAATATTCATGGATAATAAAGGGGTGCTGAAGCCCCTATTAGAAAAAATCAGCCAAAATTTGTTTTAAAAACTAATAAAATCCTTATCACACCTAAAAACAAACCAGCAGATTACCTTCATTTGTCTCCTGGGCCATGCAGGAATCCAAGGGAATGAGATAGTGGATAAAGAGGTCAACAACACCATGAACATCAGGGCAGAAGCACCATTCAAACTACAAAGGAACCTCACTAAAATCAGAAGAAAAATTCTAGCAAGTCAAGTAACAACAGAAGGACTCCTATCAAAACACCTCCCAAGCATAGCAATCAGAGTATCAGTGGTACTAAGTCAACTTGAATCAGGTAGTTGTGGCTTGAATGGTTACCTTCTCAAAATAAGAAAATTTCCAGATCCCTTGTTCCCCAGGTGTAGATATAATAGGGAAACCATAACTCAACTTTCCCACTTTTTCCCTGTGAATAAAACACCTTTTTATAGCTTGAGAAGCAAGCAACCTAAGACAACTAAAACTGGCTCACAACCCCAGAGATTGAAGTTTGGCTCTGAAAAACCTGAAAGCATGTCCACCCCTCAAAGTTTTCAACCAATCAGCAGGTAGGTTTGATTTCCTTGCATCTAGCCCAGAATTTGAGAGCCCACCCTTGCCCCCAACAACCTATCAATAGTCCCACCTTTTCACCATGTACATGAATCTTCCCACCAGGCCTCCATCTTGTGCCAGTCTCAAAAAAAAAATCCTGCTTCTTTCCAATGATGCTTGCTGCTTTCCCTCCCTTCTCAAGTTCTTTCCTACCCTCCCTCCCCATCTTCCCTTTTACTTTCTCTGCCTTGAAATTTTGAACTCAAAGGCAGAAGATGGGGCCAGATTGTGAGGCCCCCTGCCTATTGGTGACTTCCCCACCCAACACAATGCATATCCAAAGTGGTCTGTGCAAAATGAAAAATCCACTTAAAAAAACATTCAAAAAGCCCATCCAGCCCCTCCAGATCATCAATATTGAAACCAACTTCCTCACTTCATCCACCTCATCACTTCAAATCATACACACACCACCACCACTCATAGAAATCTTCACTCTCAGAATTTCTAAACCAACCTACAGAGAGCTAGTCAAAAAAACATCCAATTGATTTGACTGAAACTTTGTGCTACTATTTGACTCTGTTTCAAACTCAAGTTTAAAACCTGACTAGTGATCCTTGAATGATCAGTTGAAGGGTGCTACTTAGCCCCCAAGAGACAGAAAGTAAACCATCCTATGTGTGAAAGAAAAAAATAACTACATCTGCTTGGAACAGCAGAAGGAGATATTTGAAGTCATGGAGACAGGTGGATTCCCAGTTTTTTGTTGGCCTTATTTGTGCTACCACCATCCCCTTTATTCAAAAAACCCAAACTTGATGGAAACCACTGTTTTAATTGGAGGAAAAAAACAGTCTTTTTTTTTTCAAAGGTTGGTTTTATATGATACTAATAAAAAAAAAATCCCTCTGTTGAGTTAGATACTCTGTTGCTGTTCAACTTTTTTTTTGATCAAAAGAAAAATTTAGTTTCACTACATGTTAGTCTGCCAGGTGCATGACACAATTTATGTTTTTTCCAATAAGATGCAGCTTATGCAAGAGGATAAATGTTACTTTGAACAAGATCAATACCTCTTGGGAGACTCCAATGATGCCATTGGAAAATGCATATCTCCAGAATACTGGAATATTTCTACTGATGAGAATCATAAATCTAATTTGGAATATCATCTATTCCAATCAAGAGTTCAAATTTAACATGCTATAGGAGTCCTGAAAGTAAGATGGGCCAGCTTGAGAGAAATTCAGAACCAGCTCAAAAAATCTAAAGACATCAAGATATTCATCAACTGGATCATCAATTAAGTTGATCTTCATAATTTATGGGCCAAAATCATTTATGAATTTGATGAACTATTTCAATATGATATTCCTGATCTTGCCAAAGAAATTCTAGTCCTATCTCATCCTTCATCTTTTGCTTTGCATGTGAGATTCCAACCTCCAAAATCTAGCTCACTTTGATTCATGTATGATCTTTTGAAACTTGGTCAAAAAAAAAAGTGCCCCAATTTTTCAGCTATTCTTATTTTCTTGTTTGTAGCTGTAAACCTCCCCCTAATCACTTCTTGCTTCATATCAACAGTCAAACCTCTCCAGTTCATCCTCCTCAATACCACCCCAACCTCAAACTAACATCCTGACATCAACCATCCATTGGGAACCATCATCCTCCTTACCACCACCCTGCAATCAATATTATATCCCCAGTGAGCACCCTCAAAAAAAAACCCCCCCTCTTTAGTCCTTTTCTAACCAATAACTTGCCTCACTTTTTTTTATGAAATCACCACTAGTCAAAAGCCACTCCTTTTGTAACTATGGAATTAGATATACCAAAAGGTATTCAACCACAGGTGAGAGACAACCAGGATGTGCATGGATAGGCATTTGATCAGGAAAGATAGAGAAGAGTTGATTGAGAAAAACAAAGTTAGTTTGAATCTCAGGATGTAAAAATGCTATGTTTTATGCAGAAAACAGGAAAGCCCCAAAGGTGGCCTGAGAAAAAAAAAAGAGAGACCCTAAAGGTGGCCAAAATGAAAAAATACAGGATTTGGGTTGGATTGGATACATAAGCTGCAGGAAAAATCCAGAAGCTGGGATAGATAATAGCTGGGATCAAAGAGAGCAAACAATCAAGGGCTGGCCTCTGAGGACAGAGACAAAGATAAAAATTCAAAGTATGAAAGGCTGAGGAGATAATAAAGAAAAAAGAACATTTCTGAAGAGCTTGGGGATTAATAGGATCAACACTCAAAGGACTGAAAAGCATGAGAGCTGAATAAATAAAAATAATAAGTTGAAGTAGATGGTGAGGAATGAGAGGCTACCATGGCTAAAATTTCAAAATTAAAATCCCACCAGGAACAAATAAGTCCAAACCATGAATTCCCCTCTCCCCATCCCCCCCACCCACCCATCCCTCCATCTAAATCCCACCATTACCCATGATAAATTGATTTCAAATCCATTTTTAATCTCCCCCAATTTCACTTTTTGTAGGCCCAAACTTTGATCTGCTTGTTTCTTTTTTTTTTTTCTCCAAGATCTTCTGACTCAAGCACTTGTTTTTTCCAAAATTTCAATTATTTTCTTGTTTGTTTTTTTTGAATCAATACCTCCTCTTGTAATTTGGCCTGAAGGCTGTTTTATTTTTCTTTATCTTTTAATTTTTTTTATTTTTATTCTTGTTCCTTCTAGGATTGTTAATCTGATTCACAGATCCTCACTGATTTTTTTTGTCCCTAAAAGTATTATATGATTTCTGCTCTAGAAAAATTGAAATGTTCCCAATCAAAGAGCTTGAGTGTGAAATTTTGTAATATATAGTGATTGATCATAAAATAATAATAACAAAAGTGAATCATATGGCTTGGTTTGGTGCCAAAAAATGGAAATTGAATGATTTTTTCACCAGATCCCCTTCATTATTTGGTTCTAAATTTTGAATAAAAACCTACTTCACCACGGAATTTTCACTGATACAGATAATTGAACTTCACACCCTTAATTTTTTTTTTTTGCTTTTTTTAATAAGTGAATCCTCTTAAAAAACTGGTAAATTATTCCATTTTTTTTAGCATTAAATACTCTTTAAAACTCTCTCAAACCTTCTCCATACTATTCAATCTCCCAGTCCTCTGATTTTCTGTATGATTCATATGTATCCCCTGTATTTCTATTTCTGTAAGCATGTATCTATGTATGGATTTCAAAATCTCCTAACCTTTTTTATTTATCTATAGAAACTTCTTTCATATTCAATGCATCCCAAAAACATAAGACATCATGAAATGAAATTCCTCCCATCCTCCTGAGATTTTTCATTCTAAGATCCCCATATGTTCAACCCCAATCATCTTAATTAATGGTTATCTGTGATTTTTTTCAATCTTTCAAATATTAATTATTGATCTGTCTTGGTGATATATCCTTTGGTTCATCTCCATTTAATAATCCAATATCTTTTGAATAATTCATTTCCCTTCCCATTTACAAACTGATGACCTACCAAATAAAATCATTTTCTTATTCTAAAGCCATCATCTCTATGCATTCATGATTTCCTGAATTTCCCCATGAGTTTCCTTAAAATAATCTTCTAACATAATATGCATATCCTTTCCCACACATCTATGCAAAATTTGTGTTGTATTTAGCATTGTGATCCAAAAATTCTTATCACCTATTCAAGTATTATCTCCAAATTCTGAATTTCAGATACACCTTAGTGACACATCCATTCTTTAATCTCCCTCAACTAATCCAGTTTCCTTTGAATCCTAAACTTTCCATGCCAATTTTCCCAACAATATTTCATTTCATTTACATGTTCTTTATTTCAAGTCTGGGTTTTCCATTTTGGGGTGAGTTTTGTGTCCAAACAGCATTCCATGCTCTCAATCCCTCTATCCACAACCCAAACCATTTTCAACCCATTATATGGAACCTCTGCAGCTAACTTCCAATTTCCTTGTTTTACCACATTATTTTCCTCCTATGAAGAAGATTTTTTTTGAAAAAATCCTCATTTCTTCCTTCCCTGGCTTGTGTCCTCAATCCACCAACACAACAAAAAAGGAACAAGTAGCAAAATAGAAAAGCAGAGGTCTCTCTGGAAGTGGCTGGAATTTTTTTGATTAGTATGAAATGGTGATATATTCCCTTCAACTCTTTTATCCAATATATTCTTACACAGCCATCAGTAATGAACAGAAGAAAAATTCCCAAAAACCAACTGAGGGGAAACTCAAGGATTCTCAGGAGCTGTTCTATACCTTTTGCAAAAAATAATGGCATGTGAATGTGCGCAATTGGTAGAAGAGAATCTGGTGTACCTTTTTATTATTTGTAACCAGTTTAAAAGACATTTGTACCCTTCATTTCCAATTGGTACCCCCCTTTGGAAAAACTCCAATTCTAGAAACCATTTTACCTGTACAGAGGGGGGGGATAACTCTGCACACTGATTTTTAAAATTAAACAAACAGGAAATTTTATTGGTTTTGAAAAAGAATCTGAAAATTAAAAGATTCAATTGTATTTAAAAGCTCTTGAAAAACATAAATATGATGGATATTAGCAATTAATTACCCTTTATCTTTGAATATAGATGAATCTCTGCCTGAAAAATAAATAAATAACAATTGTTTTCAGATTTTTTTCAGATTTTTTGCTCAGTCACATTCAAAATTAAAAATTTCTTTTTATATGATTTTTTTTTTAATTTTTAAAATGTAAACTCATTCAGAAAATCATGAGGATTTGTTTACCAAATTAATTTTCATTTGATTTGAAGATTTTAATTATTTTTCAAGCCATGGGATTATCATCTCCTCAAAACCAACAAAACCAAACCTTTTCACAGAATTTTGAAGGCTTTGAAAAAGTCAAATATCTAAATTAAATTATAATTCAGAACTCAAATTGGAGCAGAAATATTATTTGCTTTATTTTGATGAGTTCTAAAATACCCATCTTGATCATTCAATCAAAATATCATCAAAAACACAAAGAATCCACATTAATCTAATCTGCCTTACCCATTATTGTTACAATTAAATTTCAATGTTTTTGTTTTTTCAAATTTCTATTCTGAGGCTTCTTCATAATTAAATCTTGAAAATATAACATTACCTTAAAAATATTTTTTTTTTATCATTTTTATTTCTGGAAGATCTATTTTGGGTTATTTTTTCCTTTTTCTTTCATTTTTAAAAAATGATATCTGAATTTTTTGAACCATAAACAAATTTTTTCCTGAAAGAAAAGGTTCTAAAATAAATTATAATACAATTTACAAAGAATGAATGTTAATCAAACTACTGATTTTGGTTAATCAGTGGTAAGACTTAATTTGCCCCCCACCTACCCCTGTACCACCCAGCAAATTCAAATTACCAAATCTTGAATGAATTCCCAATTATAGAAATTAATTGAAACATGAAGAAAAAAATTACTCAAAATTGAACAACTTCAAAAAATCCCTGCACCATACCACCCAGAAACTTGAAATCATCCAATTTTGAAAATAATAAGGATTATAGCAATCCCTTTTACTGCACCACTCAGAAACTCCTGATTAAACAATAAAAAAACCCAATTAGAAATAAATTTTAACATGCAAAATTTGGAATCAACAATGGTCCACCAGGGAGAAGCATAATTATTCTGCATCCCACACCTTGAAGTATTGACTTATGGGGGGGAGGGTTAGAGAATCATGGGCTGTGAAAATTCCAACTTGGCAGCCAAGCCAACATTTCACTTTTTTCTTTCTGTTCAAAAAAATTCAAAAATTAAGCCATGAAATTTTTTTTCTTCTCATTAATTATGATAAAGTTTAAAATTTTTCTGATATTGATTTTATCCCTTTGGACCAAAAAAATAGGGCTGATAAAAGGGACATCAGATTTTCTGCCACTTGAATTTTCCATTCTAAGAATTTTTTTCAAGCCAATTGGAGCATCCAGAATTTCTTTTGGAAAAATTTGATAAAATGCATTACATCAATGCACAGGATCCTAATAGAAAATTCAGAGTTGGAGAATGAACCATTGGAAACCTGTCATTTTTTTTTTTGACAAAACCTTCCATTTTCAATCCCAGGTGTTTTGAAATGCAAGCAAAATAGAAAAAATCTAACTAAGAATGGAAATTTTCATATAAATGGAATAAAAATGGTTTTTTTCAAAAATCCAACCTGCATTTTTGAACATACCATTCATCAACATGAAAAAAACCATCCACCCCTTTATATCATCAAATACACAAAAAATCTAAATTGAAAATCCATTAAGAATGAAATTGTCACTACATAAGACTTTAAACCTCACAACTGCACCTCATCATCATCACCATCACTCATAAAATACATCACTCCTTTCATTTACAAAGCAATATACCCAAAGGGAGTTGAAAATTCAATCAAACAAGCCAAAATATTTTTTTACTATTTTACTATGCTTTGGAATTTCATTTAAAATCTGACTGATCATTTTTTAATGCTATAATGGAAAGGAAATACTTTGAACCTAGAATGCATATGATTCACCATCCTATGAATTAAGGTAAAAAACTCCATCTTATTGCTTAATTAAGCTCCCATTAAATTTTTAAAACTTCATTGGAATTATTGATCAAAATTTTTAATATGATCAAAAACCACCACATTTTCCAGGATTAAACTTTTAATATCCAGTGAAATCCTTTATACAGCTTGCAGAGTCTCTTTTTATATTGACATAAAATGAGAATAAATTAGCTATTCATTGATTATATAAAATTTTCTAAATTCACTATGGAACATTACACTCATGTAACCAAAGTTATACCAGCTATCTTAAAATTTTGGAACTTGGCCTTTTTCTGGCTAACAAAGGAAGATTGGAAGGATATATCTTGGCTCATGGAGACAGAATTATCCCAATTTCTTATTGGATTTTATGATTTTTGGGCCATTGACCTGATTCAGAAAAAAAAACTGAATGTAAACCACTATTTCAATCAGAAGAATAGAAGTTCCACCCTTTTATTCAAAACAATTCATTAAAAGAAATCATCAAAAGAATTCAAAAAACCATGTTTTGTGTTGAATTATATTCTATTTTTTTCAATTTATTTCAAAAATAAAAGAAAGCTTATTCCCTGTAATGCTCCCAAATCAAGGCTATTTTCAAAGAAATTTTTTTATTAAATCCATTCACTGATAAAATATACTTTTGTACCACATTTTTTATGCAAAAAATAACTCTAATAAATTAGTGCACTACACTCAATAATTCTTGGTTCTAATAAAGGGAAACATAATTTTGAATACTCATTCAATATTTGAAAAAATTCCTAAAATCTTTTGTTTCAAAACTGACTAGTTTCATCAGCTCTTCAATTTATTTTTCAAGTATTTGCACTTACATCCATAATAAAAAATGGAATGAACACAAGTTTTTTTTTTATAATTCAATTATCTGTTTCTGGTCACTTGAAAAAAATCAGTTGTCACCTGTTATTTAATTTTAAATTACAGATTGATTATCCAAGTTAATTTATAATCCCAATTAGATAATCCTGTTCCTTTTATTTAAAACTTAGAAAGAATCTCAGTATATCATTTAAATTAGGGTGTATCAAAGTTAGCAAATCCTCCATTAGAAACCCGCTATTTTCAATGGCGGGTTTCTGAAATAAAAATACCCCCTAACTGGTGTATTCCAAAATGGCAGGTTTCATGAAAATGGTGGATTTCAAACATCAAGCCCGCCATTTATGCACCATCATCCATCCACCATCCATCCCATCCAAAACACCCATCCACACCTCCACCTCAGCAAATCCATATTGATCCCATCTCCATTGCTTCAAAAAAATCTCATCTCCATTGCTTCACATCTCTTTTGCTTCACATCCACCTCCACCTCCCCTCCTCCTTTGGTTGGCACCCCTGGTAAGCCCCCCCCTCCTCCTCATCTTCCTCCTCTTCCTGCCACTCATTGGTTTCTAATCATTTGATCATTCAACCTCTAGGTCCCCGCCCCACCTTCTTGCTCAATCTTCCAGGTAAGCTGGCCCCCTCCTCCTCCTCCTCCTCAACCCTCCCCTCCCTCCCTCCCAATTGATTGCAAATAAATTGCTCAATCAATTGCAAATCAATAAATTAATTGATTGCCAATCAATAAATTAATTGATTGCCAATCAATAAATTAATTGATTGCCAATCAATAAATTAATTGATTGCCAATCAATAAATTAATTGATTGCCAATCAATCAATTCAAAATCAATCAAGGGATGATCAGTTTGACAAGATTGACCCAAAAAGTAAAAACTAGGCAATAAGAGGTACTTGACTTCACTATTCTCATCATCCTTGGCTTCAAACTGATGTAAGACCTTGATGATGGAGTACCACATCTCAAATTTGATTGCAAATTTAGCCCACTGGATTCCTGTATCTAGCAGGGTTAGTATTGTTTCCTACCCACCATCCTCCTTGTGTTCTTCTTTGATCACTACAATCTCTTCTCTGCCATCCATCATTGAATCTATTGTCTGGTTTCCAGTTCCTTGATCCTCTTCATCTTTCATTTGTTCTTCATCTTCTACTTGACTGTCATCAACATTGTTCTCTTCATCCTCCGTTGTGGCTCTAAGGTCTTTTTCCAAATTTGATGGCTTATCTGTCCTTACTTTATCTCACCACAATGACCAAGACAGTAGCAGGGCTTCTTTAGCCATTTTGGTCTCAGATTGTGATAGTCTAATGGATGCCAGTGTTTTCAGTGGTTCCAGATCCATAGGATTAATTGATGAGGCCATTGATAAATACTCTAAACATTTTTCCTCTGCTGAGGGCTCAAAAATGTTTTTTTTAAAAAAGGCAAGGGTGAATAAACTATTGATCAAGATTTTTTTTGAGCAAAAATCAGAGGGGTGGGTTTGCTTTGATTCTGATTATTTACCACAGATTGGTCAAATAAATTTCAGTCATGGCAACCAAGGCTTGAATACAACTTCTACAAATTTGGGATTCATTGGTGGACCATTGTACAGTAGTGGGTTGATTGATGTCTTCCAGGACAATTGGAGAAAGATCAATAGCATCCTTAGGTTTTTTAGACTTTCTAGACTTGAAATTG
Organism: Puccinia polysora; assembly: GCA_025617555.3. Classification (NCBI taxonomy): domain Eukaryota; kingdom Fungi; phylum Basidiomycota; class Pucciniomycetes; order Pucciniales; family Pucciniaceae; genus Puccinia; species Puccinia polysora. The sequence continues at coordinate 34,858,794 of CM062614.1, read as the reverse complement.
TTGGTAAGATTCTTATATTTCAAGCTTTGTTTGAGTTTTGATCTTAATAGTTTGAGAGCCATTTGGTAGTAAATTAAAGATTACTGTGGTGATTCAGACAATTGGGCCAAGTATAGATAGACCGTGGGTGGAGAATTTGAGTTTTAATGATTTCAACACTTTCAGAATAGCTAGGTGATGGTTGATTTTGTAAGATTTAAATTACAAAGGAAACTAAGAGCAGAGCATAAATGCGCCAAGTTCAACAGATGACAAGAAGTATAATGGCTCTCACCTAAGAGCAGCAACAACAATAATTGAAAAGAAAGGAATGAAATGAAGGAACAGGAAACAAAGGAAAGAAAGAAGTGTTGAAGGATTTAGTTGGAGAAAAGAAGGTTGGAGTTGCTTCAGGGAACAATCCAGTTGACAAGAGCCTTGCTGGTGAAAGTGTTGCAATATATCAAGGAGGAGGGCTACCTTATAGATGGTTTGATTGAAAGGAGATTATGACAGTTACAGGAGTGAGTGAGAGATAGTAGTGAGTAAGAATTAAGTGTGCGAGATTGGTCACAAGTGGATTGAGTGATTGGATGAGAAAGCAGATGGTTATGCAGCAGAGTCATGGTGCGTACCATTTGTCTTTTATAGGTGTTGGTGACTGAGTCTTCCACAGGCTGTGCTTGGGGCATTCTGAGAGCTTGGGCTGAGTGGAGAAAGAAGTGTTGGGACATAGCCCATTCCGGATAGATTGGACACTGGACTGGATTGAAATAAACAGACCATTAGAGTTGAAAGCCAATGAGCATGAAGAGTGAAGCGTGGTGAGGAGTTCATCTCAACACAAGTTTATCTGGTACAATTTGTACCTGCTTTTTTGTGCCCTTTTCCAGGCAGGTTCAGTTTCAGATATAGTGGGATCATGAAGGCTAATGGCTTCATCTTTACATATTTTGGGGATGATAAGAATTAGTTTGGATGATCAATATCTGAGATCATTAAGCTTATTGGGGTCAGGAGAAGATGAAGACAGACAGACCTGTTTTGCGGATCCAATGTGACCAAGTTTGAGTTTGAACAATGCACAAGTTTCCAAAGCTCTTAGATGGTTAGGTCAGACTTTGAGTACCAATTGGAAAATTTTTTTGGCTCTACCAAAATCAGATGAGACCACAAGATGTTTGGCTTGATCCATCAATTGGTTGCAGTCCCAGCCCCAGTCAGTCTCAGTCCTAGTTTGATTGAGATCTCCAGCCTGGTCTTGGTCTGCAATGGGTGATGGAGTGGTGGATAGTTTCTTGGAGTGGTGTTTGTCAATTGGTTGGCACCCAGTCCTCTTGTTCTTTTGACTTCTTGCCATCCTGCCTGCCAATGGGATCCTGGGTGAAGTGAATTGTGAGTTGGATGCTTTCAATGGTTTGGTTGGTTCTCAAAACTCCAACTTGCCAAGCCAACAGCAACAGAATCCCATTCATTGCTATCTACAAAAATACTTACACCTCAATTTTCAATCCAACTCAACCACAACCATCCTACCACCCATCTTGACTCATCTTCATCAGCAGCACCCCGTGGGTGATGGCAGGAAGACAATCCCACACTCCAACAATCAACATCAAACCCTGCAAAAAACTTGGTACATAACTTCACCAGACCTTCCTCAGTCAATGTCACTCAATCATCTCCTACACACTCCTCTGCCATCTCTAAACTAAAGCCTAATATAAAGACCAATCCTAACCGTACAAAAAATTGCTAACCAAATATTCCAACAGAATTGAAAGATATATATGACCCCAACTGAATCATCATGGCCTGGGGATTGACTGATCAGACTAATTTTTGACTCAAGAACAAAACAAAAGGCATCAATTTAGCTTCTTCTTTTTGGATAGATTTGTGTCTCTTGGGGGGTGTTCCTATCCAAGGAAGGTGTGTAGGCCTCCAAAGGTTAGACCACAGATCTGCCAAAGGATTCAATTTATTTTTCTTCACATCCCCCTCTTCCCCCCCCTCTTGGAAAGGTACATTGGCCCATCCAGCAATGGCACACTTTGCTTAATAGTTAAAGCATCACTTGTCAATGTTGAGGTCATGGGTTCAAATCCCATGGTGTGCCAAATTTTGGGTTGTAATACTGCCACTGACCTCAAAATTTTATACAACAAATTTAATACCTTCTTGATCCTCACCACAAGTGCAGTAGGTGCCTGGGAGGGAACAAGATGGGAGGAGATGATTTGAAAGACATACAGAGACGTGGAATTGCCAATCCATTTTCAATTGATCTTGCAATTGATATCCAATCAATCACTCAATCCATCATGAATCAATCAAGCAATTGATTGAGAAATCAATTGGCAATTGATTTCGGGATCAATTTACAATCAATCAAGCAATTGATTTCCATGAGGTATCAATTCAAGTGAATTTTATAAGATGGATAAAATCCCTTCTTGATCCTCACCCCAATTTTATTATGTGGACAGGAGGAGATGATTTGACAAACATACAGAGACAGAGCAAGAATAGGGCTTGTCAGTATTGGCTAAAGGGGCAATGTTTGAAATGATAGTTCTTGAATCTCTCCTGCATCTGTTTGGATGAAAGATCAAGAATAACTTTGGTTTTATTTTTCAGTTCATTGTCCATCAGGAGATAGCCATTAACATTAGAGGTTGGAGGTTGCCCAACTTGTGCTTCATTGTCAGATCCAAAGCAAGCATCATAGTTGGAGGGAATTTTGACCCATTTTACCAGGATGATATGATCATCTCTCTTGAGCTGAATTGAGCCTTTGGAAGCTGGTGGTGGAGGATTGTTGGATTTTGAGTTCCTGGGGGATGTTTGCTTTGTTCCATTGGATTGTTTAGTGGACTTGCGGGGTGAGGTTTGCTGAGGGGCCATTTGAAAAGAGTAAGAGGGATGAAAAAATGAAGCAACAAAGTGATGAAGTGATGAAGGGATTTGTTGAAAGCTGGAATGAAGTTATGAAGCAATGAAGCAATGAAAGTTAGGATGTTATGAAAGTGGGGATGAAGCAATTAAGTGATGAGAGGATGGATGTGATGAAAGCAATAATGTGTCAGAACATGATGAGAGTGATGAAGCAATGAGAGTGATGAAGTGATGAGGATAGCAATGAAGAGATGAAGAGCGATGAATCAAATTTTTGGATGAGGTTGCAGGTAGAATTTTTCCAATGAGGTTGGAGGTTGAAACCAGGGGTTATGATGTGGAATGATGGTTTGAGTTGGTGAAAGCATTTAAATACTTTATTTGAAAAAACCCATTTATTTTCAGGTAACTTTGACACATCTGATGTGAAATAAGTGGGGTTTTTTTGTTTTTAATGGCGTATTTGGGTTGAAAACTGCCATTAAAAAATTGTGGTTTTTCTTAACTTTGATACAACCTATTGATTTTCATTCATAATTTTAGAATTACCTGTCATTCCCTCATATGTATTTTTTTATTTTTCCACCTCACAAACTTGTTTTACTTAGCCTGGAACTTGATGATTTTTTTTTTACATCCTGCATTTCCTGAGAACTAATAATACTCCTGATTAATTCCAACTAGAGATCAAATTTCTAATTTTTTATCACACCCAAACACCAGTTTTTAGATTAATTTTAAAGCACAGTTCTTTTCCCTGTGCATGGTTTCCTCACCCAGTTAAATTCATAAATTCTTGCATTGACTGAATAAAATGTGATACATCAATCTTGTGCCAGTTTTACCCTTTGAAAAAATCCTCTCAGCCCTTGAAACTCATTTGAAACTAATATCTCTGAACTTCAAACCTCAAATTCCAAATTTGGGATTTATGATAGTTTTGGTCTCTTCAATTTTCACCATTTCCACCTAATTCATCTGCCCCTCTCAAGTAAATGGGGTGAGGATGTGACATTCCCCTCAATTCTGTTCTGCCAGTTTAATGTTGGGATTAAAATTTTCCAAATTGGAAATTTATTTTTCAATCATCTAAGAATTAATTTGGAAGCTATCAATACCACCTAGCCAAATCAGCTTATGAAATTGGTAAATAAATGGTTCCAGAATAACTGAATGTTTCTCATGATGGTCAAGATAAAACCAATTTCAAATATTTTCTATCCTAATATAGAATGAAAATCCAATATTCTATAAGATTCCTGAAAGGAAGATGGGCCAGATTAAGCTAAATTTAGCATCATCTCCTGAATTACAAAGAAATGAAGGTATTTTTTGGAATTCTAATGTTTCTTCTCATACTTAAGTTCACCTTCTTTTGTTGAAATAAATATTAAAACTAAATAAATTTGTTATTCATTTCCAGTGCACTTAAGAGTTGCAGGACAAGAAGGGTCAAGAAGCCTTAGACATAATTTTCATTAAGATCAAATCCTCAAGCTTGACCTTGGATCTCTGTTCTCTTCTTATGTCCTTAATTAGCTCAGTATCCTCAGGTCAAGACATCCATGAAGTGCATTTCTTTCCATTATTTGTATCTAGACTAGAAGGATTAACAACCCTTTTAGATGATTATGAAGGATTTCTAGTATATATCATCAAACTCAAGAGGCAGAGAGGACCCAAGAGGCATGTAGACCCAGTGGCTTAAGACCCAGTGAGTTTTCTGTGACTGTACAGATTTTCTTTATCTTCTCTGCTAGTTGTGAATCTGGTTAAGAATTTTTCCTGGTTGTTCTATTCATTTTCTAGGCATTTATGCATACTGTCTCTGATCATTAAAACCACTGTTTGGCCCTGTTAAGAATCAGGAAGTTGTATGTATATAAGACCTCACAAGAATAAGAAATAAACACCATCATTTCTTGCTTACTTCCAGTCAGAGTGCCCCCTACTCAGAACCTCCTGGTCTGCTACTCTTTGCGTCATAAGATTAAAAACTATTCTTCCTTTTCTCCTTCTTGGGCTTTTGACCACTAATTCAACAGTATTCATCACCTGGATCATCTTTTTTGTTATTCTTCACATTTGATTGGGAAGAAAGATAAATGGGATCACATACTTCAAGATGAGATTCCTCATCCTCTTCTAGAAATCCTATTCTCATCTCACCCTTTATATTTTTTATTTTTGAAAGAATCTATCCTCTCAATCTAGCTTAATTTTATATATGACAAATATTTTCAGAACTTCTCAAAAAAAAAAACCATGGACCAAAATTTCCACCACCTTTTTTTATACCCTCGACCTCATCATTTCCTCCTGCAGGTCACCATGCAAACATCTCAATTTCTTTCACCTAACCACCACCCCACTCAACCTCACCATAAAATCCCAACCTGATTCTCAAAAAACTAACATCTTCAAGGAATTATTAAATTTACCAAAAATCTAAATACCCACATAATCAATCCAGAAACCCACCCCCCCTTCAATTTTTATCAAAAGTTAAAAATACTCTTTTTTTAACTAACAAATTTCCCCTTTTTTAAAAGAACCACCAGGACCCTTTCAGACCCCCCCTACCATTTATTAAATCCCACCAGGAACCATTGTTACCTCTCTTTCATTTACCAATCTCTCCTGATCCCCATCATCTCCAGTAAAAATATGGCCAATTTATTTGGAAATTGATTTCATAATTGATCCAAAATACCTTATGATATCCCCCCACCCCCCACTTTTGAGGTCATGTCACTTTCTTCTTCTTCTTTTTTTTAAGGGTCACCATTTGATTTTTTTTTCTCCACTGTGGTTTGGCCCACCTTGTCAGCTTGCTACTGTTGCAGAGCAAGCTGCAAAAGTAACAGAAATAAAATAAAAATAATAATAATAAAATTAACCTAAGAAGTAGTAGGAAAACCATAAGTACTATTGCAAAAATGGATTTTCCACCCAAAATTAGGTAGGGCCACTTACTGACCCCACCCTTGAAATCCAACTCCTTATATTTTTAAATAATTAAGGAAAGAAAGACCAAAATACCACGGCACCACTATTGAACTTTTTGGCCAATTAAATATTTCACACGTATTGTCACATATAGGTTTTACACCTAAGATTCAGTCAGAATTGAGGTGTTGTGTATATTTTAGGAGTTACAAATGGAAATGTGTTCTGTCACAATTCCTGCATGCAGCTGCGGCAGCCAATGCACCCGCGCACGGCTGAGCTACAGCTCTGTCACTGTCAAATTCTTGTACCCAGCCCCAGGCCTCTGACAAGTATGCAGCCGCGGAACTACGGGTTGAAAAAGTGACAGGCGGCCTGAGAAACCTAGATACCGCGTAAACATGCTACAACCTACACGGGAACATTCTACATATGTAATAAATGTTCCCGTGGATATTAGATAGTCTAAAAATACATAAAATGATATAAAAATACTTAAATAACCTTTATACGTATTTTTTATTAAATATAATTCAAAAGTACCAAAAATGTCAAAAATAAGATAATGACTAATTCTAAAAATATATTAAAATACTTTAATATACTAGTATGAGAATTTCTAGAAATCAAGATTTTTTTGACATACTAAGAAAACTTATGATGTAAAAATATCACATGAATACCCATGACTTACATTTTTAAGTAATTATTTTAGTAAATCAACTGAATTTCAAAGATAAGGAGTAAAATCAATATCATGACTTTACTCCAATTATTTAATACATAATGCTACCCCTGTTACAGCACCAAGAAAATGTGACAGGATACCACTGGTTACCCGGCTAGCCTCAGTGCCCGTCCCTTTGAGTCCCTGTACCCCTCAGAAGGACAATATTGAGACTCCAAATGCTATAAATAGAGAGCTTTTTAGAGGATATTGATACCCAGAGACCCAGTTATATTTATACCCAGACACAGTGCCAAGGTAATCAAATACTTATAATAGATAAGTAAGTGATTTATGGCTTTAGTCTGATTAATAATATCCATCCTCAATCCTCTTTTATCAATTTAAACTGCTGAACAACCTTATAACCCCAGTATACAGGTTTAACCCATCAGTGCATGTCCCAAACAGATACCCAAAGGATTTAATAATATACCAGTGAGTTTTATTATCCTTTCTCTGTCGTGAAAGCTTGGTTACAAAGCCCTGCCACTCCAACATGTATTATACATACATATTATCTTTGGGAAAAATATCCTTTAAACTAAAGGGCCCAAAGTAACCAGGCCTACGTGTTTTCATACTGAATTCCCTGAAGAGAGGTGTTAAAGATCCCCAATATAATTGTGGCCCCTCTATAAAAATATTTAATAATCAATTTATCTATATTGATTTATAACAATATACCATAGCCAAACCAATTAACCTTGCAATAAGATTTATCCAAATATTTTATGGATTTTTACTGCATTTATTAAATAATATATTTATTATTTATTCTATCACCTCTGGTAGCTAAAAGATAGCAAGGGTCTTGGCATCCAGGAGGCTGACAAACCTTTTTTGTTTTCAAAAATAGCTATTCTTTTTATCAATAGGGCATATCAGAGTTAAAATTTTCAAAAGAATTAAATGGCTGATTTCAGGCCTATCCATTTTTTCATTTTTTTTTCCAGTTAAAACCATTGATTAATTGTTTATTTTTATAAATATTTTTTTTTAAAAAAATTGATATTTTTCCTGAAATAAGCTTTTTAAATTTTTTAAAATTTTAACTCTGATATGCCCTAATATCTCCTGTTAAAAGTTAGCTTGAAGGCTGATTTTTTTCCTCTTTTCTTTCAGTATGGTTATGTTGTTAAATTTTTTCTAAATTCTTTTTTGGAACTATTAAATTATATGTTTCCTTGAAAAAATGAAATATAAAAAATGAAATATTTCATATTTCCAAGATAATTATTGGTAGTAATCAACCAGAAAATAATAAGAAAAACAGAAGAATATTGCACATGAAAGGAACAGGGAACAAAATTTAAACTTTGAGATAGCCCTTTAGGTTTTTGAGAAATTCTTTGATTGAAATTATAAATTAATCTGGTCCCTTTGAAAAGTTCCTCCAGTATATTTTCACCCAGCCATCAGTCATGGAGCAAAGAAAATTTCCTTTGAAAAAACCAAAGGAGAGCTCAAGGAGGCTCAGGATATGGTCAATAATTTTCTCAATTTCATAAATGGAAAATTCACCATTCTAAATGATTATAATGGATAATGGATTTTTGATTTTATCCATTTTATCCCTTTGAACCAACTATGTAAGGCTGAGAAAAAGGAAATTAAATTTTTCAAAACTTACCTTCAACAATCCAAGAATTATATCCACCCTATTGGAAACTCTACAAATTTAGGTGGAAAGATGTGGGTAACTGGAAAGAATGAATACATGGATTCTTTGAAATTAATTGAGGAACACATGAAAAATTCATCTTTTGCCTCCCCTCCCAATGAATAAAGACAAATAAATCCAAAATCAATAAAATTCTCAAGATTATCAGGCCAAATTTTTCAATTACTAGCAAATATCTCCTTTGAACCAAACCATAAAATGAAAAATTAAAAATAAAAATAAAATCTGTTCCTTCCTTGGAATTTGGAAAAAAACTGAATCCTTTTCATTTCAAACCCTGCATCAGTTTAAAAACTCATTGATTCTACAGTTATACTCACATTTATTTTGGGGAAAGTTCCTCCATTCCATTCTTATTGGGACTCCAACCAAAACTTTGATGAAAAATTGAGTGAAAAATCATAGCAATACAATTTCACTTTATTTCAATATTTGTTTTTCTGGGATTCAGATTCAGAATTGATTTTAAGAAAAGAGGAATATTTAGAATTGATTTTCCTGAAAAGAATTACAAAAATTTCACTTTCCCTGAACTAGAATCAGAGAGCCACACTTCAAGGATAATTTCAATTAATATAAATCAAAGAAACAGTAAAAAAAATTGGTATTTAAAGGTTGGCTTAGAAATTCATGAATTATGTGCTTAAGAAACTAAAATCATTTCTTTAATTTTTTTTCACAAAAAAATATATATAGAAATATATTTAATATAAAACTATACAAGATATTTTGAAATTTACTCATCAATTTGGAAGCTAATAAAAAAAGGAATGGATCAGGAAACATTGCCATTATTCTCTGATAGAATCCAATCTTTCCCCTTCTCCTCTTTTTTAAACCCCAATTTTTTTTGTTTCAACTTGACTTTGTTATCCTGTTCTTGGTCTTGGAATATGAACTCATTATTTGTTTTGTGCTCCTTGATTGATGTTTTATGCCCCCAAAATTTACTTTAAAACTCAATTTTCCCACTTTGAATCTTTCATCTGAATTTTTTTCAAATTATATACATGTATTGTTATCAATTAATGTGCAAGATTGTTTGATATATTAAACCCTCCTATGAGATTTTATTTTTTTCAATTATATTGCAAAATAATTCCAAGCTTGAGGAATGACCCCGTTTTCAATGGCTTTTTGGTTTTATTTTGAATTAATTTGAGGTTTTTTTCTTCCCTTTTAATTAGTATGAATATTCCTGAAAATAATCAATTTTGCAGGAAAGTGATCTGGGAGGTCCCATTGGCTAAATATTTCCATTTTTCAAATAATGGGGCACCTGTTTGAAAGAAATCAGTGATTACCTATAAAAAAACAAATGTGGGACAAATCCAATAAAAAATAAAGTGGAAGTATATTTGAACATAGATTTGGTTAGTTTGAGAGAGGATTTTGAATTTTAATAATCTTCTAAAAGGGGTATAAAATAATTTATGTGATCCAGGCTGGGAAGTTATGGATCCAAAGAGGAAATTGAAGGACCCAAGGAAGGATTTGACTGAATTAAATATTCTGATTTGGATTTGATTAAGGAAGATATAGTTGTAGTAGCTTCTTTTCATAAGAATAAGGGATTCAAAGGGATCCAGGTGTTCCTTTCTATTGAAATTTCTAGTTTTATGACTAGCAAAAATTTATTTTGGATCAATGGACTGGGTGCTTGGGGGAAAAGCTGAAAAACCTGGGATTGTGTTATCTTTTAACCAAATTTTCCATTCATTTGATTTTAGAAATTAAAGTTTGATTCCAATTTCCCAAACACCAAGTCAATCCCCTTGACTTTATTGGCATTTTTTATGTGCAATCCAGTGGAGATGGACAAGGAATGAGATTTTGTTTACTCAAAAATAGTTCTTGAAATTATCCCTTAACTATTTTGACAAAAAATTTAGCCTAAAATTTGTTTTATTCTTGAGACCATATGTCATCAGGGGATAAATTTTAACCTTTGGATTTGGAATTTGGCCAACACAAGTCTCCTTTTGGTCCCAAATTAAGCATTTTGGTAAGCAGGATTTTTGATCCAGTTAAAAAGAATGATATGATCAGCTTTCTTTAGTTGACCTGAAAATTTTCAAGTGGGTTTAGAAGGAGGAGTGACCAATTTTGATTTCCTTGGAGATGTTTTCTTGGAAGAACTGGCTTTTTGAGTTTTCTGAGAAGCTATTTTTCTTGAAAGAAATAGTATAGGCAATGAAATGATGATGTATGTAGAATTCAAAATTTAAGTATGTGAGGATGAGGTTGGAGGGTTATGCTTTGAAATTCAGTCCAATTGATTTTTTTTTGTAGCTCTACATGACTCTTTACATTCTCACAAAGAAACTATTTCTTATCCTTCATTTTGTGTTACCGTTGTGCTTGAAAATTTCTAACACTGTAATCCTCTACCTTTTTTTGCTTATTGCTGATTTACTTATCTTTTAGTCTCTCATTTCTTTTATTCTGAATCTCTCCACAGCCTCTACACAGATTAATGTATTTCAGGTATGCTTCAGGCACTCAAAGCTGCATCATCCCACAACTCTTTCAAAGAGTGTATGGAAAATCATTTTCCATCAAAAATGGAAGAGTTAATCCAATGATCTCAGTGCACTTGCTTATACTAATTTTTTTTCTTCACCCATCAACTACAAATGACAGACAGTTCTATTCCAAACAATTGAGATAGTTGCAGGTCTCAACTCTAGATTCAATTCAATAATATATTCTCTTGGACATTTCAAGGAGCCCATCTCACTGCAGTTAGAAAGTAAAAGTAAAAAATTAAAAAGTCATCAAATTTCAGCTCAAACAGAAAATGCTCCCATGTCTTTCACAACATATTTGCAGAGAACTTACCTGCAAAATTATCTCTCACTCAGAATTAGTCTCTTACAAATAATATTCACCAGTTGTTTATTTATGAATGATGCTGATAGATTTATCTCCTCTTGGTTTTCTGCACTTGTGTTTCATTTTATTTTATTTTATTTATCATACTTCTTCATTTCTAAAACTTTAAAATTTTCTCCTCAAACCAAAAACACATCATTTTTTCTCTTGTTCAGCTCAATTTCTCAACAGCATGGAGCAAGTGAAACATGGTGGAGTGGTTTATGTGTAGAGAGGATGAGGATATCTCCAATTGGGTTGAATTTGGATGGGATTGAGCACAAAGGGGTAGATGATGTGTTCTGACATGTGTTTGAGGGCATTAGTCCTTTTAAAGTGTGAAATGGTGGAGTGGTTGATGAGTAGAAAGCATGAGGATATTTCCAATAAGATTGGTGTTGGGTGGAAGTGGGAACCAAGGGGTAGATGATTTATTCCAACCTGTGTTTGAGGGTGTGGGTACCTTTATATACTATATTTGAAAAAACCCATTTATTTCTAGGTAATTCTCACACCCCTCTCATGAAATCAGTGTTTTTTTTTTTTTGATTTTTTAGTGGCGGATTTGGATGAAACCTGCCTTTAGAAAAAATGGCGGATTGCTACCGCTGATATGCCTTATTGGCCCCTCTGCCCTTGATGACCAGATGCGATTACCTGGTGCCCTGAACCGGTTTACTGAGAAAAGTAATTTCACCTTTCCAAACTGAGGCAGGCACATGAACATACCGGGTAGGGTGCATAGGCCAAGGCTCTCCCTCCAACATGAGAGAGCGATATCCGGGCCCGTCCACCCCCTCTGTGGTCCGGACCGTACTTGATGGTCCGGCGACCGGATATGTATGACATCCGCGTGCAAGGGTAGCAGCACTGACAGCCAACTAGTGGCCTCCCACTTTCCAACCAACTCCACCAGTCCGACTGTATTTCCTTCGCGGCGGAATAATTAATTTGTTTGTTGAATCATTCAGCCAGCCCGAAGACTAGGCCAAGAAACTTCTCACAATGGTTCGTCATGTTTTTTTTTTTTTTTTGGTTGTGTACATCTGCATCTGATGAAATACTGGAGCTTTATTTTCTCCTTGATGTTGCCAGGCGCGAAATGAAGAAAAAGCTCAATCGATGTTGTATCGGTTCCGTGAGGCCCAGGCGGCTGAGCTGGGAATGTCTACAAAGTCAGACCGTCGGCCCAGACTAGCCAGCAGTTGCCAAGATCTTCGTCAATGTGAAAGATGGAGAGGTGAAATTTTGCGAGAGATCAGTCGCAAGGTTTCTAAAATTCAAGATGGTGAGGCGCAAGTCATCCTCAAATTTTCAGCTCTTGCCTATTATCTTCTATTATTTACTTCCAAGGAACTGCAACTCATTCCGATCGTTTTGAAGTCGTTCTAACCTTTTTTCCCGAACCGTTCCGACTTCACCAGCTGGTCTAACTGATTATGAAGTTCGGGATCTGAACGATGAGATCAACAAACTATTACGCGAAAAGGGGCATTGGGAGAATCAAATCATCAACTTGGGTGGTGCAAATTACCGAAGAATAGGATCAAGTACGTTTGATGGTGCCGGCCGTAGTGCACCGGGACAGCGTGGCTATAAGTACTTTGGTAGAGCCAAAGAACTTCCTGGTGTCAAAGAACTTTTCGAGGGAGTCAGCAAACAACAATCCGAGCTGGAAGGACTTAAGAAGAACGATGACGTCTATCACATGTTCAAGAATCAGGGTCCTAGTTACTTTGGCGATCTTGATGAGTATGGCCGAGAAGGTCAAGAGTTGCTCAAGTATGAATCACTTCATGAAAATCAGGGTACGTTAAAATCCTCTCTTGATGGCAAATCTCCACCCAACAGTTGATTTTTATTTCACAATTGATCCTTTTCATCCGGCTTATGTGTAACTCATACATTTTGCTCTCGGGACAAAAAATAAAAATAAAAATAAACGCGTCAAAATCGCAAACAGATTGGGAGGACACTTTTGAATCAATTGCGGCTTTGTTCGGTTTACCTCCTGACCAACCCATCAACCCGCCTTTTCCGGTATCCACACACGAAATCACGACGATTCCCAATTCTGTTAGCGGAACCCAATCGAAGGATACCCCGGCGCCAGATAAGCGGAAAGCAGACACGGACCCACCCGGCACTCCTAGTAAGAAAAAGACCATACAAGTGGACGCGGATGGAGCTCCGATTCCACCAGAAGATCAGACGATCTCCAATGATCCAACTTTGACTGCTCAAGCCCCCGCTCAGAAGGCCTCAACAAAACCCACTTACCTCTCTGTTTTCGATCCTGAAGACTTACAACCTCCACCCGTGCCGACGACAGAACAATGGGAACAAATGATCATGCAGTTTAGTTCTGATTTCGCATCACATTCTCAATTTATCACAGCAATACGACTGAGCCCTAACTTTTTTTTCCCTTTGACGTACTTGGGTATCTCTAGATTACAAAAGGCTGCATTGTTGAAAGAATATATCGGTTAGCAGTCAAGCAAACCTCGGAATTCCCCTGGTCTTGCCAATATAAAAAAGCTCAGGCAAACCATTTTGAAATGGAACTGCCCCTGAATAATATGTCCTGCACAACAGGAGGACTAATCGGCATACAAGGGCAACATCTTTATGCGCAAGCCATGGCGATCGCATGCCGTTATCCGATACTGTGAAATGGTAACTTGCAGGTGATTCTCGGACTGCTCCCACGCACCCCAGAGCAGACATAATCCAGTATTTATTCCCTCGACGCGTGGACACACCGCTGAAGTTGACATGTGATTTGAGGAACCAAGAAGGCGAGATGAAGCTTCAATATTTGTAATTTCAAGGAGGCTTCGGCAAAAAAAAGTCTCCCGCCTTTTAGCATTAAATTCATTTTGAGGCTGGGGTGTTTATTCGGATAGAAACCGCCATTCAAGAATTGCTGAAGGATTGTCATCAGAGGACTATGTAAAAATAAGCATTGAGAAACAAGGTTTCCATCCCATATCTTTTTCTCTTTACGATTGGAAAACCAAGTTAAAAGCGGAAAAACGCCCTTGGCTTATCCCAGGAGATGACAAAAAACAAGAACTTGGATCAGTCCTGGGTTGAGGAGTATGTCATAAGTCCTTGGAGCAATTGAGAGCTGAATCTCCGGTTCCTAACAAGTGGAATATATCACTTCGTTGATTCTGGTCTGAGGTCAACTGAATTCTGATGGTAAGCAGAAAGTACATCCCTGTTTAACGTTCTGTGGGTTATCTAAAACTCAAGCCACCCTTGTGATTGGCACACCTCTCACAAGGATTGACCTACAAGGAACCGACCAGTCAAATCTTGCGGATAGCGTACATGACAGAAAAAGAATATTGGCATTAGAAACTCCGGCTTTGAAACCTGATTAGAATACAAAAACTTTTTTTTTTGGACTTTTTTGAGTTGATCCTGGGAAAAGGAAGTCAAAATTTCACGTACAGGGATGATGATGCATAGAGGATTTTTACTTGAAAGGGTAGTGTATAAATGCCCCGAATTTGGGGAAGAAAGGTTTTTTGCCTGGTGCAAGTATGCACTTAGCCCAGTGTAAGAGTTTGAGGGATGCAAGGGGTGCATCCTTGACATTGGGGAATGAATGGTTGATGCACCACCAAGGCAAGCAATGGCAGTTTTTACCAAGGGCTCAGAAGCCCCCCTTTTTAGATGTAGTAGATGTTGAGAAATATAGTTTGAAACCAAGTTGAGGTGTGTTTGCCAGCCATGATGATTCACATGGTTCACTCAGGCGTGAAACATTCAGTCTTGTGTTTGAAATACCTGATGAGAATCTTCTGCAACAAAACACACAATATACTCCTCAAGCCAAGAACATAGTATGGTTTATCAATTGGGTTGAATGGCTGATCAATTGGGCTTTTTTTGTATATTAACCAAGATTGGGGCAACTCCACCCCCACTTGTTATCTGTCAAAACAGGAGGGACATGTCTTTGACTGTAGTGTGGTAGATTTATAATAAAGAACCTTGAGCATTTATTTCTAGGCACCTGATTAATTTTTCACAGCTAAAATCAGTCAAGGTAGGTTTAATTTCATCATTATATTGAGAATTTGGTAGCAGTCACTTCTCATAATTTTCCACTTAAAAATTAATTACTGTTTCATCAATTTCTTTAGTTGTTACTGTATGAACTACAGTAGTGAATCACTTTCTAGAATGCTATATAGTTAAATAAGAATATTCATTGGGTTTTATTCAGCCAAAAGTTTTAAATATCTTGATTTTTTCATAAATAGCTGCAGTTTCTGAGCTATAAACACCATGGGCTCCAATTCCTTCCATCTTAGATTTGCCTCCCATACTGTTGAATGTCCTTTTTCTGGGCCATCCAGCCCCTTAATTAGTAGTAGTACAATCTTTTCATGAAGAAAGTTTCTACAGAACCTTTATTAGATCATATTTGGTCTTTGAGTCACTGCTTGTCTCTCTCTTACTGGTACCAATTATTGGTCTCACGTTTTTGATTTAAAACATTATTGAGCTATGGAATATTTTCAATGCATTTTGTATATCATTCAAGAGTGATTGATCCACTAAATTTTGCATTTTCTACACAATCTAAATGTAGGTTTGTTTGATTTTCTGTCTTATTTTGGTCCTGTGACCAGTCTGTGAAGTATTTTGTGAGATTTTTGATGGTTATTGAAACATTCTGTATTTTTTTTATTTGAATCCAACTAATTCATAGGTCTCAAGGTCATGCTGTCTCCTAACCTATTGAAATTCAAGGCATACATCCTATGAGTGACCAGGGTTTTGATTTCTTGGGAAGAATTTTTGTGCTTCAACTTCCAATTGCTAATTTTTCCATCCTACTTAATGTTTGTTTTCTCTTTAAAAGCATTCCCCTTGGTATTCTGGGAACATAAAACTCAACTTAATCACCACTTACTATGAAATCAATCAGGATTTTTTCCAGCTTGGTGAATAAAAAAATTTATTCATTCAAATTATATTTATTTATTTATTTATTTATTTATTTATGGAGTGCTGTGGCTGAGTATGTGGTGGCAAAAGCAGTGAGGAGGATGAGGATGGTTGTGCTCATGGGTGGAGGTTGATTTGAGTATGTGATTTGGTTTTGCAGTGCAAAGTATGAAGTGGTGATGTTTGACTGGTGAACTGGAGCTGGAATTGATGAGGTGGAGGGTACCCCCTCCCCCCTTCAAAAAAAAAAAAAATTGAAAAATTCTCAAAATATAATTCATAAATCAGAGTGAGCTAGAGTGGTAGGTAGGATTCTCTCCTCCTGAATAGACAAGTAAAAATGATGAGATGAGATTTTCATCAATTGAGTATAACCAGGAATTTAATATTTAAAGAGTCCATCCAAATCATCTTTGATTTTGGCCAGTAAATTACAAATAATAAAACATAATATGATCAAGTTTATTAATTTCCTAATTTCTTAGGAATTTTTGAGCTGTTTCTGCATTTATCTTAAGATTAACAATCTCTCTGGATTTCTCTTAAGATTACCAATCTATCTCAATTTATCTTAAGATTACTAATCTCCCTTGCAGGAATAATATAGAATGTTTTATTTGGGATCTTTATTGGTACAGATGATAGTTGAAATTGGTTGTACATTGATCATCAGAGAAAAATTCTGTCATTCTGGAAAAAATATCCAACTTTGGTGTAATCTCTGTTTTCCACGCGGTAATAGGGCATATCAGAGCTAGCAAACCCCCACACCTCCACCTCAGCAAATCCATACCAATCCCATCTACATCCCTTCATAGAAATATCATCTCCATTGCTTCACATCTCCATCTTTTAACACACATCCCATCATCATCTCATCACCCCACATCACATCACCATCTTTCTCAAAATGTCTAATCAAACTTCCTGGCAGAAAGTTGAAAATGCAAGAAAGCTGACTGAAATTTTTTAATTATTTGACTCTGATTCAGACTCTTATTTGTAATCAACTTGGTTAGCTTTGAATTCTCTATTGCAAAAGCAATACACGGTTCCAAGAAGAAAGACTCTCCACAACCTTATTTATTAAATTCAAAAGCTTCATCTCTGGCCCAGCTTAAACTTCCAGCAACTGTTCCAAAATTTATTTCCTTCATTCATGAAACTTTTGGAGATGATTGAAGACCACCACATCTTTGAGAAAATTCTTGGAATCCTCAACACAATAAAACCATCCAACTGGCTGTTTCTCTTTGTAGATTTGGATCAAATGGAAATGGAGCAGCAATTCATCAATCAGAAAATCTATTCTCATTTGGTTATGGAACCATTGACTTATACACCAAAAGAGTCATGATTGCCATTCTATCTTTCTGTCACTCAGTAATTTCTTGGCCAACAAAAGAAGAAAGCAAGGAGAAATCTCAAGTAATGTAGACTGAAGGCTTTCCTGGTTGCATTGTTTTTGTTGATGGAACCACTATCCCCTTCATTCAAAAACCCAAGCTAGATGGCAACCACTATTTTCATTGGGAAAAAAGGCAATTGATTCATTTATTTTCCAAATCCTTTGATAAAAAACAGACAAAATATGTTTTATCCATTGTGGTGGCATTTTATAGACATGGATTGGGAACTGTTTGTGGCCTGCGTGCAAGATGGCTCAGCGTGTGGGCAGCTCTGTGGGCTCAGCAGCAGCTGCTGTGTGTGCAGTTGGCTCAGAATTGGGGACTGGGGAGAAGAACATGGCTACGGGACAAAGCTTTGGATGATTACGTAAAAGAACAGGGGGCTACTAGTAGGACGTGTGTGTGCCATGAGAAGGAAAAACCAGGTGGACATTGCGGTGGCACTTCATAGCTGCAAACCAAGTACTGCGTTGTGGGCTGCGAGCTCAGTATTGGGTGCCAGCAGGCTCCAAATTTGTGGTGTACATAGGTTCAAAAGCAGAAGCAGCTGCGGGCTCAGCACTGTATGCAGAAGGTTCCACCATCCGCTCCAAAGAAACAGATCAAGAAATGAAGCTAATCTGGCCAAGTTTGCAGATATGGCTAGTTTGGAGAAGTAGGAGCAGGGTGGTTATGGGGTGTGGTGGTCTTTTATGCACACGAGTTGGAATGGGCTGTGCCCTGCGCGCTCAGCAGTAGCGGTGGGCTCAGCAGTGGCAGACGCTCAGCAATGGGTTCCGCTTTACCGCAGCAAGCCGGGCTGTGGGCTCAGCATCTGGAGACGCGGGGTGGATTGGATTGCATGCCAATTGTGCATTGCAAGATGCGCGGATGTACCTTGGATATCTGGAATGGCGCGTTGGGCCAATGTGGGAATGCGTGGAGGGCTCTGAGTTGGGTTCGGCACAAGGGCCGCGTCATGAGACGGACAAACTGGGTGGACATAATGGCAGGCAGGCAATACGGCTGGATATGTGGTAAGGGGTATGGGATATGGATCATGGGATGGGAAGGAAGGATAGGGTTGGGGCTAGGGTTGTATTTCATTATTCTTGCGTGATTCTGGTTTTACTTAGGTTAGGGTTGAGGGGGAGGTTACTTAAAATGCACCCTCAACACAAATGTGGAGGGGGGATCATCACAGAGGATCACATTGAATCATTATATGTTTTGGAAGGATCTTTACTCTCATTTCTCTATCTCTCAGTCAAAGGGTGAACAGTTGCACTCAGGGTTTACAGACACAAGGGATCAATAACTTCTGAACTTGGGAACCATTAAAGGAGAATTCCTCTTCTGAACTCCACAGCGGGCTATGCATGGATTGGGACACGCTCAAGTGCAGATCAATCTGCGGATACCAGAATTCAAAAGAATGTGTTGGGCAGGTGCGGATAGGCAGGGGGGCTCCAAGTAGGACGCGGTGGAGGGCCATGTCATGAGAGGGACAAACCAGTTTATGTAACAAAGCATGGACATTTTGGATGGAACAAGGGATGGGGGAAAGGATGCGGGGTATGGTTTCTGTTCTTGGTTGTCTTATTATTTCTACTTGATTATTGTGCTTGTACTTAGGTTAGGGTTGAGAGGGAGGATTTAAACCTCACTCAAAACTCTGGGATGTAGGGGAATGGTAATGGGATCACAACAGACCATCAGGGTGGGAAGAAAGGAATCCATCTCTCATCTCTCACTCACCTCCTCTCCCCCCCCCCCCCTCTCTCTCTCTCTCTCTCTTGCAGTTGACCAAAATTTGCACTCAACCCCTTACAAATGCAAGGAACCATTAACTTCCAAGCCTAAGGACAACTTCTAGGGTTATTCACCTCTTTTTTCCACAATGTGAAGGTGCAAGTTTTGGGGATGGATTCTGGTGGCTACAGGCAGGTGCGGGGGCTCCAAGTGGGGCATGGCGCTGTGGAAACAAGATTAAGGAACTCCCTTTAGTTGTCCTTGAGCTTGGAAGATAATGGTCCTAGTGTCTTTAAGGTTGAGGATGTGTCCTTAAGTAGAGAGATAGAAAGATGAATTCCTCCCCTGAAACTTTAGTCCATGGTACTCCCCCTCCAGCCTGGTGCTGAGAGTGAGGAATTTTACCCCCTCCCTCTCAGCCTTAACCTAAGTACAAGCGCAATGACAGCCCAAAAAAAAGATAAGAAAGAAAAACTGAAAGCAGAAAAATATCCTAACCCTAAACCATACCCATACCACCCAATCCCTCAAGCCTCCCTGCCATTATGCACATCTGTTTTGTCCTTCTCATGACACGGCCCTCTGCCACTCCCTACTCAGACCCCCCTGCGCTTGTCCACATCTTCCCAATGGGCCATTTTGATTTCCCTTTCCCCATGGGTTGGTCTGCGCTTGCGCGCGTCCGCCTGCTCAACTAAAATTTGTGATTGCCCCGCTCTTACCTCCCCAAACTAACCGCCCCAAAAACGTGGTTGGGCTGGCTCCATTCCTAGGTCCGTAGCATCCAAGCGGGTTGCAAGCCTGCCACATCTGGTTAAGCGGTGTTCTGAGCCCCCCAGCGCCTACTGCTGAGACCACGCGCACCCCAACTGCTGAGCCTGACCTACCTAATGCTTAGCGCACAGGCTGAAACACAGTTCCCAATGCAAGGCTATATAATGACACCAAAGCACGCGCCATGAGAAGGATGAACCAGATGGATGTAGCAGTGCAAGTGTTGGTGGAGGAGGATATAGTTGGGTTAGGGTTTCTGTCTCTCAGTGTTCTTTCTATTTGTTTCTGGGTTGTATTTGTGCTTGTACTTAGGTTAGGGTGAGGGAGAAGGGTACAATACCTTGCCCCCAACTCTGTGTATAGGGGTGATACCATTCACCATCAAAGGAAGGAAGGAAGGAATATACTCTCTCTCTCTCTCTCTCTCTCTCTCTCTCTCTCTCTCTCTCTCTCTCTCTCTCTCTCTCTCTCTCTCTCTATTGGTGTGAATCTTAATCCTTACAGATGCTAGGACCAATAACTTCCAAGCTTGGGGGAAACTTCAGGATAGTATCTCTCTCTTTTTTCCACACTGTTTGTATAGATACTCTGTGGAACTACAACTTGTTTTTGATAAAAACAAGAAGTTCACATCCCTCCATGCTGGACTTCCAGGTTCTTGTCACAATTAATATTTTTCAATTGGATGTGGATTTCCCAAAAAGAAGAGCACTAATTTGATCAAGATCAATAACTTCTGGCCAATTCAGCTTATGCTAGGAGAAAATATGTTGTTCCAGCTTATTGGAATTTTTATTCAAATGATCTACAAAAAACCAATTTAAAATATTATCTTTCTGAATAACTTGTTTGAATTGAACATTCAATTGGTGTGCTGAAAGGAAGATGGGCCATCTCAAGGGAAATTCAAAACCAGCTTCAAAATTGCAAAGACATGAATATCCTCATCAACTGGATTATCAGTTGTGTAATCCTTCACAACCTTCTGGCCAACATCAAAGATTAATGGGACAAAATATTTGAAGACAATATTTCTAATCCTCCTCAACTCATCCCTTTCTCATCTTGTCCCTCATCTTCTGCAATGAGAGAGCAAATTCTACCCCTCACAATTTCTCACTTTGATGATTAACATTCAGTTTATAAATGGGTAAAAAATCACATCACCATAATTTTGTTTTTTTTTGTTGTTTAACCAAGAATCCTAGGCTGAATTGGAGGGGTTTTTTTTTTGGTGGAATTGGACAAAACAAAAAAAAACCTCCACCTCATACCTCACCACTCACCAAAACACCCACCTCACCCCACTCACTCACTGGTCTACTCCTTCCTCCTCCTCACCAAACCACCTCACTCACTACCACCACCTTTGAATCCTCACTGATTCACCATAACCTTCACCTCACCAACCTCACCAACACTTTGGTGAGTCTCCCCCCCTCCTCCTCCTCATTGTAATCCCTCAAACAGCAAGCAAAAAATTTTTTTCTTGATCAAACAAACGGCAAACAAACAATTTTTTGATTGCAGTTTGATTTGTTGAACAAACCGCAAGGGATTGATTGATTGGTCAAACCACAAGCAATTGATTGTTCACAAATGATTGGAACCTCCTCCCCCATCTCCTTGATGATTAGAAAATTGGACTGAATTTTTTTGGGGGGGAAGATTGACTGGTATTTTTTTTTCTATGTTTTTTGATCATCTACCTCAATTATAACTGACTAATGAATGTTTTTTTGTTGATTACATGCAATTCAACAAATTTTTTCACCCCTTGCTCCTTCTACAGCCACTGTTTTTCTGGACTTGCAATTCTTCTCCCACTAAACTCAAAATGTTACACAATGAATTTAATAATTTGTTTATCCTCACCCCAATTGAGGTTTTTGGATTGGAGGGAACAGGATGGGAGCAAATTATTTTATAACTATACAGAGAGGTGGCAAGAATAGGGATTTTCAGCAAAATAAGGCTCAAAACCAAGATTTAAAAATCTCTTTGGAAGTAGCAGAGGGGAGGATCAATGAAAAGGTTGTGTGGTCCATGTAAAAACTACAACCTTTTTCTCTGTATCTTTCCATCATTTCCAAAAAAAATAACATTCAAAAACCCTCCCCTGAAGAGTTTGAACAGGCCAAATAGTTCCATTTCTTCAACTCTTGAAAATTAATTGTTGTTTATCTATCCAATCATGAGTCTTTGGTTGCAATAATAAAATTTTTCCCTTTGAATAAACTCTCTGAGCAAGAGAAGAAGGACATCAACTCCATTACCACTTTCCTTCACCAATCCAAAAAAAATTTCAACACTGTTTTTCCCTCAAGATCTTTGGGTGGAAAAATGTGGTCAATTGGATGGCAAAAATCAATGCACCCTTCTGAACTATTTTGAAAATATTTTAAGAAAGCTGCTGTTTAATATTCCCCCCAAGAGTTTTGTTTTTTTGAACCTTATGTCTGATGAGTTCTCTCAAATTTTGTTCCAAATTTTCTGAAAATTAGCCAGACTGACCTTTGAATCAAACCATAAAACAATGAAGTAAAGCCACATTCCCTCCTTCTCTTCTTTGGAATTTGGATCCAGTTTCACTCCTTTTGACTGTTTTCCACATATTTCTTTCACATCTTATTTCTTCTGCAACTCTCCCCATATTGAAAAAGGGGACTTCTCCTCCTATTAATTTTTACTGGTGATTCCAACCAACAAATCAAATGGACAAATTATCAACAACAAGGATTAATATCAAGTATCTAATGGCCAATTTTTGTTTCCTGACTTGGTTTTTGGGCTTGATTTTGAACAAAAAGGTGTTGTTAAAATGGTTTGGGGCATTAAAACATTACAAGCACTGCACATTTCTTTCTGTGGAGACTGCCGCTCATACAAGGATGGCCATGTCTATGGAAATCAACAAAACAACTTGGAACACCTGCAACAACTTAAAAAGTGAAAAAATATACTCTAGAAAAAAAATAAAAATAAAAATAAAAAAGATTTTTTTATTGATGGATTTGAAAAATTTGCTCAAACTTTGTTGTAAGAATTTTTTTTTTTGAAACTTTTATCCAAGTAAATATATTGACAAGCCAAGCAATCAAGTAATTTTCTGGTTTTCTTCCACTGCTCTACTGCTACCAATAAATGCCATGGCTACAGATAACCTATATTTTAATTCCATGGAAAGTAAATCCCTCTCCTTTTCCAGTAAATCTTCCTCTCATCCTTCTCCTTTTTCTATTTTTGAAACTCTAACTCTGCCTGTTTCAATTTCCACTCAGCATCCAATTTTTTTTGATGATCCAAACTCTTTTCTTTCTGCTTTTTACAATCAATAGCCAGTTGATGGTCCCACCTTTTCTTTTCAAATTCAAGTTTTTTAGATTCAATTTGTAATTTCACTGTTTTTTTAGGGGAATATCAATGATCTGGATTTAAAAAGCAGGGAGATTCCACCAATGCACTTACTTGAATCTTGCTTCTCCATGATATCTTTGAAGCCAGAAAAATTGGAAGCTTTTCTCCTCTTTTGATGGCTATTGGGGTTGATTTTGATGGAATTGGAGGCCTTTTGCTTTCCTTTTGTAGAGGAGTTTTGGCTGGTAGCCCTGTCACCCTCATTTGAAGGTGATGCAGAAGGCCCCATTGGCTTGAGCTTTTTGCCATTCAGAAAAGAATGAGCCTTTTTTTTTTACAATCTAACTCAGTCAGGATTAACCAGAAAGAAAAGAAAAGTAATTGCTTCCTTACTTGAACAGATGTTGATTTTAATGGAGACAGTGGAATAACTTGCTCCTCATTGGAAAAGTTGTTGAGTTCTTCCACTCCATGAAGGGAGTGATCCAAAGAAGTAATTGAGGGGTCCAATGAAGGGTTTGAATCATTGATAAATTCTAATGTAGAGATGATTGCAGCTGATTGTGTTGGAATATTCTCTTCCAGATCAGATTGGGGCCAATCATAGGTTTCATTGGGAGCATCATTTCTAGGCTGAGCATCCACAGCCAGGTCCTCAGCATCAACTGAATCTAA
The DNA here is from genome assembly GCA_025617555.3 of Puccinia polysora. Taxonomy (NCBI): domain Eukaryota; kingdom Fungi; phylum Basidiomycota; class Pucciniomycetes; order Pucciniales; family Pucciniaceae; genus Puccinia; species Puccinia polysora. The sequence continues at coordinate 34,834,766 of CM062614.1, read as the reverse complement.
TTGTTGGGAATCAAAAGTGGCTAAAGGGGTTATATTGGCCTTCTTTCCAAAGATTTAATCCATTTGAATATAAAAAGGACAAATGGAGTCCAACTTATCAACCACCAAGTTGATTCCCTTTTCTTTATTGGAGTTGGTGATACCAAAGCCAGTGGAGATTGACATTGAGTGGGCTTTTTTGTACTTGGTGCAATAGTTCTTGAATCACTCCCACTTCTGTTTGGATGAAAGATCCAGCCTACCTTTGGTCTTATTCTTCAGTTCATTGGCCATCAGGAGATAACCGTTAACCTTAGAGGATGGAGGTTGGCCAACTTGTGCTTCATTGTAGGATACAAAGGAAGCATTGTATTTGGATGAAATTTTGAGCCAGTTTACCAGGATGATGTCATCAGCTCTCTTGAGCTGACTTGAGCCTTTGGAAGCTGATTGGGGAGGATTGTTTTTTTTAGAGTTAATTGGGGATTTTTGCTTTGATGGATTGGGTTTTTGTGTGGACTTGCAGGGGGGGAGCTTTTCTGAGGGGCCATTTGAAAAGAGTAAGAGGGATGAAGGGATGAAGCAATGAGAGCAATAAAGTGATGAGAGTTACAAAGTGATGAGAGAAATAAATTGATGAGAGTGATGAAGTGATGAGAAAGATAAAGTGATGAGAGTGATGAAGGGATGAAGCAATGAGAGTTAGGAAGTGATGAGAGGGATAAAGTGATGAGAGTGATGAAGTGATGAGAGAAATGATGCAATGAGAGTGATGAATTGATGAGAGCAATGATGCAATGAGAGTGATTAAGTGAAAAGGGTATGAGAGATGAAGCCATGAGACTATCAATGAAGAGATGAGAGCAATAAAGTGATTAGAGGGATGAATCAGATTTTTCCAATGAGGTTGGAGGTAGAATTTTTCCAATGAGGTTGGAGGTAGAAGGATGTGAGGTTGGAAACCAGGTGTCTATGATGTGAACTGATGTGTGGTTGAGGTGATGAAAGCTTTCAAATACTTTATCTGAAAAACCCCATTTATTTTCAGGTAACTCTGACGTGTCTGATGTGAAATAAATTTGTTTTTTTGGATTTTTAATGGTGGATTTGGGTTGAAAAATGGCAGTTTTGGTTAACTCTGATAGGCCCTATTTATCTTCATCAATGTAGTCCTGATTTTGTTGAGGAACTGTCACATTTCCACCCCCTGTACTGAGAGGGGCACAGATTTGGTGTAATTGGTGCAAATGAGATGTGACCATTAATGCTAAAAGAAATCTCAAAATTAGTAAGGCTATCCTTTAGGAAATAAAGGAAAAGAATTTTTATTGGAATAGAATGAACAGGAAAAAATTTCTCACTTTCTCTCTGTTTTATGAGCTAAAGCAGTCAGAAATTTCATTCCTTGTGTTTTTACAAGCTCAGAATAAATTCTCCTAGTTGAAATTCAAAGTCAAGTGCAAGATGCAAGGAAAGATTTTTTTGATAAGGAAACTGAGGCCAACCTCAATGTAAAGACTTGGTCTCAGCAAGATTAAAGAATGTATGAAATCAACTAACTGAGGAAACAATCTTCTGGTGAAGGAGTTTGCCTTTTAAGATAATCTAAAAAGTTATGAGAATAAGTAGATATAGCCTGGTAGATTTCCTCTCTGCCTAGGGATAGAAAGGATGCCATTATTGTGGAGAAATTCCAGGATAAATGAATTGAAATAAGCAAGGTACAAAAAAATATAAAAAAGCATGAAAAAATGGAAATAAAACTGCAAGCACCAAAAAAAATGTGATGGCACTTGCTAGCAAGTGCTGTCAATGAATCTAGATGATTTAGTTGAATCTATCTGCATGGGTGTGATCCCAAATGAAAATTTGATTGGAACTGGTTGTAGATGATACCGCAAAGTGCAAGCACAGGCACAAGAAATTACTGAGTTACTGGAAATAAATGTTCCTTTGTGGTTGAAACCAAAATTAGTAAGCAGGATACATTTGATTTTTATTGTGAAATTGGTGCAAAGCTTGTAGAATGAGGTAGACTATAATGAGGAGAGAGGAGAAATTGAAATGATGGTAAAAAATAATAACCAAGTTTGAAGTGTGACAGAAAATTGCATTTGATTGAAGATGTATGGAAAATGACATGAGACTGGCAGACCAACATGGAGGGAAATTAAATTAATTTTTTATTAAAATAAAGCTGAAGATAAATGGAGTATCTACTTGAATAAAGGAAGATGGGTTGGTCAGTCTCTTATTAAAAAAAATGAGATTGAAATATGGATTGCCTCCTATTCCAATCACAATATTGGTTTCCATTAAGTTTTTTTTTTGAGCCAAGGGGATGGTGGTTCTATAAAAAAAACCAACACAAACTTGAAAGATTTAAGTCCCAATTACATGTGATATATCCTTCTTCTATTCCTGTGTTTGCCAGAAAAGGGATGAGCAGCATAATACTAGTTTAAAAGTCATGAATATTTGGGTATATGAGTGGAATTTTCTGTATCAAATTGTGAAAATATTTTCTAAGAAATTAATAGATGATCTTTTCCCATTCAAGCTCAGTTGAAAAAGAGCAACTGCAAGTTGGATAGCAGTATAGCTTTGAGGATTTCAATATCCATTCTTTAAGACATGATGGTTCTAAATCATCTAAAAAAGCTTCATGAATGATTCTGATCATTTTTTAAACAGTTGATCCAAGCTCAAGTTGGGAGGAAATGGAGATTTTGGCTTTCATACATAGGATGATGCACTTTCTGTGTTTGTGGGACTGATTAGTACCTTTCAAATAGAGAATTTAAGGATATCCGGTTTAGTTGCAAATCAGATTGTGAATCAGAGTCAAATTTTAGAAAAATTTCATGCAGCTTGATTGTATGTTCAAATACCTCTCTAAAGGTTGGTTTGGACATTCTGGAAGTGAGAAGATCTATGAGTGGTGGTGATGTGGGCAATTTGAAGTGATGAGGTGGATGGTGTGATGGTGTGAGGATGTTGATTTTGGTATCAAAAATATGGAGGGGTGGATTTGGTTTTTGTTTTTTTCATTTTGGTGGATGGTGATGCATAAATGGAAGATTTGATGTTTGAAACACAAAACTTCCATGAAATTTACCATTTTTATATACTTACACCAGTGAAGGGGTATGTGTGTGTACCTCAGAAACCCACAATTAAAAATGGCTGGGTTTTCCAAAAAAAAGGGCAGGTGTATAATGGCGGATTTGCTAAACCTGATGCACCCTCTTCAAATAAAATTATTCTCAGCTGGGTCTGGTGATCATTCATGTGGTCAAAAAAACTCAAAAAGTACTTGTGCTACTCTTTTGCCAAGGTGGCTTCAACCTGTGAAATGATACTTGATAAAAAAATGATTGATATCATTTAAAAGATCTCAAAATTATTCCCCAGAATCTCTTAATATTAAAATTAACCCCACAAATTCCCTCACTCCATATTTAGGATTCAATCAATGAATTTTCAAGAAATCTAGCCCTGTTCAGACTCTACCAATGGCTCCAGCATAGAAAATAATAATAATAGAAATTTGATCAGTGAGCAAGATCTTCCATTAATATTGTGAAAAAAAATAAATTAAGTCAGACCTCCAACAATAAACATCAGAGTTTGATGAAATTAAAGAATCCATGGTTCTTCTTTATTGGAGCACTCAAACCTCAATCCACCCTAACCTCTCAATGGATGGCTAAGTATTCTCCATAAATTACTGCTGCAGGTGCCCCTGCAGAAAGGTTTTTCTGTAAATCAAAGGCTACCTTTGGGCAGAAATTTTCATCTTTATACTCTAATTCAATCAAGAGTTTTCTATTTTTAAAAGAGTGTTATCATACTTTTGGCAAGCTCTGTTTGTGAAGTATATGCTTGTTTGGGTTTTTGTTTTTGAAGTTTGTGACTGAAATAAGCCTCGCTTTCTATTCACAACTAACTCTAAATTTTGATTTCCATGAAAACTAAAAACTCATTGACTCTTTGTTTTTCCCATGTGCATTTCCTTGCCTAATTAACCGACATACCCGGTGAGATGAAATCTTGAGAACGACTTCCGAGGCCAGGATGGCCCATGACATACCCGACAGCCACGATACTCGACCCGACGGGGTATCGAGTATGACCCGAGCCCGCCCGTCGATCATCGGATGCACCAGCACGACGACAGCAAAACCAGCCTGAGCCAATCCAGACCCAAGTCATCCTCAAAGGATACAACAACCATCGATCGACTCAAGACCGGCTAGTAGGAACCCACAACACGAAACTCATCGCCCCTCGCAGACCCTTCCCAAAATGTCAGTCATCCTCAACCTCCTATGATCCAGATTCATCTTCAAGCAATCCCCAGTATTGGTTCATAAGATCTGACATCAAGTCCTCTCTTTCGGATCCTTAGGTTTGGAAGTGGCAGGAGGTCGGCAGCCAATGATTTTATCGAGTGAGTCACCCCTCAGGCTCTCCATCCTTTCATCTCGACCATAATACTCATCGAATCCGATCCTTCAAACCCTGCAGTCGGGAAGATTCGAAGCACTTTCCCACTCGTCCCGTCGATCGAGATAAAGCCGAGGCTGAGCTCACCCTCAATATTAAAAAGGCAACCTCTCCAGAGGAAAGTGCTCCCAAGCAGAAGCACGTCCGCAGTTGAGTCCGCTCGCCTTCATTCACCTCCCACTTTTCCAGCTTTGATGACGAACCTGTTTTCTTTTTTTTTTTTTTTTGGGTTGTTTGTTTGCGCGCTCGATTATTCCTCTTTCCGATCGGTTGGTCTCCGACTTGCACCTTGGCATCTAATCCTTGGAAAAAAAATTTCAAGAGTGTATTGTTTACACCTGGGATTACCACAGTTCGACCTCGATATGGACTGGGCTTCGTGTGCAACCCATCTTGAGCGATGAAGTTCAAACATTCAAGGCCTTGATCATGGTCCACAAGATCTTGCAAGAGGGGCATCCTATCACTCTCCGTGAAGGTCATCAACAAGCTGGCTGGCTAGAAACCTGCGCCCGCACCATTGGTCATGACGGCATGCGAGGTCGGATCATTTCAGAGCTTTTGCCCTCGATTTACTTTGCCTCCTGCATGTTTCCATGGGCGTTGACTTGCTCTACCCTCACTTCTGCTATCTCCCAGGCTATGGAGCTCTGATTAGAGCCTACGTTTCTACCATTTTGGCTAAACTCAGATTTCATCGTCAACACCCTGAATTCAATGGGCTCTTCGAGTATGAAGAATACATCTCATTAAAAAATATCGATGATCCTAACGAAGGGTACTTTCATCCTTTGTTGTGAATCCGTTGGATTGTGCCTCTTGTCATTAACTCATCCCTCCGGAGGCGTTTTTCCTGACAGATACGAGACCATCAACGATCTTATGAACTTGCAGGACCAAATTGATTCGTTCCAGAAGTTGATATTTGCACACTTTCGTGGTTCCACCAACAATGAATGCCGCATAAGCGCTTTGGTTCCTCAGGTGAAAGAAAGCTATGGTATATATCGATTTATTACCAGTATGCTAAGAGCGATGCATAGACGTAGGTTCAGATCCTTCCGTCGGCCTCAACTACTTGCGTGATCGACGATTCAGCTGCTTAACGTTTTTCTCCCCTATCGCTCAAAACTCAGGCACTGATGCGATGGATGCTTTACAGCCCCTACGCGAACGATTTAATGCTCAACATTCAAATTTGCGCAGGTTTTACTACGAGTGTAGCAATCTCAAATACCTCACCGGATTAATCAATGTACCCAAGCTCCCTCAAGAACCACCTAATTTGACCAATAGTGGCGATGCCCCTGAACTTCCTCGCCGCCCCGCAAAAACCCCTGATATTAAGGCGGTGCCACCAAAACCTGAAACGCCAGCTCCTGATATTGCCGAGCAGGCGCGGATGCTAAAAGAGTATGAAGAAAAACAAGCCTTATTGCAAGCCGAACGTGATGCCGAAGCCCGCAGGCAAATGGAATTGCAAGCCAAGCAACAGAGGGACTTTGAAGAAATGCAACGGATGCAAGCTGAGCGCGAACGCATGGCCCAAGAGGAATTAATGCGACAGCAGATGGCAGGTATGGCTGCTGGTCGGGCGGCAGAGCTCGAGCGAGAAATTTTGGCGATGAGAGGTCAATATGAAAGGGATCAGATGATGCTCGAACAGTATGATCGCCGTGTGAAGACGTTGGAAAACGAGATGATGCTCGTTCAACAAAATATAAACGCTCAGTTGGCCTCCAAGGATGAAATGATGAAATCATTGCAAGATCAAGTAACTCTTTGGAGGAATAAGTATGAGGCACTAGCGAAGCTATACTCTCAACTCAGGACAGAACATTTAGATATGCTCAGCAAGTTCAAAGCTATGCAACTCAAAGCTAACAGCGCCCAGGAAGCCATCGATCGGATGGAGAGAATGGAGAGAGATATGAAGTCAAAAAATTTAGAACTCGCAGATATGATAAGGGAACGAGATCGTGCTCGGTTCGATGTCGACCGTCTTAAAGCGGCAAGTTCCACCAATTTCCCATCCAACTTTTGTCTTCATGCACTGACCCTCGGCCTTTATGGCATGAACCTACTTTAGGCCCACAAAGATGAGCTCGAACGATTGAAAAGGGATCTAAGGTTTGCAGAAGAAAGGGCCGAAGACGCGAGCCGTTCCCGCAACTCCGAAACTTCCGGCGTGATAGCTAAGTACAACCGCCAACTGAATGAATTGGAAGATGACCTCCGAGTGAGTCTTTGCGTATTTGGTGATGATCGACAAACATTCGGAAGTGATCGCCGCTTGTTGATCCCAAATTCGCCACTTTCTTGATCAGATTAAGCAAGACAGGATAGCAGAGCTCCAGCGCGCCCTGGATGAAAAGACTCTAGAGGTTGCTCGCATCACTGACGAGAAAGATCAAGAGCTGATGATTCTTCAGGAAGGCATGGATTCGACGATCCGACAGATGAATGATATGACACTTAACCAAGGTGACACCGATCAAGCTCTGAATGCCCAGATCGATAATCTGATCCTCGACAACCAGAAAAAGCTTAACGCGATCATAGATTCCATCATCCAAGCTTGTGTCCAGCGTGTTGAAGACGCCATCTACGAGCTCGAATCTTCAATGCATGTCGGTAATGAAACTGCGACTCCCGAATACACCCTGTCATTGATCGAAAAAACACAGACCACTGCCATGGAGTTTTCAGCAGTATTTGGTTTACACATCGATGGCGCTCCTGGAGGTGAACACGTAGAGGTAATCAAGACAGCCAACAGTGTGGCAACCTGTATCGCCGAAGTTTTGGTCAACACCAAAGGGATTACAAGGTTTGCTGCAAACGATGATGCTATGGAAGCGATGACGCGGGTAGGAAAGAATTCGGGTGATGTCGCCATTAGATTTTTCAATAGTCTTATGTCCTACAGACTTGGGACGATCCCACTGGGGTCCCGAAAGGGAGTCGTAGTTAGAGGGAACGGGGAGGTTTGCAGCTCTTTACAGCAACTTTCGTCAACCGTCGAACGGTTGGTACCCAAGGGAGCTAAGGACTTGGCGAAAGAAAATGGAGAGATTGGAGATTTAGTTGAAAAGGAAATGACAATGGCGGCTCGAGCGATCGATGAGGCTACCAAGAGGCTCGAGATGCTCATGTCACGACCTCAAAACGATCGATTTACTGCGGTCGAGGTTCAAGTACACGATGCCATACTTTCGGCATCATTGGCGATCGCTAACGCCATCGCGCGTTTGATTGCCGCGGCGACTGAGTCTCAAGCTGAGATCGTCGCGCAGGGTAAAGGATCCTCATCGGCGCAAGCGTTCTATAAGCGAAACAATCGCTGGACAGAGGGTCTCATTAGTGCTGCCAAGCAAGTAGCGTACTCTACGACCTTACTCATCGAGACCGCCGATGGGGTTATCAGTGGTACCCATTCTTTGGAACAACTGATCGTGGCTTCGAATGAAGTTGCCGCGGCCACCGCCCAACTGGTGCAAGCCTCGAGGGTTAAGGCTGAACTGATGAGTAGAACTCAAGTTAAGCTGGAGGTGGCCGCTAAAGCCGTGACCGATGCTTGCAAGGCCCTAGTCAAACAAGTCAAAGCCATTAGCGCCAAGACTATGGAGATGAAGGATCAACAAGATTATGCAAACATGCCTGCCCACGAGTTCAAGGTGAGGCTGAAGATGCCCAAGGATGTTTTTTTTTCTCTCTTTCAACTGACGAACGATTTGTTTGGTTTTGTGTTTGGTATGCGTGCCTGCTCGTCGTGTTGACTTGACGCTTAGGTCCGAGAAATGGAAGTACAAGTTTCGATCGTCACACTGGAAAAGGAGCTAACCGATGCTCGCAGACGCTTAGGAGAAATGAGAAAGTTCGTCTCGGGATTTCATGATCATGTTCAACCCAGCTCGAAACTAAAGCGGGCGACAACAGATGCTGATGTTGTGTTTGTTTGTTTGGTGACTTTGTGACATGACTGTGATTGGAATTTTTTCTACTTCAGAGCGGGTTATCATACTGAAGACACGGTTTGAGAACTTGTCGTCGGTCCCACAACCTTGAGGTCGAAAAATCGACCGAAACTCTCTCTGATGGTCACAGCCCGGATACCGGATTCGACGCTCCGATTGGATCAGAAGTGACAGAACCGCTCCGATTGGATCAGAAGTGACAGAACGAACTGATTGTGTATGAATTGAAAAAGTGTAAAAAGACGTGATGCCTTGATCGTGATAACGGTTACATGAGAGTCGATGTTCATTAACCCCCCCTCTTGTGAAAGTATTAGACTGATGCTCCATCGCACGCGTACGACGTGCCTTCCCCCCTGCCCCCGCTTCTTTTTCAATCAGCTATCCTCTGTAATTCTCCACAATTCATCGGATGATCATCATGTCTCCACACTTTTGTCCGCTTCCACCCATTATTTTTTTCGGTTTCGTTTGCGTGTTGATTTTAGTAGACATCCGGAAAGACACGTGTGTGTTTATACATTCGTGTTGGCATCGTATCGAGCTCATCTCCCCTTTCTTTCACCCTGGTTTCCTTCCCGCCCTCTTTTTTTTGTTAGTTTTAGCTTAGCATCAAAAAAAAAAAAAAAAAAAAAAACACACGAAAGCAAAACATTTAGCATGTAAAGACCTGGACTGTGACTATCAGTTTCAGGCTACGATATTCTACCTTCTTGTCAACGGTTGGCTTCTCTTACTGTCCTACCCTTCGCTGCTCTCCATCTGATCTGTTTATCTAGCAAGTATGTATGTATGTATGTACATATGCATGTATGTAGGGCTCTCATTGGTCGATCTCAGCGTTGGAGGGTGGAGAACGAGAGGCGAGGTTAGAACCTCTCGAGTTTGGATGGATGATCGGATGATGATCAATATCCTGCGGATTCAAAACTCATCGACGATCGAGTTCGTATCTACTGAACCTATGGTCCTCTTGTTGTTTTCGGGTCGTATGTATGTACATATGTATTTATGTATGTACAAGCAAACTTGGCAGCTAGCTACGTTTCAATTGGTCCTGGACTAACTCACCCCTGGCACACCTTGTCAAGTTGATCTTGGCGCCCATCCAAGCTGGTCGACCGGATTGACTAACCCATGTGCAGTTGTTGTTTTTTTTTTTTTTCGTACTTACATAACACCAAAAGAAAACATGAATCGTTGAAATACGTTGGGTCTTCTTCTTCCTTCCTTTTTTTTCTGTTGGTTTCTTCTTTGGTTGTGTCAAGATCTGCATGTACTTACACCTTTGAATCTCACGTGAATCCATAAACAAACTTTTTCAAATTTATTTAATTTTTAATTTTTTGAAAAAATAAACAAATAATAATAATAATAATAATAATAATTACAGTGAGATTTTTTTTTTGTGCATGGGATGATTGATTGAGATAAAGATTTGAAAATGATCAAGGGTCTGACCAAGAGAGGGATGTTGTTGACATCTCAAGATGGTTTCTGTGAAAAAAAAATAAGAAAAAGAAGAAAAAAAAATCTAACATGGGACAATAAAAAAATAGAACTTTTTTTCTGAGCTCAAGGCCTGTCTGTTCAATACTTGCTATGATTTTCTGAATAGGTTGAACTGATGGTTTTGACTGCTTTTGAAAGACATCAGGTTTGATTGAGTGAAAAAGAACATTGGATAAGGTTGAGGAAAGGGGGAACTGAGTGATCAAAATTTGATTGAGATTGATTTAAGCTTACAAGAAAAAAAAACCAGCTTGAAAATCTTCAAATCATTCACCATGATGATTGATTGATTATTCAGGAAGTCTTGATGGAAAAGTGATTAATGGAATTGGATCACTTCACCACCTCTACCTTAGCCTTGATACCATCCAACTTGACAAGTTGTTTGTAGACAAAAAACTTTTTTTGTTGGAAAGGGCTCCAATCAAGGTCACTTGCTTGACCTTGGGTGTCAGGCTGAGCACAGAAGGTGTTACCTATAAAAAAACCAAAAAAATGATTAGTTTGGCAAGAAATAAAATTAAGAATTAAAAACCAAGATTCACACCTCAGGGGGAATAGCCATTAGTTCTATCTGCTGGAATGTAACTCAAATCCTGTTTGATCAAAACACATCAGATTTTGACCTAGTAGTTACTATAATTTCACTTCTGGTTCAGAGGATTGGGTTGATTCCAAGATGTTGAGGATATTGGTAACCTACTTCCAGGTGATATCAGCATCCCAGAGAAGATTTTTGATTTATTAGGGGGTGACAAGGATTCTTTCTTTTTTTTCACTGGTTCTTGAGGAACTTGGAAATTAAGTTGGGATTCAAGGTTGATTCCTTCAGGATGAAGATCAGTAAATTGGTTAGCATCTTGGAAGAAAAACTTTTGTCTATGTTTCTGGTTGACCTTCATCTAATGTGGGTCTCCCTTGAGAATTTTTTTTAAACCTGACATTGTGATATGAAAAAAAATTGAAACTGCTTTTCTTTGTGCAATTTCATGGCCAAAGACATTGGGTTGGATGAGTTTGTGGACCTCTGGCTTCATTATTTCATTTGGTTTCCAAAGTTTTGTGGGTAATTCAGTTTTTATTGATGTTTTTTTCCCCTCTAGTTCCTGATGAATATTGATGAATTTCTTGTTTTTTTATTTGTGTTAGTTCAATTATTTAATTATTTGAGGAATTACTTTAGGTTAAGCATTGATTTCTTTGAGCTTGAGCATGACTGGATTGATTTCAGTCTCTTGTTGAGTCTAAATCAATTCCCCTCAAAAATAAAAAGAAAAATAGGATGAGATAAACTGAAGCCAGATGAAACAAGAAGAAAAATAAGTTGACTGAAAAAGGAAAAAATCATTATTTTATAAAAGATGAAGTGAGATGATGAATGATAGCTTGGGGGGAACTATTCTGGTTAGTTGAAACCAGCTTTTAACTGGGCCAAGAAAAACTTGGTTAGGTGATAAGATTCAAGCCCCCTCAGTGCAACCCAAAAAGGGTTTGGTGGGCCCCAATCCAAGATCCATTTGATGCATCCCAAGTCAAGATTTGACAGGTGCCCAGGTACACTTTAAACACATACATAAAATCAAGGCCTGTTCCAGAGGGGTTTTTTTTCTTGGTTGGTTGAAATTAACTCTGGGATATCTAGCTGGATTTTTGGGGTCTGTCTATATGGAGGTGTGAACCTAACCTTGAAATTGACCATTGGAAGAAAGGGAGGAGGAGGTGGAAGGGAATAAACTGAAAATAAAATTCCAAAAAATGAATGAAGAAGGTGATTTTTTTCAAAAATAAAAATAAAAAGGTAGGAAAATGGATATGGAAAGAGACAAAAGAAAATAATAAAAGTCAGAATAAAAAGAAAAATGGAAAATAAAAAATAAAAATTAAGAAACAAAAAATAAAAAATAAAAGGGTAATGTTGAATTCAAGGCTCATTGAGCCGTGTACACAACTCTGTACATGGCTCTTTGAGTCGTGTGCATGGCTCAATGGGCCGTGTGGCACCCTACACAACTCAAATGAGCCGTGTGGCATGCTAGACAGCTCAAATGGGTAGTGTGACATGCTACACAACTCAAATGGGCTGTGTGGCATGCTACACATCCCATTTGAGTTGTACGGCATGCTAAACAACTAAAATCAAGTTGTGTAGCCTCCACTAAATCATAAATAATGAAAAATAAATCATAAATAATAAATAATAAATTATAAATTATAAATAATAAATAATAAATAATAAATAATAAATAATAAATAATAAATAATAAATAATAAATAATAAATAATAAATAATAAATAATAAATAATAAATAATAAATAATAAATAATAAATAATAAATAATAAATAATAAATAATAAATAATAAATAATAAATAATAAATAATAAATAATAAATAATAAATAATAAATAATAAATAATAAATAATAAATAATAAATAATAAATAATAAATAATAAATAATAAATAATAAATAATAAATAATAAATAATAAATAATAAATAATAAATAATAAATAATAAATAATAAATAATAAATAATAAATAATAAATAATAAATAATAAATAATAAATAATAAATAATAAATAATAAATAATAAATAATAAATAATAAATAATAAATAATAAATAATAAATAATAAATAATAAATAATAAATAATAAATAATAAATAATAAATAATAAATAATAAATAATAAATAATAAATAATAAATAATAAATAATAAATAATAAATAATAAATAATAAATAATAAATAATAAATAATAAATAATAAATAATAAATAATAAATAATAAATAATAAATAATAAATAATAAATAATAAATAATAAATAATAAATAATAAATAATAAATAATAAATAATAAATAATAAATAATAAATAATAAATAATAAATAATAAATAATAAATAATAAATAATAAATAATAAATAATAAATAATAAATAATAAATAATAAATAATAAATAATAAATAATAAATAATAAATAATAAATAATAAATAATAAATAATAAATAATAAATAATAAATAATAAATAATAAATAATAAATAATAAATAATAAATAATAAATAATAAATAATAAATAATAAATAATAAATAATAAATAATAAATAATAAATAATAAATAATAAATAATAAATAATAAATAATAAATAATAAATAATAAATAATAAATAATAAATAATAAATAATAAATAATAAATAATAAATAATAAATAATAAATAATAAATAATAAATAATAAATAATAAATAATAAATAATAAATAATAAATAATAAATAATAAATAATAAATAATAAATAATAAATAATAGATAATAAATAATAAATAATAAATAATAAATTATAAATTATAAATTATAAATTATATGGAGTAGTGTATGGGCCCCCACACGTTGAGGGGCTCTACAAAACTCCCACACTCCTGGAGCCATGTACACGGCTCCCACACTCCTGGAGCCGTGTACACGGCTCCCACACAACTGGAGTTGTGAATTTAACATCACCCAAAACAAAAAATAAAAAATAAAAAAATAAAAATAAAAATAACAAATAACAAATAAAAAATAAAAAAATAAAAAATAAAAAAATAAATAAAAAACTAAAAAAATAGGGAATCTCAGAGTTAAGCAAACCCGCCGTTTTTTGATGGCAGGTTTCAACCCAAATCCGCCATTTCAAACCCACCATTAAAAATAAAAAAACCCACTTATTGCAGATCAGACGTGTCAGAGTTACCTGGAAATAAATGGGTTTTTTCAAATAAAGTATATAAAGGCTTTCACCAGTTCAACCGTGTCATTCCACCTCATCACCCCTGGTTTCAACCTCCGGCCTCATTGGAAAAATTCTACCTCCAACCTTATCCAAAAAATTTTATTTTCATTGCTCTCATCACTTCATCACTCTCATCCCCTCATCACTTCATCACTCTCACCTTGCTTCATCACTCTCATCACTCTATTGCTTTCATCACATCCATCTTCTCATTGCTTCATTGCTTCATCCCTGCTGTCATCACATCCCTTTATCACTTCATTGCTTCATCAATTTATTGCTTCATCCCTCATTCCTGCTTTCATCACATCCCTTCATCCCTCATCCCTGCTTTCATCACATCCCTTCATCAATTTATCGCTTCATCCCTCATCCCTGCTTTCATCACATCCCTTCATCACTTCATTGCTTCATCCCTTCATCCCTCTTACTCTTTTTAAATGGCCCCTTCACAATCCTCCCCCAGCAAGTCCACTAAACAAACCAATGGACAAATGCAAACATCCCCCAGGAACTCAACATCCAACAATTGTCCCCCATAAGCTTCCAAAGGCTCAAGTCAGCTCAAGAGAGCTGATCACATCATCCTGGTAAACTGGCTCAAAATTCCCTCCAAATACAATGCTTGCTTTGGATCCAACAATAAAACATGTGTTGGCCAAACTCCATCCTCCAAGGTCAATGGTTATATCCTGATGGCCAATGAACTCAATAATAAAACACAAGGTAGGCTGGATCTGTCATCCAAACAGATGAGGGAGCAATTCAAGAATTATTGAGCCAAGTACAAAAAGGCCCACTCCATGTCAATCTCCACTGGCTTTGGTATCACCAACTCCAACAAAGCCAAAGGAATCAACTCAGTGGTTGATAAGTTGGACTCCATTTGTCCTTTTTATATTCAAATGGATTTAATCTTTGGACAGAAGGCCAACATAACCCCTCTTGCTGCTTTTGATGCCCCAAAAATCTGATTCAGTTGATGCCAAGGACTTGGCTGTGGATGCTCAGCCTGGCAATGAGGACCCTGATGAGACCTTTGCTTGGAGTGGCCCCCATCTGATGCTGAGGAGGATATTCCAACACAGTCAGCTCCAATTGAATCTACTTCAGCATTGATGGATGAGTCAAACAGGACCTTGGACCCCTCACTTCCTTCTTTTGGATGCTCTCTTCCTGGGGTGGAAGAACTGGAGGACTTGGCCAATGAGGAGGATGTTATTCCTGTGTCACCACTACCATCAACATCTGCTCAAGTAAGCACCCAAGTTCTTTTCTCTTCTTTCTGGTTAATCCTGACCAACACAGATTGTAAAAAAACAGGCTCATCCATTCCTGATTGGCCAAAAACTCAAGCCAATGGGGCCTCCCACATCCCCTTCAAATGAGAGCAACACCATTCCCACAAAAACCTCCTCCGCAAAGGGAAAGAGAAAGGCCTCAAATTCCGTCAACATCAATCCACATAGACGTCAAAAGAGGAGAAATACTTCAAGCTTTTCTGGATTTGAGTATATCATGTAGAAGCAAGATTCAAGTAAGCATTTTGGATTTTCCTTGCTATCAAAATCCAGCTCATTCCTATTCAACTCTGAAAAACAGTGAATTTGCAAATTGAATCTGAAAAAATTAAGTTCAAAATGGAGAAGTGAGATTGTCAAATGGCTATGGATTGCAAAAAGCAAAAAGCTGAGAGTTTGGCTCATCAAACAAATTTGGATGCTGAGTGGAAAATTAAACAGGTTTAGCTAGAGTTTCAAAAAGAGGAAAAGGAGAAGGATTGAGAGGAAGTCTGACTCCAAAAGGAGAGGGAAAAGCTAGCCACAGAAAAAAAAGATAGGTTATCCGTAGCCATGGCATGTATTGGTAGCAGTAGAACTGTGGATGAAATCAAGGAAATCACTTGATTGCTGGGCTTGTAAATATATTTACTTTAAAAATTTTAAAAATAAAAAAAAATATTTTGCTTAGCTTGTAAATATATTTACTTTAAAAATTTTGAAAATAAAAAAGTATTTTTGATTACTAAAATTTTTGAGACTATTTGAAACTTCACCAATAAACAAATATTTTTTATTTTTATTTAGATTTTTTTTTCTAGAGTATATTGCCCCACTTTTTAAGTCCCTGCAGGTGATTCTTGTTGGTTTTGTTGATTTGCACGGACATAGCCATCCTTGTATGAGTGGCAGTGCCAACAGCAGGAAAAGTACAGTTTTTATACTTATTTGCCTCCCAAACCATTTTTACAATACTTTTTTCTTTGAAATAAATACCAAAATCTAAGTCAGGAAAAACAAATTGCCCATCAGATACTTGATATTCATCCTCATTGTCAATCATTTGTCCATTGGATTTTTTTGTTGGAACCACAAGTAAAAACAAATAGTCTGAGAGGTTGCCTTTTTCAATATGGGGACAGTTGTAGAAGCCATTTTAGGTGAAAGTGATATGTGGTGAAAAGTCAAAAGCGGTGAGGCGGGATCCAAATTCCAAAGAAGAGAAGGAGGGGACGTGGTGGTCCATCATTATTTCCCAGTTGGAATCAAATGAAAGTTTGGCTAAGTTTTGAAACATTTGGCCTAGGATTTGAAAGACTTTGTCCAACCTAAGTTTGAGGAAAGCATACTCTTGAGGGGAAGTTTGAATAGATTTTTTATTCAAATATTGGCAAAACAGCTCAGAAGGGTGCATCAATTTTCTCCATCCAATAGCCCACATCTTCCCACCCCAAGATCTTGAGGGGCCAACAGTGTTGACAAATTTTTTGATTAGTGAAGGAAAGTTGTCAAAAAGTTGATGTCCTTCTTCTCTTCCTCAGAGAGTTTATTCAAAGGGAGAAATTTGATCACAGCCACAAGGGATTCTTGATGATTGGTTTGGTCAAGAACGGCAACTTTTCCACCAGTGAAGAAATGGCACTTTTCAATCTTCTGTTTGGGCTGTTCAAACTCTTCAGGGGTGGGCTTTTGTTTGTTCTTTTTCTTTTTGGAAGAAAGAGCAGGGTACAAATCCAAAGGTTGCAGTTTTTGTCTAGACCATAGAATCTTTTCCAAAAACCCTTTTTCAGCCACTTCCCAAGAGATTTTGAATTCTCTCATTTGGGCCCTCTTTTGACAAAGAGCCCTCTGCTTTCTACCTCTCTTGATGTTTTTCAACAGATCTTCTTCCATATTGTTCCCTCCCATGCAACTGCTTTGCTTGGGGTGAGGATCAAGACAGGATTTGATTGGTTGTATAAAATTTGGAGCATGGCGGTAGAAGCAAGGGTCATCCCTCTGCTTTCCACCTCTCTTCATGTTTTTCAACACATCTCCTTCCATCTTTTTCCCTCCCATGCAACTGCTTTGCTTGGGGTGAGGATCAAGATGGGATTTGATTTTTTGTATAACATTGGGAGCATGGCAGGAGAAGCATGGGTCATGCAGGAAAAGGGCAGGCATGGAAAGAAACAGGGGTCAAAATGGGTGTTGCATTGCGGGGAATACAAAAAAAGAAAAAAAAAACTATCATCAGCCATGTTTCAATCATTGTGGAAGATGAACAAAAGTGGAAAAATAAATACTGGTCCATCAATGATGATTCCCCCCCACCCAAAAAAAAAAAGGTCAGTCAGAGTCATTGATCAATCAATGAGTGGAAGGAGGAGAAGGATAAGGGGGTCACGGGGCTCACCTTTGGTCACCTGGCTAAGGAAGGGGGGGGGGCAGGGGGTCAGTCAGCGGGTTGGTCAGCCAATGGGGGGGGGGGGCGGTTGGGTTGGGCAATGCAGGGGGGGGGGAAGTCCGCCAAAGGAGGGGGGGGGCGTCATTGGTTGGCCAATGGAGGGAGGTGGGGCAGGTTGTTGGTTGGTAAAAGGAGGGGAGGGGGGCGTGCGGTCAGCCAAGCAAGCAAGGAGGGGTGCCGGCTGCCAAGCAAGCAAGGGGGGGGGGGCAGCCCGTCCTTGGGCGGTTGGCCAAGCAAGCAAGGGGGGGGGGGCGGTCGGCCAAGCAAGCAAGGGGGGGGGGGCAGTGGTGGGCCCAGCAAGCAAGGTGGGGGGGCCGGAGGGGGTTGTGGGCCCGGCAAGCAAGGTGGGGGGGCGGTGGTGGGGCCAGGGGGGGGGGGTGGGCCCGGCAAGCAAGGTGGGGGGGGGTGGTGAAGCAGCAAGCAAGCAAGGGGGGCAGTGGTGGGGCCGGAAAGCAAGGAGGGGGGGCGGTGATGGGCCCGGCAAGCAAGGTGGCAGGGGCCGGTGGTGGGGCTGGCAAGAGAGCAAGGAGGAGGGGGGTGGTGAAGGAGCAAGCAAGAGGGAGGAGTCAGCTAGGATGGAGGGAAGAGGAGGGGGGGAGCTTACCTGAGGACCTGAAGGTGCCTGGAGGGGGATGGAACAATTGGTTAGCTTCTGATGATGGGGAGGATGAGTAGGAGGATGAGGAGAGCTTACCAGGGGTGCCAAAGGTGGTGAATGAGGTGGAGGTGGTGGGTGAGGAGGTGGTGGTGGGTGAGGAGGGGAGTGGAACAGTGGTTTGGTGGGGTGAGGTGGGTGGTGTGGTGGGGTGAGGTGGGTGGTGTGGTGGGGTGAGGTGTTGGGTCAGTTTTTTCTAAAAAAAGAAAAAAAAGAAAAAAAAAACGGAGTGAGAGCCTAGGATTCTTGGTTGAACAAACAAAACAAAAAAAAACATTTTTTAACTATTTCAAAACAAAATCTTACTCATCAAAGTGGGAAAGGGTGAGGGGTAAAGTCTGCTCTCTCATAGAAGAAGATGAGGGACAAGATGATACAGGGATGACTTGAGGCATATCAGGAATATCATCTTCAAATATTTTGTCTCATTCATCTTTGATGTCATCCAAAAGATTGTGAAGGATTACACCAGTGATAATCCAGTGGATGATGAACTTCATTTCTTTGGGATTTTGAAGCTGGTTTTGCATTTCCCTTAAGCTGGCCCATCTTCCTTTCAGGACTCCTATGGCATGCTCAATCCAAACTTGTGATTGGGCCAGATGATATTTGTAATTTGTTTTTCCTTGATCATTGGACAAAACATTCCGGTATTCTGGAACCACATATTTCCCACTAGCATAAGCTGAATTGGCCAGAAGCTATTGATCTTGCTCAAAGTAGTTCTCTGTTCATTTGGAAATCCGCATCCAATTGAACATGTATGAATCATGACAAGAACCTGGAAGGCCAGCATGGAGGGATATGAACTTCTTGTTGTTATTGCAAACAAGGTGTAGTGCCACAGAGTATCTAAAAAAACTGACAAAACATATTTTGTTGGTGTGTGATCAAAGGTGTTATCAAATTCATTGGAAAACAAATGAATCAGTTGCCTTTTTTGCAATCAAAATAGTGGTTGCCATCTAGCTTGGGTATTTGACTCAAGGGGATGGTGGTTCCGTCAACAAACCCAATGCAACCAGGAAAGCCTCCAGTCTCCATTAATTGAGATATCTCCTTGAGTTCTTCTTTGGTTTGCCAAGAAAGGACTGAGAAACGGAAAGATAGGATAGCAATCATGAATCTTTTGATGTATGAGTCAATGGTTCCATAACCAACTGAGAATAGATTTTCTAATTGATGAATTGCTGCTCCATTTCCATTCGATCCCAATCTACAAAGAGCAACAGCCAGTTGGATGGCTGGATTGCGTTGAGGATTCAGAGAATTGTTCTGGACGATGTGGTGGTCTTCAATCATCTCCAAAAGTTTTATGAATGAAGGCAATAGAGTTTGGAAAAGTTGCTGGAATCTTAAGTTGGGGAGGAGATGAAGCTTTTGCCTTTCATACATAGGGTTGTGGAGAGTTTTTCTTCTTGGAACCATGTATTGCTTTTGTAATAGAGAATTCAAAGTCAACCAATTTGATTCCAAAGTGGAGTCTGAATTGGAGTCAGAATTTGAGTCAAATAATAACAAAAGTTCAGTCAACTTTTTTGCATTTTCAACTTGCTGGTGGGAAGTTTGATTGGACATGTTGAGAAAGATGGTGATTTGATGTGGGGTGATGAGATGATGATGGGGTTTGTGTGAAGACAGAGATGTGAGGAAATAGAGATGTGAATCAATGGAGATGTGAATTGATAGAGATGTGAAGGGATGGAGATGTGAAGTGATGGAGATGAGATGTCCCTGAAGCAATGGAGATGGGATTGGTATGGATTTGCTGATGTGGATGGGTGTTTTAGATGTGGTGGATGTTGGATGGATGATGATGCATAAATGGTGGGTTTAATGGCGGGTTTGATGTTTGAAATCCTCCATTTTCATGAAAGCCACCATTTTGAAATACACCAGTTAGGGGGTATGTGTAGTTCAGAAACCCGCCATTAAAAATGGTGGGTTTGGTCAAGAAAAATGGCGGGTTTCTAATGGCGGGTTTGCTAACTCTGATACGCCCTAATAAAAAATAAAAAATAAGAAATAAGAAATAAAAAAAAAAGAAATAAAAAATAAAAAATAAAAAATAAAAAATAAAAAATAAAAAATAAAAAATAAAGAATAAAAAATAAAAAAGGGCATTAATTTTCTCACAGGCACTATCCTTTGAATAAGGGATGTTCTATGTCTGCACACCGTCACTTCCACAAGGACAAATCCTTTATTTCATGGATGTTTTAATAATTCATTTTTATCAAAATTTGATGCAGAAGCCCTGTAGCTGGGTGTCTCAAACCCTCAAAGAAATATTTGGTGATTTTGGAAGCATTATTCTACCTTCAAAAATCAAATAAATAAGTAAAAAGATTTCTCATTGAATTTTCAGATCCTTTTCTTTGACTTTTGAATTTATTTTTTCTGGTGATTTAAGCTCTCAGAAATTTGAAGAAACAATCAAAAATCCTTCATTTTTTGTTGTTTTTTATTTGGATTTTTTTGGATGTATTCTTGGCCTACAAAAATTGAATCCAACATAAAAACACTTTAAAATATTTTTTTTTTTTTTCAAATCTGGCATCAAATTTTCTCTCAATTTTTTAAAACAACTTTATGAAAGAATCCAAAGATGAAAATACAAATTATCCTGACTGTTTATAAAATGCTTTAACCAACAAAATATATATCATATTACAATGAAATCAATTCAAAAGCAAAGGGGTGGTCCACATTTTTCATTCTACCTTTTGTCATATTTTAGTACATACAAAGAAAAAATATTGTTACAAATATATAATATTATTAATTTATGATTGGTTTTATTTTTATGCTGGATTTTCTTGGAGGCAAAAAAAACCTCAATAACAAGCTCTAAATTATTCTGAATAATTGTTTTCCAATATTTGGAATTCTTTGTCACAAAGATTTTCCAAATTAGATCTAACTTAAGAGCTGGAAAAGGATCAGACTTGAACTTGAAAGAGACTATTTTTTTTGAATATTCTGAAAGGATAGATTAAATGGGATAAGATTTGGAATTTTGAGTGGGAGGGGAATTCAGAGAAAAAGAAGTGCAAGGCATTAAAGAAGGTAGCAGAACCAATGGACAATTATATGTTTCAGCCAGAAGGAAACCATGGCATGGAAATTTCATCCACATATTTATGGGAGCTGGGCCACAAATGTGGTTCATTTTCCTTGTAGATTCTTGGAAATTTTCACCCCAGATTTCATGCATTAATCTTGGGTCCTTGAAAATTTATTTTGAATCCAGATATTTCACCTTTTCTTTCCTTCCTTCAATTAATTCTTCTGAGTTCCTTCCCCAAAAAAGGGCCGCAGCTTTAAAGCCACATTTGCCATCCCCTATGACATTTTTAAGATGTCATATATATCAAATTGCTGTTTTGGGGAAAATAAATTCTTTGTATTGGAACTAAAAGCAAAGGTCAAGATTTTTTATAAAATAAAATGTGTTTTAAAGAAACTAATCACTTGTTCAATAAAAACTTGGTAAAAATCTCCATAATTAGCATAATATAATTTACAGGAAACCTAGAGGAAAAATAAAAATAAGAAAATCAGAAAAAAATATAAAATGAGAAATCATCAAATGTACTCACTTTCTCACTTATTTTTGTTTATTTTGGTGCTAATAAACTCATTACAGGAAGATGGTAAGAAGCATAATAATCTTCATTTGCTTGATTTTGTCTCTTTATTATTGCCGCATTATTTTATTGAGGAGAAGAAACCCTCTTAATCACAATGGTTCCAGCCCTCTGAGAAAGGTTTGAATGTGTGCATTAATGAAAAATAATATCAAAAAAATCAACAAAAATAAGAGCTAATGAAATCTCACTGTCTTAATAATATCCAAATATTGAAGCTATTCAGCTTCTGAATCTTCCTCTAAATAGAAATCTGGAAGCTCTTCATCTTCTGAATATTCATCTTCAGTCAGAAAATCATTCTATATTAAAAGAATGACAAGCAATAATTAAAAAAATAATTCCATATTTAGAATAAAAAAGTATATATAAAAATCAAAATCTTCCTATGGTTCCTCCTTCTTCCTTCACTTCCCCTTTTCCTTTTTTTCCTTATACTTTCTTGAAACCTGAATAAATAAATAAAAAATCTTAATGATGAAAGTTTGTTTTTTTAAAAGAAATGGTTACTGAACTTTGAATTTGCTATGAATTCCTTCTTTGGCCTACCTTTCATCTTGGGTTCTTCTAAATATTTAAACCAGATTGATCTCTTTTACTTGAGGACTGAGAGATTTTCTTGAAATTATGGATCATTCTTTAGGTATTTCTCTTAATTTGGATCTTTGAGTGGAATTGGGCTCTTGAATCAGAAACAGTTGATTTTTTACACTGTATAAATTATTGGCTTCAACTAGATAATATTGCTGTTATCCAGGTGGAAACATGTTGAATTCTTCAAATATTTTGGTGAGAAACATTTGTTCATTACTGGTTTTTGATGCAAAATCAAGGGTTGGTGATTCTTCAGTTGAATTGGGATTCAGATTTAACTGGCAAAAGAAAAATAGAAATAAATTGGGAAATTACTCATTTAGGCTTGAATAAAAATAAAAACAAAAATCTTACTGAGAAGGGGGCTTTGACATTCCATTGAGGATGAAAATCTTCAATTTGAAAGAGTTCACCCTTTCTGATAGCTATTTTCACTTTTTGAATACATGGTATAACCATGTAAGAAAAATGATCAAAATTGATGCAAGTGATGGAAGATTCAGGAAATTGATGAAATGAATGAATGATTTTGAGGGCAAAGTGGTTCATTTTTCCAGAGAGATGATTCACACAGTGGGAAAAACAAATGAGATGATTGAAATCTTTCTGAGAGGCTTCAATAGCTCTCTCATAGATTTGGATGGTGGGGGAATTTTAAATTTTTTGAAATAAATTATAAAAAGAGCCAATAGATGAATTAATGAAAGATTTGGTGTAAGCATGAATGCTTTATATTATTAAAGTACTGGTATTGCAAAAGTAAAAGTGCTGGTTGACCAAATAGGAGACAAGTTTTTTTTTTTGATTGTGAGCCAGTAATCAAGGAGATAGTCTAATTTAGGGGGATTCCAGACTAGAGAAACCTTTTTCAAGTTTTCATGAAATATTGATTCACATTTGGAATGAACCAAATGATTCCATTTTTCTGGAAAAGTTTCCATTCATCTTCAGATTTGAAGTGCTTCCTGAGATGGTTTTGAATATTTTTGACAATATGGTGTAGACAAAGAAGATGATGAAAAGAAGGGAATAATTTTTCAATGGAAATAATTAATTCTTGTTCTTTTTCTCTTGCAATAACCCTGGGTTTTTTATTTTCTAAAGTTTTCTGAAGTTGAGTGAGGGCCCATTCATATTTATAATTTTTCTCTTGAGATAAAAAACAGAGACCAATGGATAAATTTCTTGAAAAATGTGTACCCAAACAATATGAAGAAAGGGCATCCCAAACTTTTCCTTTTTATATGTGCAGTCCATGATGAGAATAGTAGGGAAAATCTTGAGCATTTTGATTGAATTGTGGTGAAAAATGAATAAATAAGCAATGTGTCCATCCATATTGTTAGTTTTTTAGAAAAAAGGAGAATCGCAGAGTTCCAGTATGAGGGATTCAATGGGAGACTTGCAATCAAGAGATATTTTTTTAATTTGGTATCTTTTATTTTAAATAGTATTGAGATTTTTATGAACAGGAGATGAGGAGGTTTGTATAAGATAAGTTAAAATTTTGAAGGGGGGAACTCCAGCTTTGATTAAATTTTTGATAGTCTCCTTTTTATTTCCTTGAATTCTTCTGTCAATTGTATGGATTTTGAATTTTATAATCAGAAAACAAACAGGAAATAAAATACCTTCCAGCCATATTGCAGCTATTTGGTACCCTTCTGGAAGGCTGAAAAATCTTTGATCCATATTTTGTGAAGATTTATTAGCAAGCCTTATTGATTTTTTTGCACAAACCTAAGGAGAAACTTGCCCCATATGATGTTCATGGTTATTATAAAAAAGGGAATTGGAATTTGATTGATGTATATTTGAATTTCTGATGTAAGCTTTGAATTGAGGAGTATTTATTTTTTAGTTTTGTAGTTTTGAGTTTTTTTATTGAGGTGTGGTGATGGATGATGAGTGGTGTGTGGTGTGGGATGGTGTGGTGTGGTGTGGTGTGGTGTGTTATGGTAGGGGTGGCATGGTATGGTAGTGGGGTGGTGTGGCAATGAGGGTGTGATGGGGGGTGATGGGAGGGTTGAAGAGGTCAAGGGGGTGGTTTATAAGATAATTGGAGAGCTCCAAGATGGGTGAAGGGCCCAGGAAAAACTTTTGAAAGAACTATGACAGTTGATTTGCAAAGAACCAAGGAACTTAATGGAAGCTGACAAACAACAATTGGGATTGAACAAAGTGTGACATGAAGAACAGTCAAAAAGAGCAAGAGTCAAGTCTCACAAGGCAGGCATGGAAGATAACCAATGGTATGGGGATGATAGGCCAAAGTTGGAAGTAGTTGAGTTGAGATTGGAGTTGAGTAGGGATTGGAGTTGAGTTGGGATCAAAGAGATGACTGAGAGGATTGGAGTTGAGTTGGGATTAAAGAGATGACTGAGAGGGTAGCTATGAGGGAGTTGGTTGAGGAAGTTGTATTTAAGGAGTGGTTACAAGTGGTTAATTCCCTTCTCATAGTGTTGAGTTCCGGTTTG
Source organism: Puccinia polysora (assembly GCA_025617555.3). Classification (NCBI taxonomy): domain Eukaryota; kingdom Fungi; phylum Basidiomycota; class Pucciniomycetes; order Pucciniales; family Pucciniaceae; genus Puccinia; species Puccinia polysora. The sequence continues at coordinate 34,809,917 of CM062614.1, read as the reverse complement.
TTGGTTAGTCATTAAAGTGTAGTCAGCGTGGTGTTTGAGTTGCGGACTGAGAAGACACTGTAGTCAACTTGAGGTTGAAACTGCTATTCCAACACCCCTCCATGCCTGATGAGACTTGAGTCTGAACACACTACATAAAGTAATCAAGGATAAAAAAACAATAAAAATAAACAAAACAAAGGAGGTTGATGAAATTGAAAAAAGAAAGAAACTGTTCATTTATTGCCGGTGTAGTATTCTATGAGAAGGCTGAGACCTTGGATGGAGTAGGGCTTGGTCAAAGCATCCGCAGGCATATCCTCAGAGCAAATGAGATTCACACTTATATTGCCTTGGCTGAGTTTTTCTTTCATCCCTTTTGTCTTGAGGTCAAGATTTCAAGTTCTTGAGTTTGACCCAAATTTTTGGATTTTGCCTTCAAGGCCGCTATTATCTATTGAGAGGGGAATTTTGGTAATGCTTTACTGGAAGGTTTCTTTGAAAATAGCTGCAATCCAAGTAGCCTTGTGTTCATCCATCAACCAGGGCATTCAGTTCTGAGTTGGTGGATGAACACAAGATGCTACGTTGCTTGCTGCTATTCCAGGAGACTACGCTACCATAAAATCAACAGAGGTATCCAGATTGAGATTTGCAGGTGGTTGGGTGGTCCGCCCAGGATGCATCTGTGAACACTTCAAGAGGTGGACTGGCCTCCTCAAATTTCAAGTTTAATTTTAGGTCCCTTGTGCCTTTCAGATATTTCCATGACTGCTTGAGTTTGTTCCAATGAGTCATGCCTGGTTTGGCTGAGAATCTGGCTAAACTCAACACAGCAAAGCTTAAGTTGGGTCTAGTATACCAGGCTATATGTTTGAGAAGACCAATTACCAAGCAGTAGCTAATATTGAGGCCTTTAAAATCTTCATGCTCTTTGCCAGTGGAAGGTTTCAACTGGAGGCCGGGAGTGAGAGGTGATGATGATCCTTTGGCTTCAGAAAGACCTAGTTCTTCAAGTCCAGTGTTGATGTGATTGGGTTGGCTTAGAAGTATTGAATCCTCCGGACTCTCTATTTTCATACCAAGGATAGTCTGAGAAGTTTGAGAAGTTGAGCCGGGGAATCTTTCCAGGAATTCCTTTTCAAATTTCATGCCTTTTCCCACCAAAATTAGGTAGTCAACGTGAAAAAATAGATTTGAGGCTCCGTTTTCCAAAAGATACAGGCAAGGGTTGCAGTTAGACTCTTTGAAGCCAACAGATTTGAACCAATTTGTCAGGGTTTTGAACCAGTTCTTTGGGGACTTCTTAAGCACATATAGCAATTTCTTGAGTTTAAGAAATCTCAACGCCCAATTTGATCCCTTTGGTGTCCTTATGATTACTTCTTCTTCAATAGGTGAATGCAAGAAGGCACTCTTCACATTGAATTTCTGGATTGATTGCTTGGCTTCACATTGAATTGCCGGATTGATTGCTTGGACTTGAGGGCTGAGAGAAGCAAGAGTTTAAGTGTTGAGGGTTTTCCGGTTGGCGCAAAGGTCTCAAAGTAGTCTAGACCTTCAATTTGGCTGAAGCCTTGAACACATAGTCTTGCTTTGTACTTGACAGGATCACCATGACAGTTTTATTTGATTCTAAATATTCAGTTTGTATTCAAACAATTTTGCGCGGGTGGTCCAAAGTAGTCTTCCCATACATTCAAGTCTTTGATAGTTGACAGTTCTAAATCAATGGCCATTATCCAATTCTTGCTTTCTGCACAGGAAATAGCTTGTTTTTACATTGTTGGTTCATAGTAATGGTAAAATTCATATTGCTGAGGAGGCTTGAGGAATGAACAGTCTCAAAGTTTTTGGGCCAGAGGAGCCTGTGAAGAAGTAGGATTAGGTTGATGAGCTTGGCTGGTTTGCATGGGTAGAGTCTGAGACTGAGCTTGAGTTGGACTGGGAGTTTTCAATGGAGCTTCAGCTTCACTGTTGTTGGAGGAGTTGGTTGCCTCTGGCTCCAAAGATGAGCTGTCCAAGTTGACTTCTCTCTGCTCCCTATACCCTTCCCACTGGGCTGACCAACACCCTTGTCCATTTGTTACATTTGAGGGTGACAGATTGTTTTCTTCTTGGGCTTGATTTTCTTCCTCTTCAGAGTACCATTGCAATTCAACATCTGAATGAGTCATCTTGAGGAATCAAATGTGCTTAGTGGAAATCAACCTCCCTTCCTTTTTTAGCATATGATAAGAAAGGAGGAGTGGTTTGAAACCCACCAACACCCCTTCTTCCCCCTTTTGATCAAATTTCCAAGATTTAATTTGTTTTTCAAGTAGATAGATACAGGGATTCCCTAATGGTTGAAAAAATGAAGCTGGAAGTGAGTAATTATGCACCTTCTCCCACGGAGTCACCTCATCAGCCCTTTGAGGTATCTGGTTGAGTAAGAGGCAACTACCTTTGATTATTTTGTCCCACATATTTGCCAGAATTTTTCCAACTTTGATAATGGATCTTTCTGACTCTACTATTGTTTGATTGGCTCATTTAGCGTGTCCAATGTGCTTGGGATGGTATGGCTCCAAAGTAACCTGAAGAATTTGTTTCTCTTCTAATTATGTGGTGAGTTTCTGATTCACAAATTCTGTACCCACATCAGAGCAAACCTCCAACGGATAGTAGCCTCTTCTCTTGAATTCTTTCTCCATCAGGTCTATGAGAACGTCCGCCGTCTCCTCCTTTGATGCTAGCGGGAATGCTGAAAGGTATCCAGAAGATTTATCAACCAAGTTGAGTGCAAATTGTGATCCTCTCTTCAAAAGCGGTTTCAGGGGACCAATTAGATCTAGGTGAATTCTTTTGAAAGCCTTGTCAACTCTGTTAGATGATTTGTCAAAGCTTGACTTTGTGATATTGCTACTGATACAATTGATGCATTGAAAGTTGGAAAAAACTGTACTGGGGATGTGCTGGATGAATTGACCAAGTCTTGAGAGGGAGGCATGACCAAACTTCTGATGAATATTCATTAGTTGGGATTCTGCTGAGTTGAGGAAGCAGGATTTGGTAGAATTCAAAGATAGATTTTGATCAAAAGCTGGGGTGGGGATTGAGTAAAGTTTGTTTACAATTGAGCCTGAGAAAAGTTTGGTATTCAAATAAGAAATGGTGAAGGAATCCCTTTTGGCATTGAGGGTGCAGCCTGCTTGATTGAGAGCTCCTGCACTAAGAAGATTAATGGTGACTTCTGGGATGTAAAAACAGTCTGAAAGTTGAAGTTTGAAGTCTTTCCAATGCAGTTGAACAGTTCCTTTACCTTTGATTTTTAGGCTGGCCCCTTCTTTTCCAGTCTTGATGGCGTTTTTGGTGCAAGGAGACATGTCTATGAAGTATTGACTATTGTTAACCATGTGTACCAACGCACCTCTGTCAAAGATGAATTTTGTTTGAGGATTGCCGTGGTTAATACAGAGAGAAACTAGGGCAAGGTAATGTGCGTTTAGGGCCTTGTCCTTTGATCCTCATTTCTTCTCTTTCCATTTAGCCTGCTTGTCCTTCCACCATTCAGGAGTAATTTCTGGATGTAGGTGACAGCAGTTTTCTGCCAAGTGTGATTTATCTTGCTTTGGATTGTGATACCCTTCTGTACATCGCCATCTCTTGCCGCCTTGCCCCTTGAAGGAAGATTTCAAGGAATTTGATACCAGAGCCACCTCATTTTACAAAAATGAGGTGTGTTCCATTGAGTTCTGAGCCTTGGATTTGTTTTTCAGTTTGTTGAGATGATTGAACACAAAGCTAACTGTGAGCTCTTTATCTGTGTGCATTATCTGTTGTTTGAGGTCTTTCATGGAGTCTGGAAACTTGAACAGGAGAAGGAAGGCAAGAACGTCTTCTGGGAGTGAAATTCCCACTTCTGAAATTTTCTTGAGGCAAACTTTAGCTTTGGTAGTGAATTTGTCAATTTGATCTCCATTGAATCTCAGATACAGGAAGTTGTTGAAAACTCTGGCTCAATTTGAAGCTTGAGATGAGGAATATTTTTCAATGATGGCATGCCAGAGAAGCTTGGCAGAATTCTTATTGGCGGGAGGAACTACATTGTTGTGGGTAGATGATTCCAATTTTGAGATAATCAATAGTTTTAGCTTGTTATTGACCTTTGAATGTAACTGTGAGCTTTCTCCATTGATTTCCTTGGTGCATCCTCTGACGTCCAAGATGGCATCCATTTTTTCCTTCAAAATCACGTAGTTTTCATCTCCAAGCATGGGTATGGTTTCTAGCGCCATTTTGAGCATGGCTTGTCAAAAGTGGTCCATGGTGAGTGGTGGTTGGAAGAAACAGTTTGAGTTCCTTGGTTCTTGGAGGTAGTGGGAGAGTCCTTTTGGCTTTTAACCATGAAAGAATTATGAGAGTTGATTTGCAAAGAGCCAAGGAACGTAATGGAAGCTGAAAAATAACAATTGGGATTGAACAAAGTGTGACATGAAGAACAGTTGAAAAGAGAAAGAGTCAAGTCTCACCAGGAAGGCATGGAAGATAATCAATGGCGTGAGGATGATAGGCCAAAGTTGGAAGTAGTTGAGTTGAGATTGGAGTTGATTTGGAACTGAAGAGATGACTGAGAGGATTGGAGTTGAGTTTGGATTCAAGAGATGACTGAGAGGGTATCTATGAGGGAGTTGGTTGAGGAAGTTGTATTTAAGGAGTGGTTACAAGTGGTTAATTCACTTCTTGTAGTGTTGAGTGCGGGTTTGTTGGTTAGTCATTCAAGTGTAGTTGGCGTGGTGCTTGAGTTGCGGACTGAGAAGACACGGTAGTCAACTTGAGGTTGACACCGCTATTCCAACAACTTTTGAGTCACATTGAATTTATGCATGTAAAAGGGCTCAAAGAAGGGTTTTGGCACCCAAAAGGGGCTTATTACAATGCTTTTTTTGTTTGGTTTTTGAGACACACATAGTGCCTCAAAAATTAACAAAAAATGAATTTGGGGAAGATTTAGAGAAATCCCTTCAAATATGCAGCTTCTTATATTTCAGATCATGATTTTTTTTTTCAGGAAAAAAAAACAAAAAAGGATAATTAAGGAGAGACCACCATTTACTTTTGAATTATTTTCATTATCATATATAATTTGGGGGGTAAAAAATGTGAAAAGCAGTCAGAACAATTTGTATTTGAGTTATTTTATTCTATTCTAAAGTTCTTTTCCAAAAAATTTGTGGAAAATTTTGATTCCAGATGTAAAAAAAAAATGCAATGGATGTGTTCATTTGAAGTGTTTTTATGTTGGATTCAATTTTTGGAGGCCCGGGATACATCCAAAATTTCCAAAAGAAATATTAAAAAGCTCTTTAATGGTTTTTTCAAAATCTCTAAAGGCTTGAATAACTAAAAAAAATAACCAAAAAGGCAAACAAAAGGATCCAAAACTCCAATGAGAAAATTGTATTTTTTGATTTTTTTGGTTTTTTGAAGGAATCTCTTCACATAAAATGATACATCAAAAAATTCTGAAATAAATATTAGATGCTCTTTAAATTTTATTTAAACTTGATGATAGCTTCAATCACCAAAAAAAATGAAATCAAAAGGAAAATAAAAGGATGCAAATGTCTAATGAGAAATTTGATTTTTTTGGTCTTTTGAAGGAATTTTTCAAGTTAAAAGGATAAATCCAAAAGATCCAAAAAAAATATTGGAGTTATTTTGAATGTTTCTTGAATATTTCAATATCTGAAAAAACAAAAAGTATTAACTCAAATAGCCAAAATAAGAATCCAAAAACTTATTGAAAATTTGGTTTTTGCAGATTTTCTTAATCTTTTCATTACATTTTTGGAGGGGTTCTAATGCCCCAAAAAATTACCAATAATTTATTTTAAGGGTTAATGAAATCCAGCTACAGGACTGCAGCTTCATAGTTCCAAAAAAAAGCATAATTCTTGAAACAACCATGAAATAAATTAATTGTCTGTGTAGCATCAAAGGCATGCAATGGTTCACAGACATAAAATTCCATGATTTAAAGGATTGGGGGTGTGGGGAAATTAATTCCCTTTATGTGATTTTTAACTGATAAAATTTTAATAGTCCTTCAGATTTTTTAGTATATGTCTTTTAGCTTGTAGCAGGTATCCAAAAGAATTGCAAGAGCTATAAATTCATTCAAATTGGATCAGTGATTTCAAAATTTATTAATCATGGGCTGAACTTTTGAGGTAAAATAATCATTTCAAAATTCTTGAGAGAAGCTTCTGGATGATAATATTATATATCATTCATAGTAATTTAATATATGTTGGAATTTGGATATTTTTTACGAGAAAGTTAATCTGTGGGCCCATTCATACCTCATCAATTTCCTAGTCTATCTAATCCTCCTGACAATAAAATAAATCCCACATTTGGAATATTTGATTTTTTTTTTCACCAATTTGGAGGAATAAACCCCACCACTCCTCTTCTCACATACTTATCTAAAACCATACAGTCAGATTGCCATCTCTTGAATCTACAAAAAATTCCTTGAAACTGCTCCTTCATCTTGGATTGTGTGACTTAAAAGAAGACCAAATTGCTGACTCCTGATCAATAAAAACCTTCAAAGCCCACTTTTATTCATTGAAATCCGGTTCTTTTTCCCCAAGGGGTTTTCCCCAGCCCAACCTCCAAATCATTGGGTATTGGCTAGCCCATGCACTTCCCAGCCTGATTAGAACCCTGACTGATGACTGATTATAATTACATGGTTCAATCAAACTGTCTTTTTGAGGGTGTGGGCACCATTTATATGGTCTATAAATCATGTCTGGGCACCTTTCCAAGTTTTAATTGGCTTGAACCCAGAGGGCCTGATTGGGACAGGCTTGCAGGGGTAAACACTTGGTGCCCAAAAAAACTCCTCTTGGACCCAATCAAATCTGGTTGTGCTTGAATGACCAGCCTCATTCCTCCCATAAAATCAACTTCCTGCGACTTGTTCTGAATCAACATGGATTTTTCAGTTTGATTATTAATCCATAATACCTTTGCCTTGCATCCTCATCACCCAGCCCATCCCCAAAGTAACATCAATATCCTCAATAACAACAAGCCTCAGATGAGCCAACCTCAATTGGTAGTAGGAGTAAACATGGTCACCATCAAGCTGATTGGTTTGAACTTGATTATGAGGGACTGGCCTCTCCCTTACCCAAACTTGGAGAACCACCAATGAGCACTCAATTGGGTTGGACTTTGGAAGAATTCAAAAGTTTTCACTCTCATTCTCCACCGTCTAGTGATGATCTATATCATTGCCATTTAACACCTGGATCTGTCTCTGGATAGATTGATCTTATAAAAAAAATCCAAAAAAAACCAATTGAATTTTTTGTGTGTATTTTATTAAAAAAACAAGAAGAAAAAATCACATTCACAAATCCATCAATTTCTTTTACTTTTTTTTTAAAAAAAAACTAAAAATCATGTTTTATATGGTCTGTCAGCTCTCTGATACCAGGAAACTTGCAGTCCTTTAGCTACAGAGAGTGATAAAAATACTGGAATAATAATAATAATAAAAATTATTCCAAAAATAAATGCTTAGAGGCTCAAATAATATAATATAATATAATAAGAGCAGTTGCAAGGTTTAATTGGTTTGGTAATAAAAGGTTTTCAATATGTATATAAAAGAGGGGCCACAGTATTATACTACTGGGGGTCTTTACAGACAAAGCAACCTCTCTTCAAGGGGCCTCCTTAGGCAGTTTAAGAACCTTGGAATGAAGATGGGTGCCTTAGAAAGGACTTATTCCACTAATGGCCAGGCGTAACAGCACCAATGGCCAAGACAGGAAGGGAAACACTCACTCTGAGCACTTTAACACAAGAATCCTGAAATAATTGGAAGGGCTTCAGAGCAGATGGGGTGGATTGCTTGACTATACTTCAAGGTTTGATTGGTTAATAAGAATAAATAATACTACTGCAGACTTGGTCATAAATCACTTGCTTAGACTCTTCATAAGCACTTGACTAACAATGACATGGTGTCTGATTGATAATAATAACTCCTGGTAAACTGATGATGGAATAATGGATTCAAAGAGGTCTGTATAAATACCTTTTTGGGGTGATTTTGAGCTTCTCAGGGCGCGTAGAGAGGGTTCTGCTCATGGGCTGAGTCTGAAAATCCAGTCAGAGCAAGATTGGCACTTCCACTTGGTGCTGTTAATCAGCTGACCTTAGATCTGCTGGATTTCTGTACTATTTTAGCCACAGGATCTGTTAATCTATTATGGCGTAAATTTAATCATTCTTCAATCATCCTGCATTTTTACTATTAGTATTTCTTTAAATTGAACAGATGTGGACGTTTACTGATTTTCCATCATTTGCTGATCACGTAGATGATTTATAATAATTTTTATGAACACTCCTTGTAGTGTTTCATGGTCTTTAAAGATCAGAGTCAATGATTTACGTGGTAATCCTTGATCTTCAATTTATTATTAAAAAATGTTCTAAACTTAATTTTTATTAATTTTAATTAAGTTTTGATCCTTTTAGATCATTACTAATGCATATGTCAACTTGTTACATATGCCAGGCAACCCTAATTAGGTTGCAGCTCTTTTGAGCGGTACCTGGTTGTCAGATTAGTCACAAGGGATCCAGATGTGGGGATCAGTCAGTTCAGATGCGCGCGGGGTAGGATCCGCTGCGTGCGTGGAAGAATTGGCTGCGCGCGGGTCTCTAGTATGGGGGAAACTGCTACTATGAGTATGTAGGGGTATGTAATGATGCGGGGCTGCGCGCGGGAATTGTGACATAACACATTTCCGCATGTAACTCCTAAAGTATACACAAAACCTTAATTCTGAGTGGATTTTAGGTGTAAACCCTATACGTGACAACACGTGTGAAATTTTAGAATGGCCAGAAGGTGCCATACTTGTGTTGTAATTTTTAGTACTTTTCTTTTTAATTATTTTAAAAATGTAAGGACTTGGATTTCAAGGGTGGGGTCAGTGAGTGACCCTACCTAATTTTGGGTGAGGAATCCATTTCCTTAATAATATTTATGGATTTCTCACTCCTTCTTTTGTTGATTGAGATATTCTTTTTTTTTATAGTTTTGTGTTGCTATTACAGATTGCTCTGTACATAGTAGCAAGCTGACATTCCCCCACTCCAAGATATGTCTATATCTGAAAAAAAAATCTGGGTCAATGCCTTCTGCTGGCTCTGTAGTTCCCTAAGCGTATGGGTCCATCAGGGATATTTTTTTCAGGTAACAATTCATCCTTATCAGCTGATTCTCCCTTGTATCTAACTAGGTAGAGTCTGATATCTTTCCCATTGATCATTTCTTTTTTATCTTTAAGGATCTTGCTAATTTTTCCTCTGTATTTTTCAGGTTCTTCTGCAACAGGTATTCCAGGTGAAGGAGTATATTCTCCATTCCTTGGGTGGTAGTGTTTGATGAGACTCACTGGGAAGACTGGGTGTTTCCTGGAAAGCTCATCAATAACAATTACTTCCACAGCATTCTTACCATGAAGTTTATTAATGGTGAAAGGTCCAAAAAAAGCTGGTCTAAGCTTTCTATTTCCAGCTAAGTTAGTGAAGTTTGTGGTAGAGATCAAGACTTGATCACCAATCTTGAAATCTGGCTCCTTATGGGGTTTATCCCACCTTTTTTAGTTATACTCCACAGCATCCTGGACACACTTAACATAATGTTTATTGGATAAATCTTTCATGTTTTTGAAATCAAGTGATGTAGGGTGAATATTTGTTAGCTGGTGATTAAGGTTATCCTTTGGTAACTTAGGAATCCATCCTCTTTCCAGTATGTAGGGTGCTTCCTTAGTGGTAGAGTGCTTGCTACTGTTGTAGGCCATCTCTAGTGCAGGTAAAAGGCTAACCCAATTGTGGCAATAGCCATCAGAATTCTTGTATTCTAGACCAAAGCCACAGAATCTCCTGAGCATTTCTTCCAGGGTCTGAATCATTCTTTCAGATAAGCCATCTTTCTGAGGGTGATAAGATGTAGAGAAAGCTAAGGTGGTTCCCAGCATGTCATGAAGATTTCTCCAGAACTCAGAGGTGAATTTAGGATCTCTGTCACTGATAATGATCTTGGGAACTCCAACATCAGCAATGAGTCTGTTCCAAAATAATAGGGAAACTTCCATAGCAGTGTCTTCCTTGTGATTAGGTAGAAACTTTTCTTTCTTGGAGAACCTATCCAGAATGACTAGGACTGATTTGTAGGAATAGGCTCCTCCTGGTGGTAGTCCAGTTACAAAGTCCATGTTGATGATCTCCCATCTTTTCTTGGGTTCAGAAATCTTTTGCAGTAGACCAAACCTTTTCCCAGTGGTCCTGTTGGACTTCTGACAAGTTTCACAACTAGTAACATACTGGATAGTGGAGTCTCTCCAATTGATCCACCAAGCAGTTTTTTTAAACTTATCTAAGGTTCTATCAGCAGATAAATGACCAGATGAGCAGTTATCATGGCATTCAGCCAGGACATGTTTGATATGGTCATCCTTAGTTAAGACTATAACACTTGAATGTTGATGCCTGTAGTATACTAGACCATCCCATATGGTGAACCTTCCAGCTTTGTATGGTTTCAAAAGAGTTTCAGGTAGTCTATTTATCATTTCAGATGGTGGAGAAGTACTTTCCATAATAGTGATCAGAGTTTTCATGCCAGAATTGTAAGATTCTTTGATTGAGTTGAACAAGGATCCATCCAATATACAAATGTGGATTCCCATTATAGGAGCTTCAACCTTCAAAATCTTAAACTTAAGGATAGGGAATATATCATTATCCTCTGGGTCATAAGCAGGGTTACTTGGGTCATTGGGTAAAGCATTCCTGCTCAAACTATCAGCATTCTGGTGTTTAGTACCAGCTTGGTGAGCTATGGTCATCTGACCTCTGTACTGTTGTATGGCTATCTGCCATCTTAGCATGTGCCTACTAGGGGTCTTCATGTTCATCAAAGTCCTGACGGCATTGCAGTCAGTAATCACTGTAAACTTGGTGCCTTCCAAATAGTAATGAAGTTTTTCCAGAGCCCATACTAAAGCAAGGCATTCCATTTGGCTTGCACCATACCTTTTCTCAGTATCCTTAACTTGTCTGGATATGAAGAGTATAGGTTTTTCCACTGGTTTGTCATCCTCTATGACTTCCTGGTGTAATGCAGCTCCTAGCCCGTCCATACTAGCATCTATATAGAGCTTGAAGGGTTTAGAATAGTCTGTCTGAATCAGTACTGGAGCTGAAGCCATGGCCATCTTGAGTTCCTCATAATTCTTAACTCTTTCATGAGTCATTTTGAACAAGGTGGTGTTGTTGCAGATTTCATACAGACACTTGGTTAGAAGAGCAAACTTTGGTAATTACTTCCTATAGTAGCTGCAAAAGCTAATAAAAGATAGGAGTTCAGTTTTATTCTGAGGCATTGGCCTATTCATCACTGCTGCTATCTTATTTTGGTCAGCAGCTAAGGTTAGTCCAGAGACAATGTGTCCTAAGGCTTTGAGTTCTCCATAGCCAAAGTTTCACTTTTTCATTGATACCTTTAATCCCACGGCAGATATGGTTTTGAGGACTAATCTTACTTTATCCAGGTGGGTATCCCAATCATCAGAGTAAATGATAACATCATCAATGTAAACCATCATCCATCCTTGTCTGATGAACAATCCTAGAACTGTGTCCATCATCCTTTGAAAATTAGAAGGAGCATTTTTTATACCAAAAGGCATCCTTAGATACTCATAAATTCCCAAATGACAGATAATTCTCATGAATTTCATGCTATCAGGGCTGATAGGTATTTGGTGAAAACCTTTTGGCATTTCCATGGTAGTGATGTACTTAGCTTTTGATAGGTTATGCAGAGCATGGTCAATCCTTGGAATTGGATAATAATCAGCTTGGGTGTAGTTGTTCAGCATTATGAAATCTCCAACCATCCTTAACTTATCATTATGCCAAGCTATAATCACTGGAGTAGTGATATCTACTTGTTAATTGTGTCCTACTTTCCTTAAGACTTGTAGGTCAACCAACTCTTGGATGTGAGTTTCCAGAGCAGCTCTAGATTTTGGACTAGAAGAGTAAGCAGGTCTCCTGAGGTTAAGTGGGTAAGGAGGCTTAATGGTTAGAGTCAGGATCATATCATGTCCTTTGATGTTACCAATGGGGTGATCCTTGGTACAGAAAGCATTCTGATTTTCAAAGCATACTTGTAGGATTTCCCATCTTTGTTCTTCATTGAGAAGGGGATTCAAAGCTGCTTGAGTGAAGTATTCCTGATTGAAACTCTCTAAGTGTTTTTCATAAGTTGAATCAGAAGTTTGAGCATTGACATGGCATATTTGAAACTTCTTGTTCCAGTCTCCTCCTATTGTGAAGTATCTACCCTTGCTTTGGAATTAATCTATAACATACAAGCAAAGAGAATCATTACCAAGGATGAAGTAATCACATACTCCGTTCTGGAGCACTACAAATTCAATGTTCAGTTTAAGTGACCCTTTAGAGTGAGGTAGTATGATATCAGAGGACCATACTCCAACAGAATTAAGAGAAGAATTACAACTGCTGAACTTAGCCTGAGGTACGGGTAATAAGTTCAGTTTCCAGTTTGGGTCTTGTTTCTCCAAATAAGTTGAACCAACACAAGAGCAAAAGGCTCCACTGTCCAAGAGTAACTTAACAGGGGAACCTTGGATCAAACCAGTAGCGTAGCATGTTTTGCCTGAAGTGTAAATTTTACCAGCAGAAGGTTTCAGAATCAAGGCCTTAGCCTCAGAGATGTGGTGGATCCTCATGTTGGGATATCATTTTTGAGGTAAGTTAGAATCCTCATTAACAGAATTTATGTCTAGAGAAGACTCAATACTTCCTTCAATAACATTGATGGGGTTAGTGATCATCAATTCACACTCAGAAAGTGATCCATCAGTATCATCAAGGTGGGGTTCAGGATTATCATACTCTTCTCCTTCAATAGGATTAATCCTTTTCCTAGGTAGAGGACAATCAGGTCTTAAATGTCCTGTTTGGTTACAGTTCCAACATACTTTTTCCTTTGACTCTGGAGTCTTCTTGGCTTCCAATGTAGTTGGATTAGTGGCAGGGGATTCCTTAGTTTTGGAAGTATACTCTTCCCTGTTCCTAGTATTTTGTTCTCTGGGGAGTCTTTTGACTCTCTTATCTCAACCATTCATATCAATAGTTTCTTCCAATAAGCCTATCAGGGTAGAAAGATCAGAGTCCATAGGCATTCTGCACCTTAAACTGTGGTTGATTTGTCCAGGAAATAAGTTGAGAAGTCTTTCATTGACTTCTTCTTTATCAGCATCCAGATAAAAACAGCCTAACCTCCTTTTCTAGTCTAAGCACCACTTATGAGTTTTGTCCTTGGATGGATCAAACTGGGAGGTTTCAAAAGTTTTCATCACCTTTCTTTTCCAAATCCTAGTACCAAATTTTACTTTGATCAGTTCTTTCCAAGAACTCCAGGATAAAGATCCAAATTCTTCTCTTTTATTAATAAACCAATCAAGAGCCACTCCTTCAAATAGTCTGGGAAATCTTACCACAACTATTGTATCAGGAAGTTCATAAGAAGCAAGGGTATAATCAATGAATTTAATGAAACTTACATGGTTGTATTCTCCTTCTCTGGAGAATTTGGGCCATTCAGTAATGGGAGGAAGTAACTTCAAAGCCTGTTCTATCTCAGGAGTAGGACTTGGCCTAAAAGATTCATTCCTAGTTGTCATGGTTCTGAGAGGAACACTAGGAGTACTGGTGAACCTAGCAGGTCTATTTTCTTCCAGGTCAATGACTGGGGAGTTAGTAGAATTGACTTTAAGATCTCTAAGATCATTCTTAATCATACCTAACTCCAAATAAAGTTTGTTGTTTAGTGAATCAATTTTGTTAATCAGGTGAGCTGAAGGAGTAGGACTAGTTTTCTTAACTTCTTCCTTAAGCTTTTTCATGGTTGAAAGAATATCTTCCTGAAGAATTGATTGGTTATAATCAATATGTTTCATCAGGTCCAACTTACTAGATTTTATACTATCCTTGATTTGTTTTATTTCTAACTCATCAATTCTCATGGTCTGAGACTGGGTATTGATCACTCTGAAAATACTCAGACTCAATCTGTCCAATTGTTGATAAACTTTGTCAAAACATTGGCTGATAACCATAAAATTGTGAGACACATTTAAAGAAAAGCTATTAAGAGCTTCTACATCTAATTGTGGTACACCTTTTTCCACTTCTGGGCTGAGTATATTTAGCTGTCCCAATCCTTTGGGTTCCTTAACTTCTGATGTGCTGAGGACCTCTTCTTTTTGGGGTCCTTTCCCTTGAAGGAAGCTAACTGATCCCAAGTATTCCAGTTCTGCAAATAGCCTTCTACTTCTTTCTTTGGGATCAACTTTTTCAGAGAAATCTTAGATTTCTTTGCCAGAGAAATAGCTTTTCTCATACCTGGCTGATCCTCCTGGGTCTGAGCCAACTTGAATTGTTCCCAATAGCTCACGTGCTCTTTCACTAACACCTTGACTCTTTCCTCCTTGGTTTAGTCCAGCTGGGGTGGCATAGGAGGACCGGTATCCTCCTGGGATAACTTGTTGGGCAATGGGTGGTTCTGCAACGCTCTGTTGGTCAAGTTGGTGGCTGCAGTTGTCGCCGTTGTCGTCCCGCGTGACGCTATGGTCATGGGTTTGAGCCCCCTCATTGCGCTTGCAACTGGAGTCATTGCGCGTACGGGTTCCTCGGGGCAGAGATCCATACAATGGGGCTCTACCTGTTTCACAGGTTTTGCGCCTGTTTTGGTACATAGCACCAAAAAAATGAGTAATTCTTTTGTCCAAACTTTTGAAAAAAGACTTAAAATTATAAAAAATGATATTTTTTGTGTATTTCCATTTTTAATAATTTTTCATATATATTTTAACTTATTCAAAGTTAAATTCAAGGGTACCAACACTTGGTTGTGATCACAACTGTCCTTGGAGGGTATTCCAACGGGGTCTGAGTGAGTTCCAATCAGATCCTGGGATAAGTCCAAGGGTAAGTCCAAGGGTACACTGTCTGGGACGTCCTCTAGGAGGTCCTGGTCAATGAGATCACCAAAAAACAAATCCACTGAGATGGATAAAAACAAAAAATATAAGTTTAATATTTTTTTGTATTTTTACGTGGCAAAATGATATTTTTAGAAAAATAATCACTTTTATTAGTTTTGGATTTTTCTTTATCTTCAGGATTATTTAGTTTATAAATATAAAGCTTCATTTGATAAATCTTCCACTCCTTATGTTGCCTTAATAAAGAATTGAAATTTATAATTCTTTCAAGCTCAAGTTCTTTGTCCTTTATAACCTGCTGTTTATAATAAAGCAATTTCTCTTTTTGTTGCTCAGGAGTTATAATAACAGGGACAAAGTTACAGAGTTTTTCTTCTTTTTTCTTTTTAAGAAGGTTCAATAATAATTGATCAATTCTCCATTGGTCTTAAGATCCACTAGAGAAACAAAGGATCAAAAATATATGTTATAAGTATTTTAACTTATTTTTAAAAAGATAGACTGGTCCAAGGAATAAATAATCAAAGATTAATTATTTAAGGATATTTCCCGGCCAGACCCCCAGTTGTCAGCTCTCTGATACCAGGGACCTTGCAGTCCTTTAGCTACAGAGAGTGATAAAAATACTGGAATAATAATAATTATTCCAAAAATAAACGCTTAGAGGCTCAAATAAATAATATAATAAGAGCAGTTGCAAGGTTTAATTGGTTTGGTAATAAAAGATTTTCAATATGTATATAAAAGAGGGGCCACAGTATTATACTACTGGGGGTCTTTACAGACAAAGCAACCTCTCTTCAAGGGGCCTCCTTAGGCAGTTTAAGAACCTTGGAATGAAGATGGGTGCCTTAGAAAGGACTTATTCCACTAATGGCCAGGCGTAACAGCACCAATGGCCAAGACAGGAAGGGAAACACTCACTCTGAGCACTTTACCACAAGAATCCTGAAATAATTGGAAGGGCTTCAGAGCAGATGGGGTGGATTGCTTGACTATACTTCAAGGTTTGATTGGTTAATAAGAATAAATAATACTACTGCAGACTTGGTCATAAATCACTTGCTTAGACTCTTCATAAGCACTTGACTAACAATGACATGGTGTCTGATTGATAATAATAACTCCTGGTAAACTGATGATGGAATAATGGATTCAAAGAGGTCTGTATAAATACCTTTTTGGGGTGATTTTGAGCTTCTCAGGGCGCGTAGAGAGGGTTCTGCTCATGGGCTGAGTCTGAAAATCCAGTCAGAGAAAGATTGGCACTTCCACTTGGTGCTGTTAATCAGCTGACCTTAGATCTGCTGGATTTCTGTACTATTTTAGCCACAGGATCTGTTAATCTATCATGGCGTAAATTTAATCATTCTTCAATCATCCTGCATTTTTACTATTAGTATTTCTTTAAATTGAACAGATGTGGAAGTTTACTGATTTTCCATCATCTGCTGATCACGTAGATGATTTATAATAATTTTTATGAACACTCCTTGTAGTGTTTCATGGTCTTTAAAGATCAGAGTCAATGATTTACGTGGTAATCCTTGATCTTCAATTTATTATTAAAAAATGTTCTAAACTTAATTTTTATTAATTTTAATTAAGTTTTGATCCTTTTAGATCATTACTAATGCATATGTCAACTTGTTACATATGCCAGGCAACCCTAATTAGGTTGCAGCTCTTTTGAGCGGTACCTGGTTGTCAGATTAGTCACAAGGGATCCAGATGTGGGGATCAGTCAGTTCAGATGCGCGCGGGGTAGGATCCGCTGCGTGCGTGGAAGAATTGGCTGCGCGCGGGTCTCTAGTATGGGGGAAACTGCTACTATGAGTATGTAGGGGTATGTAATGATGCGGGGCTGCGCGCGGGAATTGTGACATAACACATTTCCGCATGTAACTCCTAAAGTATACACAAAACCTTAATTCTGAGTGGATTTTAGGTGTAAACCCTATACGTGACAACACGTGTGAAATTTTAGAATGGCCAGAAGGTGCCATACTTGTGTTGTAATTTTTAGTACTTTTCTTTTTAATTATTTTAAAAATGTAAGGACTTGGATTTCAAGGGTGGGGTCAGTGAGTGACCCTACCTAATTTTGGGTGAGGAATCCATTTCCTTAATAATATTTATGGATTTCTCACTCCTTCTTGTGTTGATTGAGATATTCTTTATTTTTATAGTTTTGTGTTGCTATGACAGGTTTCTCTGTACATAGTAGCAAGCTGACATAGTCAATGTGACCAAATTTGATGTGTGCCAAAAAAAAGCTTGGCAAGGCACCATAATTTTGGCCAGGAACCAACTCAACCTTGACCAGGCGCCAAGAAGGCTTTTCCAGGCACCACACACACTTTAGCAAATTTTCAAAAAACTTTTTTTGGTGCCCAGATGGGCTTTACAGACCATAATATACCTGAAAAAACCCACTTATTTGGGGGTACCTTTGACACCCCTCTTGTGGGTCTTCTTCCACCTTACCAAAAAATCACCACTTTTTTTTCATCCAAAATACAAATGCTACAAAACCTCTAGACCACCCTCAAAAATTATAAAAATCCTCTTCTCTTTTCTTCTTCTTCCCAGATACCTATTTTTATCATCTTATGGCATTTATCTAATTTTCATTCCCCCTCTCCCTCTCAAATGAAGCAATTTATCCTTTTGAATGAGTAGTATCACAATTTTCATTGGAATCTCTGCTCAAAATTATAAGTTACACTCAAATTATTTCCCAATTCAAATTTATGGAAATTCATGATGAAAAACTCATCAACTTCAATGATCATGATTCCTTTTAAAATATGTCCACCAGCCTCAAAATTTAAATTGTTCAACTCAATAAAAACCTTTATCAAATCTCTTATAATTCTAATATCAATTCTTACCAATGTTCTAAACTAAATTATGATTCAGTGAATGAATTTTTTATTAAGATTCAAAATCTTTGCAATGATTTTGATGCAATCAAACAGAAAGATAAAAACTTAATCAAAATCTTTCATTCCAGTTCAAAAAGTCATCCATCCACCTCAATTTACCTCTGCCCCTTTCAACCCTCTTCAAAAATTTTCTAGTTTCATGAGCTCAACTTCAAACCCTAATTCTACCTTTAAGTCACCTCCTTTGGTCAAACTTTTAACTCCTTTTCTAATAGAAAAAAATTAAATCAATTCAGATTAGGTCAAGTTACTATCAGAGCTGAAAATGGTTTAACCCACCCCTTTCCCAAGCTTGATTATACTTAAATTTCAAATAGAGTTGCTTATATTCTAGATAACCTCAATATTGAAAACCTTCCTTTCAATATCAGAGTCAAAGCCTTAACTTAATTTTCCTCTGGTTATATTACATTTTTTACTCAGAATCAATTAGGAAACAAAGTCCCAGGCTAAATCCATTCAAAATAAATCTCCTGGAAATTTACTTTAATCCTAATGATCCTTCACCTATTTTGGATTTTTTTTCTCAAAAAAATATTGAATAAGGATATCATTTCTATGGATTGGCTTGAAGAATCTCTGAATAAAATTCACATGGTAGTGTGATTTTTAACATTACCACAAATCAATTAGCCTCAAAAGTTGAAAGTGGTAGTCTAACCTATACTTATAAATTTTTTTCAACCCACTAAATAAATTCCTGGAACTAAAAAAGGCTTCAATTTTTTTCAGGTCAGTCAGCTAGAAAATAATTTCAAAAAGTAGGCTTTTTTTTCTGTAAGTGTGGTAATCCCAATTATACTTTCACTTGTGAATTTTATTATCCTAGCACTATTTTCTTTAGTTATCTTTCTAAAAAAGAAAAAAATACATCAATCATTCAATTTAAATTTTGGATGATTCCTTTTTCCACTCAGAATTTAGTTTTAAATGCCCTATAAAGTATGAAGAAACACTCATGATAAAAAATCACTCTACTAAGGTGTGATAATCAAAAAAATAAATTAAAATACATGATATATCTTCACTTTTTCAATTCTGATTCTATTTTTTTCCAATTTGAAATAAATGACCTCCCCTCAACCCATCTTACAGATCAATTCTCTTTCTTAAATTAAATTGCTTTAATAAAGAAGATACTATCATTAGTGTACTCAATGATGAGAAAAGTAACTTAGTCCTCTTACTTCAAGAACCTTGTTTCTATGCATATTATTTCTTGAATCTTTTCAACCTAGGTTGTTATTGTATAATCTCCATTCAAAATCCTTCATATTTTTCTAGTAGACCTAGATTTTTCATTTTTATCAGGAAGATCATTTCTTTAACTACTCTAATCATCTTATATTTTTTTTTCCCATTTTTTTTTCCTCCACTCCCTTTGAGAAAACTACATTTTTCTTGATATAAAACCCTGCTAACTCATTTTCAGGTCTTCCTATTCTCATTCAGTGGTTTTCTTTCTTTTCAAATCAAACTCATATAATCATCATCTCAGTGGATTTTTATCTTCACCAAAATCATTGGAACCCCCCTTCATATCATCATTCACATTCTCAATACTCTTACCTCATTTGCATGTGTGCTTTAATTTTATTTTCCATATTTTACCCTAATTTTATTCCAGCTTTCTTTGAATTCTCTGTTTATTCCAAGTGTATCTATCTTTGATGGAAAAAATCAAATTTCCAACAACCTCCTATTTAATAGCAAAAAACCCCTCAATAATCATTTCTCTGACCACCAAGCGTTTTTCTACAACTTTAAAATTAATCCACTCCCTTTTAACCCTCCTCCTTTTATTTCTATTTCTATCAAAGAGATTGATCAGCCTAAGCTCAAATAGGATGTCAGCTCTGAGTTTCTCTATTTTCTTAATTGCAATAATCTTTCAAATCACACCCTCATTGACAATTTTTCCAATGATTTATCTTCCATTATCCAAAATAGACTTGGTGAACTGGTAAAATCAGTAAATCATTTTCCCTTCAAGTTAAAACCATGGTAAAACAAAGATTTCCTCAATCATACTCTAAAAAAAAATTGAGTGGCTGATTCTCACTTGCTCATTACCAGCTACTATCTGCTGCCAATCCTGGAAAGTGGAATTCAAATCTTAAGTTTTTTAACTCAAAATTAATTGCTGGAAAACATCTTTAGACTCTAGAGGTTCTAAAAACATCTTCAATGCTTATATTTTCAATAAAACTAAATCTTCCAATATTTTTGATCAACTCCAAAACTCCAATGGCATCCTAACCACCAATAAAATAGAACAAGAAATTATCATTTTTAGAGCAACATCTATGATCAATTCAAATATCAAAATTTCTGATAAAATTAATTCCCCTTCTCTTTCATCCAACTTTTTCTATCACCCAATCTCTAATTTTGAATTCAAAAATACCATTCATCATCTCCAAAGTAATAAGGCTCCCAGACCAGATAATATTCAAGATGAGTTGATCATAATTCTTATCAATGAGTTAAAATTTATTCTTCCCCCTTTGTTCTATGATTTTTTTCTCTTTTGGTCATTTTTCACTCCCATGGCATAGAGCTATTACCAGAATTATGAAACAACTAAGGAAAAGACATATGCTTTGCAATGATTTTTACTTTTATCAATTTCTCTTAATATATCAGATGAAAAAAGCTCCATTTGTTTTCTTGTAGATGATGTTTTTCATCTGTTGAATTCTGATTCTATTGATACCTGCATTTCCAATATGGATAGGGTTTTTGCCTTTTCCATTTATTGGGGAAAGAAACATGGCACTATCTTTGATCAGAAAAAACAAATAACATTATGGCTTTCAAAGATATTGATATTTCTATCTACTCCTTTCTTTTTAATAATTATTTAACTTAGTTCTCTCATCACCTTAAATTCTTATGTATATATTTAGCTCCTAAACCTACCTATCAAAATCATATCAAAAAACATTTAAAGATAATTTTGATTCTTCTTTTCACCAGCTCTCCTGTATTATAAAATCTAGCTCTGGAATTAAAAAAAAAATTCCCATTATTTAGTTCTTTTTTAAAATCTTGGCTTCTTTTTGGATGTGGTTTATGGTTTACTCCTAAGAACTTCTCTAAATTAAAAACAAATTAGATAATTTGTTTTTTCAATCTGCCAGATTAGTTTCTGGTAAATTTTTATAAACAACTCTCCCTTTTCTCAAACTAGATATAATTTTGATTTCCTTTTCCATTCAAAATTTGAAAATCACTCATCATTATTTTCATCATGATCATAATTTTCTGATTTTAAACCCATAATAAGGATAGATTTATTAGAATCATTCAAATCAGTCAGGAATAAGCCTAGTGAAGTTCATACTGTTATTGATTGTAGTTATTTTACTAGTCTTGATCCTTCTTCCTTTTCTACCAAAATCATCTTTCCCATTCCTCAAGCTCCATTTTTATCTCCCTCCATAACTTTTAACAACTTGTTCATTGTCAAATCTTAAGATCCTTGCATTTTTCAATCAAAAATAAATTTTATACTTTCCAATGATTCAATTATTATTTTCTTCATATGGTTAACTCATCAAAAACAAGGGAGTTGGAGCTTTAGAATTACTGGAAAATAAGCCTTCCATTTTCTCCTCTTACTTTATTGAATTCTGGAAGAAATATAACCATCTTTGAAGCTGGGATTCTTGGAATTTCCCTTAGTATTGGTCTATCACTACAAGGAATTGATAAGAGGTCCCCCCATAATTTTTCCATAAATAGATTTTTTTTTCTCTGATAATCAACAGGAACTTGTAAGATTTTCTAACCCTTCTAAACCATCAAGCCCACAATATCTTTTTTATTCAAATTTATCAAAAAACTGCGGTATCTCAACTCTATATTCTCCAACCAACTCTCCTGGCTCCCAGGACACTCCAATATATCTTTTAAAAACACGTTCAATATCTTAGCCAAGTAAAACACCAATACTCTTGAAACTTTGAAAGCTTTTCAGATCTTACTTCTTCTTTCCACATAAATAATCAAATCAAGAACCTAGCCACTAAAATTTTAAAACCAAGAAAAACCTGATCTCTGACTCTCTGGATTCAATTGAAAAAGGTACCAGGAGCTCTTATTCATCATCAAATTTGAACTAGCCATTCTCCAATCAACCATTGTATCAATAGCATTCCACAATCACCAAAAAGCAAATTTTCTCATTGAAATCAAGTTGAATATGTTGACCACTTCCTTATTCTTGTGCCAACACTATTGTTTTCAAAGGCTCCTATTTTGAAAAAAAAAAAACGCTCTGATCTTCACACCAAATCAAATCCTTTGAGTACCTGTTGAAATTTTGTAAAATCATGAATGCATTTGAGCGCTTGGGGAATTCTATGTCAGATCAATCCAATCCCATCATATTCACGTTTATGCAAAACCTGAAGATCACAAATAACACTACTCTTTGAAACTCACTTTCACCTATTAGTAATTTACTTTCTTTTCATTTATTTCATTTCAACAATTATCATCATCATTTAGTTATTTTTCATTGTCTTATGTTATATTTCTGTTTACCATGATATTCTATCAAGATCACATGAGGGTGTATCAGGGTTAGAAAACCTGCAATTGGAAACCCACCAATTAATTTTTTTTTTTTACCAAACCCTGCCATTTGAATGGTAGGTTTCTGAACTCCACATAACTCCTCACTGGTGTATTTCCAAATTGTGGGTCTCATAAAGATGGCATATCCCAACCTTAGAGCCTTCTATTTATGCATCATCCATCCATACAATGCAAAATCAACTCCTCCAAGCATCCACCATCACTCACTCACTTGTTGCCCCTTCCTGTTTTTCCTTTTCTTTTTCTCCCCTCTCTCCTCCTTGTAAGCCACCTTCATCATGCAGGCAGAAGATGTTTCCGCTCACTGGCAGAAAAACTTATTTGTAATCAACCTCAGTCACTTTTCATATCCAAAGTGGTCCATGCAAAATGCAATTTACCACTCAAAAAAAAATCACTCACTCAGATTGTCCCACTCCTCATTGTTTACCAATCCAAGAATCACACCCTGGCACCCATGAGGATGGCCTTCATATCATCTGACCAACCACCCAAAAAAATCAGTCATTCAATCCTTTCATCGGCTCCTCACCATCTCCATCCTTCAAATCTTGGCCAATTCAACCCCATTCACCTCTATTTCTAACCCAAACCTCACCTGCGAAACCATCTGAAGTGACCCCTTTCCACTCCTCTGGCTGTGGGACAGCTTCTCATCCTCTACCCCCCCCACCTCTCTCTTCTTCTTCTTCTTCTTCTTTGGAATCATTTCAGTTTCTAATTCAAGCACTCTTCTTTCTTTTAAATCCACATCTGTTATCCATCAGACTAAAGAAATCACACTTTCCCCTCCCCTCTTTTTTTTGTATACAGGTCACTGCAAACCTTAACAATGAACAGAATTTACTAATCTGATCTAGATAGAGATTTTGAAAGTTAGTGATCAGGGATTTCTTGCAATCACGTTGCATGATTTATAGCCAGCATCCTCCTTCCCCTTCTTACTTGTCCTTCTTCCTCCCTCTTTCACACACACACACACACACACTCACTCTTTTTTTCAATCTGGTTGGGTTGTGGTGTTTTTTTTTTTTTTTTTTTTTTGAAAAATTTCTATAAATCCTTGTTCCATCCTCACAATTTTCTCCATCCCACACCTTGTACCCAAACCCAAACCCCAAATAGAACAAACAGAAAAAAAAATCAAGCCTAGTGTTAATACTACAGCTCATCCAATCTCCTGGACTACTCAAACTGTATTCCTCCCAGTGTGCTCCTCCCTCTCTTCCCATGGGCTTTTGATTCCTCAATCCATTCAAACCCTCAACAGCCCACCCACCCAATTGTTCAATCTTGCTCTTCATCATCTATTGATTTGTGGATGACTCTGCTCCTTGGTCAGTGGCTCAAAAGGCATTGTTGATCTAGCCATCTGATGGAATGACAGACCCTGGCTTGGAGGGGATCTTGGGAACATCCTCCCCCTCCAAGCCTTGATTGCAGTTTCACCCTTGGGTTCCTCTCATCAAACAGGTTTATCTTGACCCACGACGGATATCTGGGAAACCAAAAGCAGGATACACAGATGATAAAGGGATGAGGAAACGGATCAAAGGAATCAACTTGCCAAATTAAGAGTATAGAACCTTTTTTTTTTTTAGGTTTTTGTCTTGTTTTGTTTGACTATGGTCAAGATCATCAAGGTTAGTAGGATCAAGAGAACCAATTTCCAAATTTAGAGGTTCTAGATCTTGGCTCAACCAAGTGTACATTGAGCTTTCCAACTTGTACCTTTTAAGCCTTCATACAACAGGGAAAGTGGGGTCAAACAATAGACTGGGATCAGACTAATCTTACAGGATGGGTGGGTATCAAGCCAGGTTGAAACAATTGAGTAGATGAACCCAATTGAACTGATCACTTTTGTCTGAATTGAAAGGGGTGGGAGATGATCAAGACAAAAGGAGTCAAAGGAGATGAATTACAAGAGCTGATGAAGAGATATGATCTAGGGGACCTGGATTTGAGGGTTGAAGTGGATGAAGATCAGGATGGTCTGATTGGTTAGTAACCAGAGTACAATCATCAATCCCATCAAACCTTGAGATCATGACCTTGTTCTCTGGTTTGAATCAATTGACCAACTGCCCAGGATGATGGATTTGATGAGTTTCTTGAACTTGATCCTTCCCAGGTTTGATTTTGAGAACTTGTGAATCATCCTTTGATCAATTGGGTTTACTCCAACCTTGAGATTTACTCTCAAGAGCAGATGAAGTCCAGGGTTTTTTTTAAAGTAGGCTTTTGCATTTTGCACAGGCCACTTTGGATATGAAAAGTTATGGAGAAGAAATACAATGGTTCACGGGGCCTGGAAGGCTTCCCTATCTAGTGACTACTATGATTTGATGGCAAAAAAACAGAAAAGAAAAAGAAAAAGAGAGCAAAGGGGGACAGAAAAAGATAAGAGTGGGGGAAACCAGGGTGTAGTGAAATCTTTGTACAAGCTTAAGTAATATGGCACAAGAGCGTTTAATGCAGGTTGTGGACTTCCTCTGAATGTTAGTGAGGCTGAAGGTGAGGTGAGGGAGGTTTTTCATCCTGGTCCTGAGATGAGAAAATCTCTTGGATTTTCTGACAAAGGTTTCCAGGGCTGGCCATTCTTTCATGATCTTCAGGGCCAAGCTTAGATTTCTGGGGTTGAATCTGATTTTTGATTTCCTTAGGTCTCTGCGCAAAACTTTTTGTTGGGCTGCAAAGGCTGGGCAAAAATGTAAGTAATTATTTGACGTCTCCTTATAGTACCCACACTTTGGGTAAAAGGGATCAGCCACTTTCCTTATGAGGAATAGGTAGCCGTTGAGGCTGTTCCAGCCTGACACCAGCTGGCTAAGTACAGCAGAGCCTTGGATCCCAAAAGGGGGGATTCTGCTCCTGAGTTGGTGGTTTGGTGTTACAAAGTCTTTCAAGACTTGTTTCCTAATTTTGTTGAGGCTTCCCTGGAGAGTGAAAGGAGGGTTCTTCCCTTCCAATACGGCCTCTTTAGCCTTTGTATCCACTAATTTGTTTCCTCCTATTCCTTAATGGCCCGGGCACAGAATCAAAATGATTGTCACATTTGTATCTAGAACAGCTCACACTCTGGTCAGCTCCTCATACAAATACTGTCCCGGCTTTGCAGCCCGGGGGCTCATAGATCTCTGGATGGCTCCCTTTTTGTCAGTGAAAATGTGAAAGACTTGAAATTTTCCCATTTTCATTTCCAATATCATCCTGAAGGCTGCATAGAGGCCAATGAACTCACACTTGTAGTTAAAATGCGCTATTGATTTGCCTTTAGCGTACACAAGAAAAGTATTATTGTTAGTGCATACTGCAGCTGACCCACCACCTTTAGATTCATCATAAGAGCCGTCAGTAAAGATCTGGGAATCAGTTGGGTTGGCTTGGTCAATAATAATTCTGGTTGATTGGATTGCTTTATCCTTGGGTATGTTTAGATTGTCAAAAATAATTGTGATATCCGGGCCAATTGGTTTTGCTGTTGTTTGTATCCTAATCAATTTGGCCTGCATGGTGTCAAATCTCATTACCTGATCATGAATTAAGGTTTTTCTTATTTCCGTCTTATCTTATGGTGCTCTTAGGAAATTTTTGAGGTCCATTCAAACATTTGTGGGGTCTCCCACTTGTGTGAGTTTCCTAGTGAAGAATAGGAAGGATTTTTGTATTACAGCTTCCAGGAGGGGTCTGTGTGTGAGGGATCATGATAGCCATGTTTCATCAGTGTTACAAAATATTCCTTTTACAAATATGGCACAATCCCTATCTATCTTATCCATAATTTGTCTTATTTGGGTTTGGTTTTTCAGCCAGGCCCATACGTTTGCCGCGTAGGTGATCCCGGGTGAGAGCACGGCATCTATCAGCTTTTCCCTGTCTTTTTCTGAGAGTCCCCAGAGCAAGTTTCCTAGTTTCCCTAGCGCCTTTAGCATTGCCTGACCCTTTTTCAGTAAGTTTCCAATTTGCTGGTGATATTGCATCTTGCCATTGATGATTATTCCTAGCCATTTTGCCAAGTCTTTAAAGTTCAGAAGTGTGTTTCCAAAAAAGAAGGGGGATAATGGTGGTCAAGTCAGTGTGGATTTGGATAACATTAGTAGCTGAGATTTTTTTTATAAAAAACTGCTGCATGCCTCCTTCCCCAAATCAGGGTGAGGCCAGCTATGGAGTGCATTGTCTGAATGGCTTCCTCCTGGGTGTTCCCCGCTTCCAGTTGAACTACATTGTCAACATATCCTATTGAGTGTGTGTATTGATTTGTTTCCGCTAGATGCAAGAGTCCCAAGTTATATATAGTGTATAAGATTACCAAGAGTGGCAAGCCCTGTGGCAGCCCACATGGTATCTGCCTTTTGCGTGATTTATAGTCCCCTAGGCGCAGGGTGGTTCTATGTGCTGTTAGGAAGTTGCAGATGATGATCCAAAGATAGGCCGGGCATCCTTTTTTTATGAGGGTATCAACAAGTCTTTTGGGATGGACCATTGGGTATTCTGATTGGACGTCAAGGAAAAGGGCCACAACCACTTTCCTTTTTGCCCACGTATCCCTTACCCATGAGTCAAGCAATAGGATGGCATCTTCCATTCCTACCCCTTTTGTCAGCCTCCTGGATGCCAAGACCCTTGCTATCCTTTAGCTACCAGAGGTGATAGAATAAATAATAAATATATTATTTAATAAATGCAGCAAAAATCTGTAAAATATTTGGATAAACCTTATTGCAAGGTTAATTGGTTTGGTTATGGTTTATTGTTATAAATCAATATAGATAAATTGATTATTAAATATTTTTATAAAGGGGCCACAATTATATTGGGGATCTTTAACACCTCTCTTCAGGTATTTCAGTATGAAAACACATAGTCCTGGTTACTTCGGGCTCTTTAGTTTAAAGGATATTTTTCCCAAAGATAATATGTATATAAAATACACTGTGGAGTGGAAGGGCTTTGTAACCAAGCTTCCACAACAGAGAAAGGATAATAAAACTCACTGGTATATTATTATATCCTTTGGGTATCTTTTTGAGACATGCACTGATGGGTTAAACCTGTATACTGGGGTTATAAGGTTGTTCAGCAGTTTAAATTGATAAAAAGAGATTGAGGACGGATATTATTAATCAGACTAAAGCCATAAATCACTTACTTATCTCTTATAAGTATTTTATTACCTTGGCACGGTGTCTGGATTTAAATATAAATGGGTATCTGGTCATCAATATCCTCAAAATAGCTCTTTTTTTATAGCTTTTGGAGTCCCAATATTGTCCTTCTGAGGGGTACAGGGGCTCAAAGGGAAAGACACTGAGGCTAGCAGGGTAACCAGTGGTATCCTGTCATGTGTTCTTGGTGCTGTAGCACGGTTAGAATCTAATTCCACAGGGTATGGTAATTATTCTACTTTATAATTGATATTTGGACGTGTGAATAACACTAATCTGTCCTTTTTATTTATTGTTTAATTAATTATCCTTAGTAAATTTTCCCAGTAAGTTAATAATTATTTTAATAGACATTCCTACGGATATTCTGATGTCAGGTGAGTTCTCATTATGTATTAAATAATTGGAGTAAAGTCATGATATTGATTTTACTCCTTATTTTCAAATTTCAGTTGATTTACTAAAATAATTACTTGAAAATATAAGTCATGGGTATTCATCTAATATTTTAACATCATTAGTTTTCTTATTATTTCACAAGAATATTGATGTCTAGAAATTTTCATAATAGTATATTGAAGGATTTTAATATATTTTTAGAAGTTGTCATTGTCTTATTTTCGACATTCTTGGTACTTTGAATTATATTTAATAAAAAATACGTATAAAGGTTATTTAATTACTTTTATATAATTTTATGTACTTTTAGACTATCTAATATCCACGGGAACATTTATTACATATGTAGAATGTTCCTGTGTGGTTTGTAGCATGTTTACGCAGTACCTAAGTTTCTCAGGCTGCCTGCCACTTTGTCAACCCATAGTCCCGCGGTTGCGTACTTGTCAGAGGCCCGGGGCTGCGTACAAAAATTTGAAGGAGTGACAGAGCTGTATCTGAGCCGCGCGCGGGTGCATTGGCTGCCGCGGCTGCGTGCGGGAATTGTGACAGAACACATTTCCGTCCGTAACTCCTAAAATATACACAACACCTCAATTCTGACTGAATTTTAGGTGTGGAACCTATACGTGACAATAAGTGTGAAATATCTAATTGGCAAAAAAGTTCAATAGTGGTGCCGTAGTATTTTGGTCTTTCTTTCCTTAATTATTTAAAAATATAAGGAGTTGGATTTCAAGGGTGGGGTCAGTGAGTGACCCTACTTAATTTTGGGTGGAAAATCCATTTTTGAAATAATATTTATGGTTTTCCTACTCCTTCTTAGGTTAATTTTATTATTATTATTTTTATTTTATTTCTGTTACTTTGGCAGCTTTCTCTGCAAATAGTAGAAAGCTGACACCTTTCCTTCCTCCAAAATGATTTGGTGATAAGGCACTCAATTTTATGGCCCACTCTGTTAATCTGTGTTCCATGATCAGCTTAAGGGTTTTGCTTAACGTATTCAGCAGAGCTATGGGCCTGTAAGCACCTGACCTGGTATAATCAGGCTTGTTTGCTTTTTGGATGATGGTGGTGGTAGCGGTTTTCCAGAAAAGTGGGAATTTGCCTTGGTGTAAGATGCAATTGTCAAGTGACACAAGATGGTGATTCAAGCATGGGGCAATGAGTTTCAGCATCTCATTGCAAATTTGGTCTGTCCCTGGGGCCTTCCCGCTTGCAAGCTTGTTTATTGCAGAATCAATTTCTTCTATTGTTATCTTGTTGAAAATAGCCGCCCTACATGTCTCCACTGGTTTGATGTCAGTGAGGTCTATGTTGGGCTGTATATTTGATGTAGCTTCAAATAGCAAATGTTCTTGTTCCTCCTTACCCGTTGCAAGAGACCCTTCAGGCCGTTGGAGGGGGAGAACTTGGCCATCAGATGCTGGCTTTGTTTTGTTCAAGTCTTGAAAGGGAAACATACGCCCAGGGGTTTTTAGGAATCTTTGCCAATGGTTGACTTTCAGTTTGTGTACCATCTGACGGAAAAATTTGTTCCACTCTTTGTAACACATGCACGCCTCCTCTTTTTTTGAGCGTAGCATCCACTGCCTGGCCCAATTTCTGGTTTTGAGTATGGGGTTCAATATTTCCGCATCCCACCAATTTTGGAGTGTGTGTTGTTATGACAAACCATCTTCCCTAGATCATATTGGGCGTATTAAATGGTTGTGGTAAGGTGTGCAGCTTTGTTGTCAATGCTGCCACTTTCTTGGGTCTCCTTGATTGTGTTATCAATCTGTTTGCAAACAACATTTTGATTGACATTTTTCACCTAGGCCTGGCCCACCCGTATGTATATAGGTGTCCTGTTATGTTCAGCAAGCCCTTTATAGCCTTATGATGAGACCCAAAGTTTTCATCTAAAATTCTTATATTTGCTATCACGTCCAATGCTTCATAGTTTGCCCAGATCAATTCAATTTTGGAACCTACTCCTTTGGTTGAGTAGAAGGTGGGGATGCCCTTTGGAGAGACCAACCTGAAACCAAACTTTCCACACATTTTTGTTAGTTAAGTGGCCTCTTGATGTGCAGTGTGCCTTCCTATTGGGTTCCACACCCAATGATGTAGGTTGGAGTCCATGAATATGCATATTGGATGTCTCCTGTTGTTGTGTACAGATAACCACTGCGCAAGGTCCTTCAGACCCTCATTGGTTCTTGGAGGGTTGTTTTGGTTAACAAGGGTGGCCTTTTTCCCCAAGTTATCACTATCTGCATGCCCAGTATGTGTTTGGTGTTGACTGGCAATTTTACCAGTGATTTAGAATGGATAGACTTGTGTATGTATATGCATCTTTTGTGCCTATCTTGCCAATTGGTTGGGATATGTTCAAAGCCAGAAAACATTGATCAATCAGTGTGTGTTGGGGGTAGGATCATAAAGGGGTTTACCCAAGGTTCCTGAAGAAAAAGAATGTTTGCGGAGTGATGGTGGTTTAGAAGTGTTAGGGTGATTTCTTTGGACAAGTGACGGTTTAGCTGTATAAATGAGAAAGAATTAGAAAAAATTGATTGAGTTGGTTCTGGGCCTGCCCAATGCAATAATTGAGATTATTTTTTGGGAGATCTAGTGTTGGTGAAAACAAAATGTTGGTCAGTGTGGTCCTTCTCTACCATTGTTGGGATGAGAAGTTGGGTTTCTTAGCCTGAATCCATGATCTTTTGAATGGGCAAAAGGTGCTGAACACTGAGTGGTGGGTGTCTTCTGTTCCTTCTTCTTTATTTTGTAATCCTTGTTTGCATCTTACACATTATGTTATCTCCTCTGGGTTGGACAGGAACTCCTTCATCATTTGCTCCTTGCCACATCTACCACATCTGGCCGGTTGTCTACACCACTTACCAAAATGCCCCATGCAGAGACACTTGAAGCATTGGAAAGGACAAGGTTTGAACTTGGTTTCTCTGTGGGAATTCTAATCTAGGAAAATTCCAGGGTGTACTAGTTTTTTTGCAAGGTCTTTACTTGCTAGTGATAAAACTATCAAACCTGCATTTTTTTCCGTTTTTATGCTGCCCAATAGCCATCTCATCCGCACAATGTCTTCTTTTCTCAGGTGATTTGCAACCACTATATTTGCTTTGCTAAGGTCCAAAGTTGGGTCAAATTCTTTAGGAATGCTGTGGACTAAAACCAACCAAGTGCTAGGAGTTGCTTCAAGGTCCGTATGAAACTGCTTGAACAATAAATGTTTGTTTTCCATTAACCATTCTTGATGAATCTTGTTTTTAGTATAGAAAACCACATCACCGGAGTTCATCACATGGGCCACAGTGACCACCACAAGTTCTCCCTGTACTTTTGTGTTCATCTTTTCCAGCACTTCATTTGCTCGTTGTACAAAAAGGGCTTTTGGTATCTTGTCAATTTGGGTGTTCATAGGGTTGTAGTGTATGATTGCACGGCCTGGGCAAAGCATTCTGAGGTCCTCTCTTGCTGGTGGGGTGACCGTTGGTCTTCTCTCTGTTGCCCTGGTCTTGCCGCTTGTGAGTTCTGCGTACATTGGGATACAACTGTGGATTACGCTTGGCATGTTATTTAAAACTGGTGGGCCTGGTTTCTGAAGGTTTACCAATGACTTTATTTGCTCCTCCACCAACTTCAATTGCTCCTCACATCTCCTATTGGCTTCCTGTTGGTTTTTCTTGGTCTGGAAAAGAATCCTAATCAATTTAATTATGGTCTTGCTTAATGTTATCTCACCATTAGCCATGTAGTTTGCTCGCTTGTCAATTAGTTGCAATATAAGAATGACTAGGCCACTGGATCCACTATCTTCCAGGGGTTGGGGGTCTTGAATTGCCAGATTGTTGTTTTCAACTTCCATTTTGGCCATGAAGGTTCCCACCTTGTCAGGTGGATCTGGGGGATGGAAGGGAGGCATTTAGCCCTGTAGGGAGAGAGGATAAAAGGAGGAGCTGGGTGTTTGATTTGTTGAGGAAGGAGTAAAAAGGTGGTGGAAGGGGGTTTTGGGGGTTTGGTGGTGATGTGGTGGTACAGACAATGATCCTCTCAAAGGCCGGGGTTGCTAGAGAGGATTCAGGTGGATGGACTTTGGTTGAAGATGCTGGTAGTCCCGCGGGAAGCATGAGCATAGGGTGTTTTCCTGGATGTGTTTGTGTTTTTTTTTTTTTGAACTCAAGAGTAGACTTGGACAGTTGAGAGGTACCTATCCATACTTTATTTGAAATATCAAATAAAAAAAACCCCCCTACTGAGTTCTCAGGTAGCTCTGACACCCAGGGCCTGTTGCCAACTTACAGCTGGATCTCTCTGAATTTTTACTTGGTGGGCTTGAGATTGGGGGATCTTAGTGAAAGCTGCAATTAGTGAACAGAATCAATGGGTTTTCTCACCCTGATATGCACCTATTGTCATTTCACACAAGTCCACATCCCCATTTGTTGTATCCAGATCAAGGAACTGATAGCTAGTGGTGATCACTGGAAGACCTTCATCCAGATACAATTCTCAGTCCATCCACCCTATCAATTTTCACTTTGAATATTTTCAATAGACCTTTGTGGGGGGGGGGGGGTAGGATCTTTTGAGTGTTCACCTATCATTTTACTTGTTCAAATTCTCAAGTCAATCTTCAAAGGTTGTTTGAGTCCCGGTGGAAGGTGGTTGATCTTATAGCTATCTAGGATTGGTTTCTAGTCTACAATATCTTTTTTTTCTTCTTCTTCTGTTTCATCAATGGTACCCTATTCCATAACTTGTAGATTTTCTTACTTTCAAATCATTCTTAAAAATTAGTCATGCATGTATGTATGTACATACATATGCTCTTACGTATATCCCAAATAGTAGACCACTGGTTGAATCAATTATGTTGTGATGTACACCTTGCACCAAGCGGTTATAGCTCACACAACATGCAAACGGGTGAAAATTTTGCATAATTGTCACCCGGGGGATTGAGGTGTTGCTATGCAATATGCCTTGAGACAAGCGCCCGCCACTTTGAGAATCATCAAGTGACCCCCAGCCACACTAGTCCAAGTGTCCGCCAAGCCTTTTTCCCCCCCTTCAGAACCCAGCTCCAATATTCCAATTACTTGCTTGACCTTGTTTCCACTTAATCTCATCCTTCAACTCATCTTGTTCCACCTTGCATTATTGCATCTCAGATTTAAGTTAGAATGTCTGAATCAACTCCCCAAAACCCCACCAATCAATCCGCTGCAATAAACCCAAACTTTGACCAGCCCGCCAATACCTCTGGTAATGGAATCACCTTGGCTGATATCCAAGCAATTGTCCAAGAAGCCCTATCTCAGCAAGCTGCCTCCTTTGAAGCAGATAGAAAATAAATGGAAGATGAAATAAAGCGTCTCAAACTCTCCCAAGGACAACCAAATCGCTCACCCAAGATATCAATGGCATCCAACTCAGGTAATTTCTTGGTTTTCCAACATAAAAATGTCAAGAACAAGATTTTGGTCAACTCCAAAACCACATCCCCATCACCCAGGCAATCAAAGACTCCTACCAAGCCGGAAAACAAACGTGCAAACCTAATCAAACAAAGCTCCCAAAAGCAATTCTGCAGGGCTCAATCTGAACCCGCTCCCAACATTGCAGCCCCACTCTCCACTCCAAAGGCCAAAAATAGTCATAGATTGGTTAAGCCTTCATCATCCTTGACCAAGAAAAAACCAAATCAAATGATAACCAATGATTTTCCACCTGAGTTTAATCAAACTAAAGTAAGTGTGTGTTGTTCTCCTCAAGCCCATCTTAAAGAATTATAATGTTAATGAATATGTTATGTTATCTAGGAATTCCTCTTTGCTCATATCCGCCTTCTCTGGGGCTTACTCCAGACCAGATCAGTCCCACCTGCAGCAAATCAAGAATACATTTGTAGCTTCTGTGCAAACTTTTCCTCTATTAGCAAGTTTGAAAGATATATAGAAGACTCCAATTTGGCTCAAATTATCTTGGAACAAGATGTGATCAACTTGAAGGAAGCATGCGCAGGTCAAATCAAAGTTGGTAGGAACATGATTCACATCCAAGAAGACTATATCAGCTACATCCACGGTTACCTTGCCAAAGTTGGGATTCAATGCTGGTGTCCTGATTTAGAAGAAGGCTTGGAAAGTTTGTTTAATGCTGCCTGTCAAATTGCTGCAATCAACATATTCCAACAGATCACCATTTCGGGTTGCTATGATTTTATGAATTTCAATTGTCTCTATAAGGATGACCTCCTACTTTTGATCCGTGCTTACAATCACTATGTCCACCATGCTACGGCCCAAAAGTATCAAGCTGAATGCAAGCAAGCTGGGAAATATCAAGAGTCCGCAGAGAGAAAGAATGCCCAAAAAAATTGTGCTTGCGTAAGTCAGATTTTTGTTATTCAACTCTCAGCTGAAACTGATCAGAGCCTTTAATTCTAGTTGCGGGACTTACATATGAATTTTGCAGTTGTCAACAACTTCCCCCCCCCCCGCTACCAGAGAATCATTAGTGAAATCACTGCTCATAGTGACAATGAGTGGGATCCAAAAGGCAACTGCTTTGCAATTAAAACTCTTGGTTATCACTCTAATAAGGCCAACATCTTCTTCTGTTGATTAGATTTAGTCATGAAAGGGGTGTCGAGTGCTGCCAGCAAAACTTTGCGCATGAGGGTCCGCAAGTTACCATCAAAGCCAATTGAATCAAAGTTTAGTTTACTAAAGTCCCCAAGGAGTTACCGGTCAACTTTTATCATTTTCAATGGCTTTTGAGCCTCCCAACAGCCCAGCAACAGATCATCCCGGATACATCACAAGTGGCTTTCTTGACTGATCCCTCTCTCTTGCTCCTTCCAAGGAACCACCCAAAGTTTGACAAATACAAAAAACTCTTGGATCAACATTTTAACAAGAAATATCTTGAGGATACTCTCATGTTTTTGTTGAGGTTAAACCTGCTAACATGATGTATCACCACAGTACGGAGGCTGTGCAGTTGAACCTAGACCAGTAATACCAAACAACCCTGGCAGCCACAAGCGTCTGTAGCCTAGTTGGTAAAGGCAGCACTCTAGTATGTGTCTCAGTCTATCTGAGGTTGTGGGTTCAACTCCCACCAGACACATCTTCATTTTCACAGTCTCAACAGGTTATGAGCCCAGAGGTTACCTGAGCGTATACTCACTTACATAAGAGACTTGAATAAGATGTGAAAGCTTCCTGTAAGACCATAATCCCCTGTAAGCCTACCCCATGATCACGGGTTCTATCCCTGCACTGATCACTCTTTCACCTGGGTATTGCCGTACCCATTTCTACATCACGTAGCAAGGGGGGGTGTTGAGGTTAAACCTGCTAACATGATGTATCACCACAGTACGGAGGCTGTGCAGTTGAACCTAGACCAGTAATACCAAACAACCCTGGTAGCCACAAGCGTCTGTAGCCTAGTTGGTAAAGGCAGCACTCTAGTATGTGTCTCAGTCTATCTGAGGTTGTGGGTTCAACTCCCACCAGACACATCTTCATTTTCACAGTCTCAACAGTTTTAACGTCTGAATGAGATTGTTAGAGAACCAGAAGATTCTCCAGATGATGAGGAATTTGAGGAACCAGATGAGGAAGAAATTTAAGGTGGAGTGATTGACTTGGAAGGTTCCAGTCCCAAAGAATCAGATGGGTTTTTGGATGATGGAGACTGGGGTAATCAATACAACTGAGAAGATGACGGTGACTATCAGGAGGATGAGGACAGCAAAAATGTTGATGATGATGACAGTGAAGATGAGGAATTTGAGCAAGATAATGCCATGCAAGAGGAGTGAATGGAGTGGTTATGATACCAATTGAAGTATATAAATCCATTGTCTTTAGCTGATCAGATTCAAAGTTGTAGCTACTTAATGGATCAGAGTTTTCCTTTGTTATCCCTGTGCAATTTCCCTGTGTAATTGTATTTTATTGTGCATTTTTCATTTCAATCTTGTAAACTTGTGTTAGTTGGATAGAAAAAGGAATGCAAGCCTAAGTAGATGTTGGTCTTTTGGAACTATGTGAACCAAATCAATTGGAAAGCAATTGCAATAAGGTTACAAAAATAAAAAAAGGGTATGATTTCTTGTGCAAAAAAGGAATAGAGAAGGAGATTTACAACATTGAGATTCTTCAAAAAACTTTGATGTTAATCTCAGGAAGCAATTGGGGTCATATTTACTTGCAAAGCACTGAGATGGTTGATGGGGGTCAAGATGATACCATTATCATCTAGGTCATATGTGGCTTTTGGCAGGAAACAATAGGCCAATAAACACTGAACAGCATTGGATGTGATCATGCAGAAGCTTTTTGTTTCTAAGGTTCCCACAACCATCTTCATTAAATAGAGCCACCTTTGGAATTGGGTTGATGGGCTGTCCATATCCTTGAAATATTGGTTGGTGATACATTGGAGGTGTAGGGTGGTGCAAGGCCCAAGCCCCAGTAGATTGTAATGGAAGATGTCTCTAACTATTCCATAGAGCACCTTACCATCCATTTTAAAACACACAAAGTTGGAAGGTTCCATTACCAACACCGTCACATCTGATTTTTTGAAGCGCCAAAACTTTTGAGGGCATTATGGTGGCATCAAGCGGATGGGGGATGTCTTTGAAATCTTGAATGTTGGGGACCTCTCTCCTGGTGAATTCAAGAAATGCTTCAGAAAAAACCCTTCCTACATTCACCGCACGCAATGTTTTATGATGCTGGTTTTCCAGCTGAGCCACCCCATGCATGAACTTACCGAAATCCCCACTTGCCTCCAACCTTTGAATCATACACAACTTTTTTAACATGGTCCCTTCCATGTTGCCTATAGCCATCAAACACATGTGAGTAATTTTCCTGTTGTACAAGCAATCAAACCATCACTAACCAAATCAATTGTTGGTCTTGAGACCTTGTAACTTCCCAATGAGCCTCTTGCCAACCATTTCAGCTAATCCACTCAAGGGCCCCCACCGTTCAAGCATTTCAGGGATATGCAGTCTCTAATGGTGGTTTGGATGCACCAATAAATTTGTAAAAAGTTTTCTTGATGTTTTTTTGTATACAACATAACTCTCTTCATAATTTTTACTGTGGATGGTTCAAATGTGCCTTGAAGCTACAATGTGAGTGCAGCAGACCAAATTTGCAATGTTCATCATTGCAAACGTTTGATTAGATTGTGGCTTGATTTTGTTGATGTTGTCCAGGAAGAGTTCCCCTGCAATCAAGGGTATGACATATGTGAACAGTGTATACCACTGAAATTTCTTCAGCTTTCCAAATTTTGCTTGATCAAGCTTTCTGGGAACACAGCCCACAATTGATGGTAGTTTGATTGATAACAGCTCTTTCTGGAAAAATTCCATTTCTTTGTTGGTTAATAGCCCACCCCCTGCGCCTTGATTTATTTCAAAATTTCTTGTGCTGACATCAGAGAATAGATTGTTGTAATGGCTCTCATGGTCACTTAAATCAGCCTTCAATTGTTTCCTCACATTTTCCTTTGTTGGTCCGCGGTGTTAGGCTGACAAGTGGGAGCTAATTGGTACTTGCAAAGACCAATGAACTAACAAGCAGTTTGAGTCAACAGTGATGAAGGAGCATGACAATAAAGGAAAGAAAGTTGATGGTATTCTTACCCAGGGAACCTTTTCTAATGTTGGAAGTGGCGAATACAAGAAGGAGGGTAAGGAAGGAAAGAAAAAAGAAGATGTTAAAGAAAGAGATGGATCTGTAACAACAAGAAAGCAAACAAAGGTGAGAAGAAGGAAATTGAGTAATGATACAAGCGGCAGACAGATATCTCACATCTGGTCAGCCTGAGTGATCTGAGATTACCGTTGAGAGTGATGTTGATGAGGTTTCAATCAGGGCTGAGCAAGGAGAGGTTGAGGATGATTGGGATGAGTGGTCAGAGGAATGGCTGGTAGTTGAGATGTTGAGATGAATTGTTGAGAGCATTAAGGGCGAGTGGTCGGATGAGAAGCGGGAGATGGAGTTGAATGGATCAAGGAAAAAGAAGAATTGGAGGTGAGAGGAGACAAATTGATGAGCATAGATGAGAGGGTGAGCAAGAATGTTGAGATGAGGGAGAAGTCAGGATTGGAGTCAGGAACCGGACAAGTTAGGGATCGGGCTTCAAGTCAGGGGAGAGCCAAGTGAGCTGACTCTCTCCACTTAAGGATTCTGCACCGGGAGTGAGTTGAGAGGTCGCGGTGTCCTCAGAGGAACTTGAAGGTGACACCATGGTAGGTGGTGGGAGATGATGACAAGCAGAAAGTAGGAGAGGAGAGTAAATAAGGAATGAGAGGGAAGATACAGCAACAGAGTAGGAGAGGGGATTAAATTAGGAGTGAGAGGGAAATGAAAACACGCCGCCGTGATCAGATGTGAGTAGATAAAGTAGCGGAGGTGAGATTGATTACAGAAGATCTTAGAGCTGCCTTAGTGAGGGAGTCGGCAAGCATTTGGTTTGAAGGAATGAGATGAGTGATAAGTTAGTTATTGTTTTGTTGTTCTTGTAGCCACTTGATCTGCATATCAACATGTTTCAAAGCACCATGGTGGGATTCTTGATTAACTAAATTGTTCAAGGCTTTGTTGTTGATGAACAAGCAGTAGGTGTGATTGGTGGAGGGGTTCATTTTGTGGAGAAGTTGCAAGAGCCAGATTTTTTCTTGCATTGCCAAAACAAGAGCCTTGAGCTCCCCTTTGGTGGATGACAGAGAGACCAATCCTTGCAACTTGCTGTGCCACAAGACTGGACAGCCATAGAGCATAATCAAATATCAAGTGTGACTTTGTTGCAATTCAGGATCATTTCCACCGTCGGAGTTGCTGAAGACTTCTATATTGTATTGAAAGGAGGTATTTTGAAGGCGCAGGGCCATTTCTTTCGTGGAGTAGAGGTAACTCAAGATGTTTTTTTATTCCAGTCAGTGTTGGGTGCCGGGCTTGTTGTTGAAGCAGGAGAGGTTGGATATGGCGTAGAAGAGATTGGGTCGCGTTTGGCTGGCAATGAAATTGAGAAATCCGGTGGAGGATCAAAAGTTGATGTGAAATTTGAGGAATTCCTTGTGCTCATCATTGGAGGCGCTGGAAA
Source organism: Puccinia polysora (assembly GCA_025617555.3). Lineage (NCBI taxonomy): Eukaryota > Fungi > Basidiomycota > Pucciniomycetes > Pucciniales > Pucciniaceae > Puccinia > Puccinia polysora. The sequence goes on along the minus strand of CM062614.1, from coordinate 34,770,536 downwards.
GCTTGATGTTTGGAGTGAATGGAGTGCTGATTGGTTTGCAGTCAGTGAGGCCAAGTTTGCTGAGTGCGGTCTTGAGATGATTGGTCTGGAGTAGTCTGTATCCGTCCTTGGTGTTGACCAGTTTGTTTCCAAGGATCTTGAAAAGTGGTCCATCTTTCAAAATCTTGAACGCGGTCTTGAGAGATAGAATTTCCAACAATCAGGAGGTCATCAACGTAGAAGAACACATAAAGCTGCCTCATTGCGCTGATGTAGAGACACGGATTGGCGCTGTAAGACTCCAAACAGTGCTAGGCCGTGGCAGTTCTGTGGAGGGGAAAGGTGCTGTTTAGGCTGCCCTCCTGAGTGTTACAAAAATATTTAAATGTAACCAAGATCAAGGTCCAGAACCTGGTAAATGAGGAATCAAGGAGTAGAGGATAAAGATGATAATAGTTTGGTAGCAATGGAACAGCACTATCTGAGACAAGATTATGCAGGGAAAAACTTGAACAAAAGAAGTTAAAGTCTGCTTAGATTTCAAGGAACAGAAGCTGTTGTATGTAAACAACGCCCACAAGCTAATAACTCTGGTTGTCAGCAGAAGATTGGGGATGATCAACTCAAACCCAACCAACCTCAAGGTTCTCAATGAACCTGCCCAACTCTCCGCAATCAAGCGCTTGAAGGGTACCAGATAACTGAGGGTGGCTGTACAAGACAAAGCACAACGTTTAAGAAGCTCTAAAAGCAAACAGTAACTGATTTGAAGCAAGGATAACCTCAACACTTCTCAAGGGACTCAAGAGTAAGCTGGCAGAATGCAACTCCAAAGGAAATAAAGGGAGGTATAACACTCCAGGTCTTAAGCTTAATAAGACCTCTTCAATCAATTGTGATTGTCTCCAGAAAGATGATCAGGGATCAGGACCAGTATGGTCAGAGAAAGGGATCAAGGAGTGGTATAACACACTCAAAAATTCCAACAGACAGAATTTTCTTCAACCAGCAAGGCTATTGGTTGGTGATAAGGATCAGGCCACAGAGGGGCAAAGACTCAGGGTCAAAAATGGATCAGGGGGCAATCAAAGATATACCCAGGATAAGGATCAGGATCTTAATTTCACAATGTGGGGGACATAGGCACACACTCCCATGGATGATTCTATGATGATGCAGAAAAAGCAGGGGAGAGCCCCTCCTTTTATAGACCAGAGGCCTGTAGACTATTTACAAGAGAGATTTACAAATGGGAGCAGATTTTTTTTTTTTTTTTTTTTTTTTTAAAGGATCAGTGTCATGAGAAAACAAAAGAAAAAAAAGAAACAAACAAGCACTCAGAAAAAAAACCAAAGAGCCAAATCAAGACCCTGGCCCGTGCCAAATGATGGGCACGGGCAAGCGAGTAGCTAGTGGGACGCCCGCGGGCATCCTGACGGGCACTGGCAACAGAAGAGACCCGCGGATGACCGCCAGCAGGTGTCTGATGGGCACCGGCAACAGAAGAGACCCGCGGATGATCGAAAAGACGCGCAGGAGTTCAGTGAGCTAGGAGGTGGAAAGAACAAGGTAGACGGCCGCTTGAGATGGCCGAATTGTTGGTTGTTTGTTGTTGTCGCGGGAGGGTGATCTGAGATGAACTGATGGCTAGCAAGTATCAACCGGGTTTGACGTCGGGATTGTTGGCAAACTGACCACCCCAGAGGTATAGATGACGAGCATTGTCGGATGACCATAGAGCACCTAGGGAGACGGCGGGGGGTGAGTAAGGATCCGAGTTATCGGCTTTGATCAAGCTCAGGGCGGGAGAGCCGGCGTTCCAGGGGGAGGAGAGATCCAAGGAGAGGAGAGCATTGTTCCAGGTGGGAGTGGCTTGATTGGGGCTAGATTTCTGCTGACCACCTTGAATCCAGAGGGTAGGCTTTGTAGCAGGGCCGTTGTTGGAAGATGAGTTGGGATAGATGAATTTCCTGGACGTGGGGGGTGATGATGGTGATGATGATGATGGATGGGATCGGTGATGGATGGCAGCATGAGGATGGCGATGGCAATGGTTTTTTTTTTTTTGATAATGATACCTATGAATGATGATAAGGAAAAATCATAAAAAAAATTAACATCTCCGCACTGGCCAGGGTGTCCAGGATGGGGCACCACAGCGCTAGAAGTGATGAAGCCCTTGTTCAGGAGCCAGGCTAGGGTTTTGTACCAACTTTTTGGAGCCTGCTTCAGTCCATAAAGCGCTTTGTTCAGCTTTAGGTAAGGAAAAGGGGAGTTGTAGCCAAGAGGGGTTTTGATGAAGATGTCTTTGTTGAGCGGAGCATGAAGAAATGCTGATTTTATGTCCATCTGCCAGAGAGTGAGTTTGTGGTGTAAGGCGTAAACCAGAAGTACTTGCGGAGTTGTGATTGATCCGGTGGGGGCATAGGTTTGGCCATGATCAAAGAATTCCACCTGTTTAAATCCTTGAACGCACAAGCGCAATTTGAAAGAGACTTTGCATTCATTGGGGATGTCCTTGATTCTGTAGACTCAAACCGCTGTTAGAGCATTTTTGCCTTCAGGAAGTGAGTAGAATCCTTCCCACACCTTCATGGCTTCAATGCCAGTCAATTCTGATTTCATGGATTTGATCCAATTTGTGCTTTCTTTGCAGTTAGTGGCTTTGTAGTAGTTCTTGGGTACGGATCAGACCATGAAGCCATATCGTTGAGGTTTTTGAAGAGTGTTTCAATCACAAAGGGTTGGAGCACAAGGCATGAGGAGTTCCTTGGTGACGGTTTTGTCTTCTTCCAAATCAGACTTTGATGATTTGTAGTTTGAGTCAATGTGGGAAGGAGATGGATGGTTGAGAGTGAGTTTGTTCTGAGGGGAATTTTGAGTGGGAGGAGTTTTGATGGGAGAAGGTGAAGGATCATTGTTGGAGTTAGGGATGGAGATAGGAGACAAGTGGGAGTTTAGGGCGTCAGTGAGAAGAGGGTCATTAGTAAGAAGCAAATCAAAGAGGGATTTGAAGCTAGGGTATTCATTTGAGGGAGAAGATGGAAGGGAAAGATTTTCAAAAAAATTTACATGTTTGGAACAAACAATGGACTTGGAGGATGGACAATAGATTTGATATGAGTTAAGATCTACGTCAAATCCAGTCAAAATACCCTCTAGGCCTTTTTTGTCCAATTTGCAAGTGGAGTGGGCTTGATTGAGGACAATGGCCTTGGAGCCAAGGATGCAAATGAGATGAAGTTTGGGAGGAGTTCCGGTCCAGATTTCATATGCTGAGACTTTGGACTTAAAGGAAGGAAAGATATTGAGAATGAGACAAGAGCTGATTAAAATTTCATCCCAGAGGAAAGCAGGAATGTTCATGTTGATCATGGCAGTTTGTGTCGCTTTGAGAATGGTTTGGTTTCCCCTTTTGGCCACCGGGTTGTGTTGAGGAGTATAGGTTTTGGTAGTTGAGTGCTTGATGCCGTTTTTGGAGAAGAAGGTGGAAAGGTGATGATTAACAAACTTGCCGCCATTGTTGGAATGAAAAATCTTCAGCATTTGTCCCTTCTTATTGGCGTGGAGTTTGATAAACTTTATCACTTTGTCCGGTACGTTGGATTTGATTCTGATTGTTACACAAGTCTTGAACTTTGACCAGTTTTTGGTGAGCAGCAGGAAGTGGAGACATCCGGAGAGAAATGGTGGATTGATTGGCCCACAGACATTGGCGTGAATCTGTTCAAAGGATTCTTGACTGGGAGGAAGGTGGTTTTGAAAGCTTCTTTGGTGTATTTTTCCTTTTGCGCAGGAGATGCAGTTGACTGGGTCATATTTGAGATTGGGAAATTCTTTGGAGAGGAGGCGCGTCTTTTTGAGATGGGGATGACAGAATCGTTTGTGAATAGTGGATAGGGAGATGAATGAATAGGAAAGGGCAGGAAGATTGAAACCTTTTTTGATGAAGAAGAGATTGTCCTTGATGATGCCAGACATTATTTGAGCGCCGTCAAGGGTGATGGAGAACTGATTTGGAGACAGAAGGGTCAGAGAGAATCCTTTTTGAATGAGTTGACCAAGTGACACCAAGTTTATGGCAAGATTGGGGACATAGAGGGAGTTTTGAAGGTGGATGGTGGCCGAGGTAGCCATTATGATGGCCGTTCCTTTTCTGAGGGAGGAGATCAGTGCACTTGGGTTGCCCGTTTGCACTTTGGTTTTTTCAGGGTGAAGGTGAGGAAAGAAATTTGGATTGTTGAACATGCTGCTTGAGGCGCCAGAGTCCAGTAGTACTCAGTTAGGACTCAGGATGGGTGAGGAGATCATGGAAAAGATATAGGCAAGATGAGCTGAGGATAATTTTTGAGGATTTTGGGGAGCGTTGGATGGAGGTGTTGATTCCGGGCCACTTTGTTGATTACCATAGTTGGGCCAAAGGTTAGGGTAGAGCTACCAAAATTTGCTTCAATCATGGTTGGCCTGAGGGTTGTGCCAGGTTGATGGGCACTTTATAGCTTTGTTCTTGATAACCACAGCCAATGCCCTGGATCCGCCCATGATCTTGTTTTTGACTTGATTAAGGTGTTGCAGGACAAGATCGGAATTGATTTTGGCCTCTCCAAGTGAGTGGGTAATAGTGGTCTTGAGGTGCTCAAGTGCTGGTGGGAATTTGTAGAGAAGTAGTTAGGCGGCTATGTCTTTGTCCATTTGTATTCCAATCTTGGCGATTTGAAGAAGACACAATTGAGAATTGGTGATAAATTTTTCAACTCTCTTGGGGTCAAACTGGAGGTTGAGAAGATTGAAGAAGACTCTAGAGCGGTTGGCAGTCTGAGACAAGGCATAGTATTTGTTGATCAATTTCCATAGTTCAATTCCATTGGTCAGATGATGATCCTTGACGCAGTTGATATAAGTGCGGTTGTCCAACTTGGCAAGAATATATCCGACTATTTCAAGATTCACCTCTGGAGGACACTTATTGGGTTTGGCGGAATTGAGCCAGTGAGAGATTGCCTTCAAGGAGAGAATAGTTGTGATCTTGGACTGCCACAGGCAGAAGTTGGAGTTGCTGAGATTGGGAATGGAGTCCATCAGGGTCTTCAGCAGAGATTGCAAGGGGTCCATTGGTCTTTGATGGTCAAGGGTTTTCCGGGCAGCTTCAGACAAGAAAACCTTTGGCTTTTAACCGTGTTGAGCTGACAAGTGGGAGCTAATTGGTACTTGCAAAGACCAATGAACTAACAAGCCTTTTGAGTCAACAGTGATGAAGGAGCGTGACAATAAAGGAAAGAAAGTTGATGGGATTCTTACCCAGGGCACCTTTTCTAATGTTGGAAGTGGTGACTACAAGAAGGAGGGTAAGGAAGGAAATAAAAAAGAAGATGTTAAAGAAAGAGATGGACCTGCAACAACAAGAAAGCAAACAAAGATGAGAAGAAGGAAATCAAGTAATGATACAAGCGGCAGACAGATATCTCACATCTGATCAGCCTGAGTGATCTGATATTACCATCAAGAGTGATGTTGATGAGGTTTTGATCAGGGCTGAGAATGGAGTGGTTGAGGATGATTGGGATGAGTGGTCGGAGGAATGGCTGGTAGTTGAGATGGTGAGATGAATGGTTGAGAGCATTAAGGGCGAGTGGTTGGATGAGAAGCGGGAGATGGAGTTGAATGGATGGAGGAAAAAGAAGAATTGGAGGTGAGAGGAGACAAATTGATGAGCATAGATGAGAGGGTGAGCAAGAATTTTGAGATGAGGGAGAAGTCAGGATTGGAGTCAGGAACCGGACAAGTTAGGGATTGGGCTTCAAGTCAGGGGAGAGCCGAGTGAGCTGACTCTCTCCACTTAAGGATTCCGCACCGGGAGTGAGTTGAGAGGTTGCTGTGTCCTCAGAGGAACTTGAAGGTGACACCATGGTAGGTGGTGGGAGATGATGACAAGCAGAAAGTAGGAGAGGAGAGTAAATAAGGAATGAGAGGGAAGAGACAGCAACAGAGTAGGAGAGGGGAGTAAATAAGGAGTGAGAGGGAAATGAAAACACACAGTGCCGTTTTTCTTTATAAGAGAGTGTTTGAAAGCCCCAGTTTTCCCAGAATTGATGGGCCAAGATGCCTTCATGCTAATTGTGCATCATTCCTAATGTCACATGGGCCACAGGGTCTTGATAGGGTAATTCATTGAGCTCAGAGTAATGCACACCAGTTTTCTGAAAAAGTTCATCACATTCTTTAACTGTTTGGGTTTGCTTGAAAAGATTGGAAATCCTTCAAACTTCATTGCCACTCCTAGGGTTTCCAAGAAATAATTGGTCTTGTTGTTCTTTGAAAAAATTGACACCAGGTGCAAAAATATTTAGCAGAATGGGATGCATAACTGGCAACTTTATGGGTTGTGCCTGTGTTGCCAATAAGGGGTAAGATTTGAAATTGCACAATTTTCCCATCTGGATGTAAGTGAGTTGGAAAAATGCTGGGTGTCAAAATCAATAGAACTTTGCTGATCAGGGGTCAAAGGAGGTGCACAATGGTTTTCATGCTGGGGGCCTGTGGTCCCAGAGTCAATCCGGAAACAAACATATACTCCAAGAAATTCCTTAAAGTTGGTGGAAGATTCATACAAGTCATCATTGTTGATGTCATTCCTTTTCCTTCATGCTGTTTTCCATCTCTTTTCCTTATTCTTTTCTTTTCTTATTTTGTGTTACATTGTGTGTGTCTCTTGTCTATCAAGGTGTCTCTGATGTGTCACATCTCTCCTTCAGTTTCTTTCTTCCTTGTCATCTTCTCACCGTCAAGTGCTCACGGCTTGCAATCCCAGGGGTTTCAAGACTCTATTTCAAATAAACCTTGAAGAACCAAATAGCCCGAGTGGATGGATCACATCCCATTGACCAGGACTCCCTTCTGTTCCTCCACCTACTCAACATCTCACTCAAGGTGTCTTTGTTCCACCAACTCAATGTCAACTCACCTTTTCCAGTCACCAACCCTACTCTTCAACTTACCTGGACTCAAAACTTCAAACGTTTCACAACTCAAGAACCTGAAAGCTGCTTGGATCACCAGTTCCTAATCTATTCTTCTTTATCCCTGTCTACCTTGTTTGGCTTTTATTCAGGTTCATAACTCTTTGTTCTTGTTTGTTTTTTTTCCTTCTTTTGATCCTTGTCTCTAATGAAAGCGTTTATTCAGCCCCTTAACCTAACAGATTTACAGTCCCATCAGCTGACTCAAGATCAATCCAAAAAACTCCTTTGTGATGTCTTACAATGCTGGAGATTATCTCAGAAAATAGCTGAACATGCCTTTGCTGAAAAAATCCAACTTTTCCTCCTGGGTAATTTGCATCCAGAGCTATTTACAAAGGAAAGGACTCCTTGAGTATGTGAAAGACAGCCCTGAAGTTCCCCTTAAAATTCCCTCTTCTGATCCCCAAAGAAAGAAAGCCTATGAAGCTGCCAACATCCTCATCCAACATCTTGGTGACACAGCCTTTGATGCTGTTATCAACCCTTCCAACCACTCCAAACCCAAAAAAATCTGGAAGACCATCCAGAATCAATATGCTTCTCAGTTGACTAATAACTGTTGCAGAATTTGGCTTAACTTCATTCAATATCAATTCAAAGTAAATCTCACCACTTAAATCCAGGAATGTCAGAAACTCATGAATGAACTTTCAATAGTGCACCTCAAGGTCCCAATGGACATCCTCAGTTACACTATCCTGGCAAAACTCACCCACAACTTCTATTGCATTGTTGACTCTATTCTGCTCAACAATGAACTTCTTCAAAGTCCCACAAGACTCCTGAACAAGCTGAGGGAAATAACTCACCTGGAATCCTCACGGATAATACCTCAAAATTCTGTCTCAGATGCTAGCTCCACTGCCCTCATCAAGTCCAAGGTTAAACCCAAGAAGGAACCTGCCCTGCACCTGTGTTCAAAAGGTTCCCACAATCCCTTGGCCAACCATTCTGAAAGCTGCTGCTGGAACCTCCATCCACATCTATGACCCACTCAGCCAAAAGGGAAATCCTATCTTGTAGAGAGTAATCCCAAAGAGAACTCAGACCCTAAGGAAGCTGCTCCTCAAGCGTACTACAACGCTCAGCTCTACCTCAAGGCCACTCTGTCCACTTCATCTCTTCTTCCAGTTCTGGATTCATGTGAAACTTATCACATTGTCAACTGTTCTTCCTATCTCACAAACCTCAAAAAAACATCTATCTCTGTTGGTACTGGAAACATTGACCATCAGATGTTGGCAGAAGGAATAGGAGAAACTTACTTGAACAATCATGATGGCAAAACCATCAAGCTCAACAATGTGTTGCTCATTCCTTCCCTCAATTTCTGTCTCATTTCACTCTCTCAGCTCAATCCTCAAGTTACCACCATCAGAAAAGTGGGGTTCTCAGGGTCAGAAATATCAATTGATAAGTTTGTCTTGATTGGCTCTAGGAAGAACAAACTTCTCAAACTGGTTGGTATCAAGTTCAGCAACAGCAATCATGGGTCCCTTGCCAGTGCTCACCTCACCAAAGCTAATTCCTGCTTGTTGCACAACAGCCTTGGACATCCCAGTCACCTAGCTCTCTCCAAACTTTTCCTTGAAGCCACTGACAAGATTCCGTCAAAATTTCCCACCTGTCTCACTTGCAAGATGTCTGCCACAGCCTTCAACAACCAATTCAAACCTGTCTCCTCTCCTCTGGAAGCTATTCACCTAGACCTTTTTGGTCCCTTTGCCACCAATTCTCACGGAGGCTGCAAGTACTTCCTCACCATCCTCAACCAGTTCACCAGATACAAGTCCATTTCCTTACTTAAGTCAAACGACAAAGCACTTCCAGCCTTGAAGGACTACATCAATTGGGAAGAATGGAAGTTAAAAAAAAAAGGTAGTCATTATAATCTCCAACAACGGGGGTGAGTTCTCAGGACTTGATTTTACTTGCTTCTTCAAGTAAAAATGAATTGATCAACACTTTTTGCCTCCTTACACCCCCCAAAACAATTGCTTTTCTGAAAAAACTAATTGGTCCATTCTTGAAAAAGTGCGCTGTCTCCTCTTTCAAAGTGGAGACGGTTCTTTGCAAGTCTAAACTTGATCTGACAGGCTTCAATGGGATTCTGATTGGATATTCAAATAATTTCTCCACTTATAGAGTCTGGCACCCACTAACTTGGAAGGTCATTTGCATCTCTAATGCCAAGTTTGATGTCTCTTACTTCCCTTCTCCAGTGTCAAAAGCTTCCAAACCACTGGAACCTTCTCTTTCTGAATCACCAACTTATCCTACTCATGAAGAGCTACCAGCAGCTGTGGTTCCTACCAATCTCTCAGTCTCCTCCTGTACCTGCTCCTGAGGCCCCTGTGGCGCCTGAAAGCATCAACTGCAAACAGCCCAAACTGGACAGAATCCATGAAGACAACATCCAGGCCCATAGTAGGCAAGATTCTCCCAAATTCTTCCTATGTGGATGCTAATTATTCTGACCTCAAGTCATTGTCCCAAGCTCTTGCCATCAAGTAAAAACTGGAGTGGATTGTGGCTATGGACAAAGAAATAGAAAACCTACTTAGCTACCAAGTTTGGGAAGAAACTCCCAATGATAACTCTCTGCCAAACCTCAAGTGAGTTTGGTTATTTTGAACTAAACAATACTCAAATCACCAAATTATAGAGTTCAAGGCATTCCTGTGCGTTCAAGGCTTCAATCAAGAGGAGGGTTTCAACTACAACACCACATTTGCCCCTACTGGAGACAAGACTTCTCTTAGTTTGCTCATCTCATTTGCCATTCAAAACAGGCTGCTTTTTCATCAACTTGACGTCAAATTGGTGTTTTTGAATGCTCAACTTGAAGAGCGAGTTGACATCATACCTCCAAGCAATGTAAAGGTTTCTCCCGGCATGGTCCTCAAGCTGTCCAAAGCTATATATGGCCTTAAACAAATACCGCAAGCTTGGTACAAGACTCTCTGCTCATGGATCATGAGTGTAGGCTTCAAGAGAAGCAACAGTGATAAATTTTTCTTCTGGAATTCCAACACTTGGCTCTACATCCATGTGGATGATCTAGCCATCTTTAGCAAAAATCCTCAAGAATTTGTGAACCTGATCCAATCAAGGTTTTCCATCAAATACTTGGGAAAATCTTCACTGCTACTTGGCCTCAATGTCAACATGACCAATAATGTGGTCAAACTCTCACAAGGGACCTACATTGCCTCTCTGGCCGCACAATATGACCTACCAAAGTTCAAGCAACATTTGACACCCCTCAAACCTCACCAACTACTTCCTCAGGTGTCTCTGGATGAACAATCTAAGTTCCTCAACTCTGGTCTGAACTATTGAAAGCTGGTTGGAGAGCTCCTCTACATCAGCATGAACTCCAGGCCTGACATCACTTTTGCCACTAATGATCTATCCCATTTTCTCAACTCACCAGGTATAAATCACTACAAAGCCAGGCTTAGAGTTTTGAATTACCTCAAACACAATTCTGAGAAAGGGATCACTTACCAAGTGGGCTGTTGGTCTGAAGATTTGGCAGCTTATGTTGACTTGGACCGGGCTATGTGCCCTTCTACTCGTAGGTCAGTCTTGGGGATTGTTGTCACCTGGAGAGGAAATCTGGTGTCCTGGAAGTCCCTCAAGCAACCCTCTGTTTCACTTTCAACAACCAAGTCCAAATACAAGTTGATTGCTGATGGAATCAAAGAAATCAAATGGCTCAAGCACTTCATCGGAGAGGTATTTTTCAATCCTCTCACAAATCCCACTCCAGTCTATGAGGACAATGAAGGCTGAATTAAACTGGCATCTCAGCGTGCTAATCATTCCAGATTCTGGACCAAGCACATGGACCTGTGCTACCATTTCATTTGTGAGGAAATTGAATGAAGAAAAATTGTACTGGTCAAGACCTCTTTGGCAGAAAACTCTATGGACTTCTTAACCCAGCCACTGGTGCAACTCAATCAGGAGAAGTGTCTCAAAATGATTGGATTTGAATGAAAAGAGATAGAAAACATGGGTGACTGTTGATGTTATTCCTTTTCCTTCATGCTGTTTTCCATCTATTTTCCTTATTATTTTCTTTTCTTATTTTGTGTTATGTTGTGTGTGTCTCTTGTCTATCAAGGTGTCTCTCATGTGTCACATCTCTCCTTCAGTTTCTTTCTTCCTTGTCATCTTCTCACCATCAAGTTCTCATGGCTTGCAATCCCAGGGGTGTCAAGACTCTATTTCAAATAAAACTCAAAGACCCAAATAGCCCAAGTGGATGGATTGCATCCCATTGAACAGGACTCCCTTCTGTTCCTCCACCTACTCAACATCTCACTCAAGGTGCCTTTGTTCCACCAACTCAATGTCAACTCACCTTTTCCAGTCACCAACCCTACTTGTCAACTTACCTGGGCTCAAAACTTCAAACGTTTCACAATTCAAGAACCTGAAAGCTGCTTGGATCACCAGTTCCTAATCTATTCTTCTTTATCCCGGTCTACCTTGTTTGGCTTTTATTCAGGTTCATAACTCTTTGTTCTTATTTGTTTTGTTCCTTCTTTTGATCCTTGTCTCTCATGAAAGCTTTTATTCAGCCCCTTAACCTAAAAATCATGATAAGGTCAATGGATTGCTGTTTACTAGCAAGCTTGTTACCTCAAGGTTTAAAACAGTCAACAAAAAGGGAAAAAACAAGATTGATGTTTGGTATGTTTCCAGGATTCTCTGACCATGTCAATTCTTTCCATGCTTTTGCCTGCTGAATATCAAGTAATACCTCTGGGCCTTCATGCGCTAGCTTTGTTTTCCATTCATCAATACTTGTCTTGAACTTGGGAAGCAAGAGGAACGATTTGAGCCAGGATGTGAAATGTTGAGTGAAAAAAACACATTGGGGTATGCTGAATGAAGAAACTTGCTTAGGCCCAAATTGAAACCTTTTGAGGTCAAAAATTGGCTTGATAGGATCTTGAAGCAAAGAGTTTCTTCTTCTTAAAAAGTGGAGCTCCACATGGCCCCATCCTAGGAGTTTCAAGTTATGTGCAAAAGTTGGGCAGATTTGAAGGCAAATAGAGAAAAAAACAAGATGGACATCATAAAACCTTCTCAAGTTTGATGTTCAGTTCTCTCTTCAGAGTGGTACGGACATCAATTGGCACCATGGTAGCCAAAGAGTCTGTATGTCGCGCGCGTGTCTCAAGGCATATTGCATAGCGACACCTCAATCCCCCGGGTGACGATTATGCAAAATCGTCAGCGGTTTGGTTGCGGTGCATGTGTCAATGGTTAGAGCATCCCGCATGCAATGCTTTGGGTTCGACTCTCACTGACGACTGCGTTACCTTTTCCCCGTCATTACAGATTCCAATGCGGTATGTGAAATTAAGAGCAGTTCTTTTTTTTTTTTTTTGTTTAAGAAAAAAAAGTACTTTTGATTCTTCACTCTGTCAAGTACAGGAAGAATACCCCACTGGTCGAATCGGTGGTTTTTTTTAGTTAATGGTGAGGTTTGCTCAAGTCTGGATACGCCCTATGGTTGAAGTAGGATCGAGACTGTCGGTAGGGAGGTCAAGGAATGAATGCGTCGTGTGTGTGTGTGTGTGTGTGTGGGAGGGGGGGGGGAATAAGTATCAAAAGTGGATCTATGACTCGGATGAAGAGTAGGTTGGGTGATGTGTATTAGATGTATTCATAAGTATATATCCCCTTCGCGTTCGGTTGTTCGATCGGTGGTAATCGAAACTGGTCGTTGGAGGTCTCGGAAGTGATGGATGATGAGGATGTATAAATTCAATAGATGGCTGAGGTTGAGTTTCAGCGGTTTTTAATAAACCCGTGAGATGATCTGACTGATGATTTTTAGAGTGAATTTGACTGACTGACTGAATGGCAATCGGGCTGCCCTTACATACAATACATCATCGATGTGCTAATGTGTATATCAAACTCCCTTCACGTGGGTGTGGACTGTACTCTACTGCTTAGCAACCTTCGTTCGTTCTACCTCGTTCCTCGTTCCTCGTTCCTCGTTCCTCGTTCTCACTCTCCCTCTCTCTTCTCCCCCTTTACTCTTATTTATTCCTCTTCCTCCTCAACCAGCTTGGATACTACTCTCTAGTCCATCTCCTTCACTCCTTTCTAGCCATCCTACTCATCAACTCATCCTTAGTTCTTCTTCCACTCTTTCCCATCCCCTTCCTTCTTCCCAACCTCATCTTTCACTTCTTCCCCCTTCGTTCAAATTCTTTCCTCCCCTTCCTCCCCTCTCTCCTCTCTCCCTCCTCTTCCATCTCCCCTCCCCCAGTCCTTGTTGACCATCCTCGACGACATGCTCTCCATCCTCCTCTACCATCTCAGCCTTCTCCCGACTTCCTTCGATCGATTCATCTCCTTCTTCGTCGATCACGTCCTACCACTCTCCAATCCTTCCTCGTTCGAGTATCAGATCATCCGATTCTATCTCTCCTTCATCCTTCTATCCTCCATCCCCTTCCTCCTCCTCTCCTCCATCCTCTCCAAACCACACCCCGATCCCATCCATTCCGATCTCTCCCTACCCTTGGACCATCAACGTGCCATCGTCGACATCTACATCGACCTCAACCACTTCGATCCCCTTCTTCAGCCTCAACTCTCCATCGAATCCTTACTCGATCGATTTCGATCCATCGTCCATCGATCCCTCCAACCCTCCTCTCCCCCTCCTGCCTCCAATCCCTTCAAACTAGTCTATTGGTGTTACATCGATCGAGATCGTCCCCAACTGGTCGATTGGATCTCCCAATTGGACAAACTCGAAACTCACTACCCACATGGCTTCGTCCAAATCTTGGATACTTGCCATCCCTCGGTTCGTCATCCTGCCTCATCCATCCCCTTCTCTCATCCTTCAAACCCCTTCCCAATCCCCCGTCCATCCTTCAGTCCATCCTCTGACCTCTCTCCTCCCCCCCCCCCCCTCGTGCCCTCATCTATCCCTATCATCTCTTCTCCCTCTCCTCGTTCATCTCCCCCCCCCCCCCCCCCCCTTCGTAGATCAAACGTTCGTCCAAGAAACCCTTGCTCCACGATCTGTTGAAAATCCTCAGCACCTCACCCACCGATCGGCTCCATGTCATCTCTACCGCCGATCCCGGTATCCGCACGGCCGGGATCGATCTCATCAAGCTTCATCCGAACCCCTCCATTCTGGCCTACATTCCACCCCTTGGAACCTCGATGGATCTCACCGAATCAAATGCCCCCAACGTCGATCATCTCTTTCGTTGGGAAAACCGCGACGAGATTGTTCCACTCGAAGAATTCAAACCTCGCGCCAGGCACCTCCCATCCAAACCCGAAGACCATCAGGAATTTCAACCTCTGATCCTGATCTTCAAAGCTCTCACTCAAACCTGTGTTGATCTGGAAACCATCAAAGATTACCTCAAACCTTGGTATTCAGACCTCACTCGATCAGAGGATGATCCGGATCAAGCCATCATGAAATTCATCCATTCCGCTCTAATCGCTGGGATTATCTCTCTGTCTTCTCAGCATTCGACCGTCGATCAGACCGATCCAAGTCTCACCTGGGTTCACCTCCAAGATCCCGTCTTGAAACGTTCATCCCATTCCAAATCAACCACCTCCATGACTGAGAAACTGGATCCCCTAGCGATCGATCGATCCGAGCTTGATGAAGATACTTGTACGACGACAACCGGTAGTGATGTTGGGAAATCGGAACCATCTAGTCCCGATCAACTCAATGACACCCGACTACCCGACCTACCCGATCGCCCTCAATTATTACCTGGCGGTCATCGGCAGAAAGACCCAAATCGAGCTCTAGCTCCTCTAGGAAATCTCATCAAGCATAAACATGAACCCCCATCTTTGGAACACAACCTGGCCATCGACCGGCCGGTAAAGAAGAAAAGAAACGAACTTGAATCGATCTCGCGAGCTATACCTCGACTAACCTCTGGTAACCTCCGAAAGAGGAATCTCAGGAAACGATCTCCTCGGTCATTGATCGTCATTGATTTGAACCCAGTCATCTGTCCTCAATCTTTAACTTCTCCTAATCTCGATCATCCACCCGCTCCGTCATCAAAACATCTCAACCACTCCAATAATCATGTCGTTTCCGTGAACAGGGTGCAGGATCAATTTAGTCATGAAGGGATCCCCAATTCTTCAAAGCCCCATTATCACCAACGAAATCATGAAAAGCCCTGCAGCGAAACGTTAACTGGACCCTATGCGAGTCGGAATGACCCGATCGACGAACGCTTAGATGATCGAACTAGTAAGCTGCGTCAAGCCGCCTCCTTGGTTAGATCGACTCTTTGGATCAATTGTTCAACCGGGATCGCCTTCATCAATAATACCAGTGATTCAAGGTTCAGACGGTTCGATCATCCAATCAGGGATGATTGGGATGTCCCCCAAAGGATCCCACCTCCGAGCACGACGATCAAGTTGGTCGATCTCGAGAGGCGGTTAATCGATGAGCGGAATGAACGTCATGGCGGTCGGGAGGAAGGTTCGATGAGGGAGGACGAGAATCGTTTGATGAGTGTCGCCCATCAACACTTCAAACGCCTGCTGATCCCTGCGATCGCCAACCTGTTCTCCCCTCCACAGCATGATTCACCCCTACCTCACTCTACTAGGCAAGCCCTCCGACACCGCGATCATTCCTACCACTGCCACTATCCCCCTGAGAATTTAGAAGTCATTGTGGTCGACAGGCATCGTATTCAATCCGTCCAATCCTTTGGATTGAATGATGTCGATTAATGCTAATTCTGTTACATACTTATTTTTGTCTACTGTAATCTCTTTTTTTGCCCCTCGTTCATGTTTTTTTTTTTTTTTTTTTTTTTTTTTTGTTGTTGATCGTTGGATTTGCCTCCTCCCTCTTCTTCATCACACATGAGATGGATACACACAAACCGATTTGGGGAACCTAGAGGCCCGGGAGGATAAGGGAGGATCTTGCAGTAACGCTGTTAACTCCAAGTCCTCCCTCGTTCAGGACCCATCAAGACTCTTCTCCTCCAAGTTTCTGAATCCTACGCGCTGCTGCTCCGGCAAAGTTCATGTGTACATAGGTGTACAAATCGGTCCCGATCATATCCACATCGATCGTCGACGTCGTTACTCCATCAATTTGCTCAGTCTAGCTTTGTTTGAACTTGTTTTTCTCTTGTGGATATGTGGTTTTGAATCGGTTGTCTGTTGGCTAAGCGTACGCATGATCTTCGACCCCCTACCTTGCCCCCCTTCGCTCTCTCAAACCCCCACTTCCTCTTCCTCTCTACAGATTTGGTGCATGTATGTGTTTGATTGTTTTTTTTTTTTCTTTTTTTTTTTTTTTTCGGAAGGAGATCGGTCGAGAGGGGGAGATGGTGGATGTCATGATCATCATCTTCCGGAATAGAATGCTTTTGCTCTTTTTTTTTTTTTTAAAAAAAAAAAAAAAAAAAGTTGGGGTCGTGGGTAGGCCCTCCGCTTCGGAACGAGGCTAGGTATGTATGTATGTACATACATCAATCCCTTATCTCACGTACTCTCGATCGAAACTCGAGATACTAATCCTAAGGAAACGAAAAAAAGGAGGGGAGGGAAGGAAGGAAAGGAATCCAAGAAAGACCTTAGACCCCCCTTCAAAGAAGAGAGGGGATCGAGGCGAGAAGAGTGGAGTGGGACGATAAGATGGCCTGTGAGTCAGGGTGCTCATGGGCCGGGTCGGCCGAAAAACTGGATGACCATACCCGACCCGCCGGCAAGCGGGTCTTGGTGGGTCGGGTCGGCAGGCCCCAAAGCCATGCCCAAGCCCGTGACGGGTCATCTGAGGCGGGTCTTGTTGGGCTGCCAGCGGGTCATGGGGCCACAAGGTTTATTTATTGATTTATTTTTCAAATTGTTGGCATTCATTTCCACTCCATATGCCTTAAGAAAAAATGAAGAAGAAAAGTAAAAGTAAAGAAAAAAAAAAAGATATAGACCAGCAAAAATATAGACAAAGAAGACTAAGAAGAAGAAGAAGAAGAAAAAAAAAATAAGTTTGAAAGAATTCATGTGAAATAGTAATTATAAACATTGATTTCCTGAAGGTTAAAACATTGTTTTGAGTCAGTCCTGTCCACATATAATCACTTCAATGGTTTCAGGTACCAAACTACTTCAGAATGGATCCAGAACATGTCCACCAGTGGAGAAGGCCTTAAAAGATCAAGAATAAATCAACCAAACAACATTAAAGAGCCCTCCTGCCTTAGAATGAAAATGAGAATACTCACAGGTTCAGATGTAACTGATATCATAGGAACAAGCAAGATTGTCTTGACCAATTTAGAAAGCTTGGGAAATCTTTAAACTGTTTACTTTACACCATTCAAGGATGTTAAATGTATCCCACCTCTAAATCATCTAGGTCATCGTATTATTCAATCAGTAGCTTGTGAAGGTAATAGGTCCAGTTCAGCTGTTGGAGTATGAAGATTGATGGTTGAAGTGGAGGAGGATAAAAAGTTGGAAGAGTTTGTTAGAAGGCTCTGGCTGGATTGAAGTTTAGAAACCTGATGTGCTGTGCCTAGAAATTATATCCTTTGAAGCTTATCTTGTTACTCTTGCTTGGTATCTTATTTGATATCAAATCTTTGGTAGAGGTTGTGTATTGTATCATGTATGGATGATATTTTCAGCTCGAGGGTCAAGCATGGTTGGATCTTCTTGATAAGGCTGAAATCTAATTAATTCATCTTGTGACCAGGATCAAATACTAAAGCAAAAGCAAGAAATCAAGACATCCCATCCCAATACTTATTGAATCTTGTCAACTTGGGTTTGACAATGTTATTTATATGTTAATTTCCAAATATATTATGATCAGCTTCTGTCTTGATGTGTAATTCAATTTCCTTCATCAAGATTTAAAGTAACTTACGGGTTGAGTACTTGGTACCACCTAACTCAGTTGTAACAATTTCAAATTGTTTTCAAGAAATCCTTAGTTTTATTAAGTTCCAACCGGTCTGCTTCAGTTGGGAAGTTGAAATATTTTGAATCAATCATTGAAAGATGTTGAAAGGCTGAATTGAATTAAAATTCAGATTCAATCATCTTGTAGCAGGACTTCCAGTGGCTTGGAACATCAGGGGAGAGGATCTCTTCTTACAAGGAATATTTAGTAATTCTACTGCTTCTTCAAACTTTTGTTTATGTGTTTGGCTTGAATTGATGTAATTTATACTACTTCTGAGCTGTTTAATTTCATTTATAGAGATCTTCATTCCATCCTTTACTACCAAATTTATAACATGGGCTCCAGATCTCATATGAAAATATTTTTCTTGATTGAGAAGTGAATGATTTGACCATTTCAAAAACATTCCCTTGATTCAAGAAGTAGAAGCATCATCTGAACTGGAATTATTCAATTTAATGAAAGATACCTGAAAGAAGAAAAATCCAAACCATACTCAAAAAAAAATTATTGTTGAGGTAATAAGTAATCCAAATGATTTTAAGATTGAAAGGATCTAACCTTATCAATAATTTCCCATCCTTGCATCCATTGAATAAGTCTTTCACAATTGACTGACCCAGTATGGGGTGAAGGGAGTTACCTAAATCCAACAAAACTTTTGACAAGATTCCAACCTTCATCAATGTCATGTAAAGTGATGAACCTGTAACCATCATTCTGAGCTCAAGTCCAAAGATCAGTGTACTCAAAGCCAAAGTTGAAGCATGGTTTTTTTTTTTTTTTTTTTTTTTTTTTATTGAAGTTCTAATCTGAGGTTTTCATAGATTTCAATGGGATTTCTTTGAAATCTGGTTCTACCATCAATTCTCATGAGGGGTCAGATGGTGTGAATAAATTTGATGGATTTACTGGTTTCAACCATACAGAATGGATATTCATGGATGATTATTAACTTGACCAGCTCAATTTTTTCTAAATCATTATTAAATTTCCAATTTTTGAGTTTTTTTTTTTTTTAAATTTTTTTTTTTGATTGAGTTATAAGTGTTTGTTTAAGTAAAATTCCTTCAGAGCTGGTTGAAAATCTACAACATCATTCAATGTGATGACACAGATGTTTTGTACCTGACTTGCTTTTTCCTGAAAGTGATAACTGGCAATATTTACAAGTTGCTTTTACATTTTCATCTAGAATAAGGGCCAATGAATCAAGTCATTAAATCAAAATAGAAAAAATTAGAAATGAAGTTTGATTGACCAGTTCCATCTCAACAAAAATTTTCCCACACATTTCTAGTTAACTTGAATTTTTTTTTTTTTTGAAAACAGTAATGGGAGTCGCAATTCCAAGGAGGACTTGGGTAGAAATGTAGATGATTGATTTTACAACAAGAGTGCATCCAATAAGACTTGTACTTCATCTTCACTTTGATATTCCATTGATTTTTCAAAATAATTTGATTACAATCCAGAATAGCTCAATGATTTTGCCTGGGTGAGTCCTGAATTTGTGACCAAATTTGAGTATTGAAGCAAGTTGAAGAGACCCCCAGGTTCCCACTCCAATTTCAAAGTCATCACCAGCACCAACCATGGAAGAACATGGGCCACATTATACATGTGATCATACATCACAACCAGCCCTGTCTCACCTTTGGCCCTCCCAGACCCCATTTCTTCTATTGTTTTGCACCAACAAATACCAAAAGAAGGACACTCCAGAGTCCAGGCCCTGGGGTGGGAGCAGAGGTGGCAGACCACTGCCTCCTCCCACTCCTTTCCATAATTGCAATCCTCAATCCCCACCTGATCCTGGTGAAGAGTCCCTACCATCCCAAACTCCTGGGGCTCTTGGCCATAGTTATATCAATGGTTTGCTAGGATTCTCACAACATAAAAGTATCATCCAGATACATCCCCCTGGTTATGCCAGCATTGGGCACCCCCTCACATATCTCAACCAGGGTCCCAAGACTGATGCCAGTAGCAACAGCAGTCCCACAGTAGTGCAAGCCATCTCAGCTTGAATTTATAGAAATGAAACAACCCCAGAAAAAGACAAAGGGGTTGCCCATGGGTCAACCCACCTTCTAAGAGAACAAAACAAACCCATACCGGAACCCACAGCAGCTTGAGGCAGGTTGGGTTGAGAAAACGTTTCTCTGAAAACCCTCTACCCAAACCCAGATAGATACCCATCAGGTCTGGGTCTTCCGTGGGTTGGCCTGACCCATGAACACCCTGACCTGTGAGAAGTCTAGCATCTGCCTTCCCCCCCCCTTTTTTTTTGGGGGGGGGGATAGAAGCAGCCAGTCAGGAGAGTGTGGTGTTGTGTCAGACTTGGTATCAACTTTTTTTTTTTTTTCTTAAAAAAAAAAAAAAAATTTAGGCTGTGTTTGGACCCACACAAAGCATCATGAACCGGTGTTTTAGAAACAAGGTTAGTGTCATGTTTGATTTTGCCCAAAATCAATTATGATGCAAACTTATTTCTGAACCTGAAGGGTTTGGTGTTCACAAGCAACATGTTGGTCTGGTCATGTCATGTGTTTGGTGACTAAAAGCAAACAGAGGCACTTGTCTCATTCTTTCTGTGCCCACTTCTGTTGAGTCACCACCATCTCCCACTTAATCAACAACTCACTTCACTTTCTAAGTTTCTAATCATCTCCCCCCCCCCCCCTGACCCTTGAATCATCATGAAATAAAAAATTATCCATATATGAACAGAATTGAGTTAACCAAGTCCTGTAACTTTAAAGAAGATCAAAATCTCACAGAAATTTACCAAATCCTCTTCCTCCACATTTTCCAATTTTATTATTATTCCCTAAAATCCCCCTACAACAATCTGCCCTACTCAGAGTATGATTATACTCAAGAATTACTTAATGGAAACCACTGTTGAATGATTGCTGTATTACACCTATCAGCCTCATCATTTGAAAAACTAATTTAAGAATCCAATATGATTAACATCAATCAATGCTCAAATTTTATATGTATACAGGAAAAACTTGCCATAGTCTTGTACACTCTTGGTCAATCTGCATCTAAAAAACAAGATCAAGATTTCTTTCAACACTCTGGGGGAAACAATTTCAAGAATTTCCCACCACATCCTTGCCCTTCTCATGAACTTGGAACCTAAATATATCCTCCCACCCTCATTGACTAGTACCCCAGATCATATTTCAAGATAACCAAAATTCTATTGGTTCTTCAAAAATTTCCTTGGGGCCCTTGATGGCATTCAAATTACTGTAAAATTGGTTGAGTGATACTCAGGATCCTATCACAACCTCAAGGGATTTTTATACCAAGACCTACTAGCTGTACGTGATTTCAAGATGTTGTTTACATTCTTATATGCAGGCTGGGAGGGCTCAGCCCATGATTCCCAGGTATAGGCTGATGCCCAGAGCAAAGACTTTAGAATCCCACCAGGGTTTTTATACCTGGTCAATGCAGTTTATGGCTTAAATTCTGGTGTTCTGGTCCCTTACAGGGGTACAAGATACCACCTCTGAGAACAGGAATTGGCTTTGAAAAGGTAATTTGTAATTCCAACAGGCTGTTTAGTTTTTTCTGGATAACATTATTCATTAATATCAGGCCTCATCATTCTCAGGAACTCTTCAACCTCTGACATGCATCTCTAAGAAATTCAATCAAACCTGTGTTTGGGGTGTTCAAGAAAAGATTCCCCATCATGGACCAGTCTGCAGAGAGTATTCAATCATGGTACGGCATGATCTGGTAAATGCACTTGGTTGTCTTCACAACTTTTGTATATCAAACAATGGGAATTCCAAATTTCTTGGTGAAGAATTGGATGGACCTATTGAAACCAACAATCATCAAGATTATGATTAAAAAAGATTGATTGCTACTCAAAATCCCAGGCCAAACTTTCTGTTGATTAAGTGGAGAGATGACTTGGCCAATCAAATGTGGTCACAGTATCAAGCAATTCTCAACAGTCAGACAAGGAAATACTCCAACACTAATAATCATGTCACTACACATTTAATTGAGAGGGATTCATTTTTATTTAGATAGAAATTATATTGTTGAAATAGAACCAATCATTAGGAAGAAGATTACTGTGAATCATGCAAAGATTTGAGAATTTGTTGCTTGAACCACACAAAACTAACATTAGGATCTGTAATGTGTGGTAAGACTGCACACTTGACCTCACTTTGGAGGATGGTGAATCCTGCTGTAAGCCCTTCCATATTGGGGAGTTGGTGAGAAATTTTATCTTGATACAAGTTGATGGCTTGATCCATTGTTTTTGGACCAGTTTTTTTAGGCTGATTCCAGGAATCAAATAATTTGTTGAAAGAATTTTCAAGGGCATGTACATCTGCTTGAAAGTTACACATTTGCAATGGCCCGCCTTGTGAATCAATGAGATTTGATTCATTTGAGGATTCAGGCACACTTGGTTTTAAATATTTATTCACAGGGCCAAGGTGCAGCCTTTCCAGGGAACCAGTAGCTCAGATTTACCACAAAGATTAACTCTAACTGACAGGTTTCAGGAAATGTTGTACCACTAAACTTCCAACACTGAGGATGAGACTTAAAAGATGAACAAACATTAGAATGCACCGTTTCACCATCACTGAATCAAAATAACTTACTTTCAAAAACAAATCCCAAACTGAATTGGGAGCAGTCACCATGAATTGGGCTTCATCCCACCCAAAGCCACTTTTCTCCTTCAACAACATAAAATCATCATAGTCCTTTTTGAAGGACTATGAACAATTTGATGTCAGCCCAGAAGAGATTCACTGAAAAGAACACATCAAAAATACACACCTGGCTCAAATTTGACTTGAATCTTTGTTCATCAAGATAGACATTTGGAAACTTGGTCATGATTTTCTGGGCCAAAAAGTGATGCACCTCTGGTTTGAAATCATAACCAGAGTGCTTCCCATCTTCAACATCCCTGAAATACAAATCCAATGCCATCACTTCCATGGGTCCTGACCACACTGTTTCCTTGTTTTTTTTTTTTTTTTTTCTTTTTTTTTTTCACAGGCCAACATTGGTTGTGAAGAAGTATTAATTGATGGTGTGACCACTGGTGTGATGGAGGGCTCAATTTGAAACCTGGTATGCCTGCTTCTTGGAGATGGTAATGGGGACCAATCTTCAACCATTTCAGAAGATTGCAAAAATTCATCAGTGATGACCATTTGTTAAGAGTTGTGGTATAACTCCATTGAGGGAAATGAACTAATAGGTTCTTGGGAGTTGAGATGAATGGCAAATGTGGATGTTGTTTTGTTGGTCATGCTTGCATATTGAAAAGAGGTATATTGACTTGTAACAAAGCTAGAGGGAAAATTCAATGGTAGAGAGAGGATGGGTGGCAGATTGGTTGGAGCTATATCAATTGAATTATGAGGTAGTGGTTGTCTTCCAGGATGGTCACGTTGAGGATGTTGACTTTGATCCATTTTAAGGAGGCTAGGGAGCTTGGTAGTGGAGGCTGGCAAAGAGGTCTGACAAAGGCACCCTCATGCCTGAGCACCTTGATAACATGACACTACATTTTGGTCCAGACCTAAATGTAGTGTCATGTGCAATTTTGGCTTGTGGGAGACCTCAAAACTGTGATATTATGATCCAATTCTTTATTGCAGTCACGTTAGGAAACAAACAACTCTTATAGAAATAAGACAATCTCTAAACATTCAAATGAAAGTTAATAGACACAATAAGTAAGGAAACATAAGACAGGTGAGGATTGAAACAGATTACGTGAAAATCAGAGTAAGGGTCCAAGAATACCTCTAGGAACTGCTCTTCTAACCTGGCCTTACCACCTGATACGTATACGATAAACAGGAGTGATTTGATTCTGGCTCCTCCTGAATTTGCGTGTCGGTGTGAGGCCTTTGTTTGTCAAGCGTTGGGCAATTTGATCTTGAGTTTGGCTTGAGGGCTGTTCCGTTCTTCCTTGATTTGTTTGTCTTCCCCCTCTCCTCCTACCTTCTTTCCACCTCCTGGTCTTGCTAAGTGCGCCTTGATGGGAGCTTGGTGCGTCAACAGCCAACTGTGCACGCACACTGCTGCAAGTGTCAGACTGAAAGCCGGGGCATCAGCTAACAATCCTCCTTGTTCCGGCTGGAGTCATGTTCAGCATTCTTCTGGCTTGGATGATCTTTACATACCCTAGTGGTTTGGTTAAGACATCTGCAACCATCTCTTTGGACGGGCAGTGCTCAACAGACAGAAGGGATTTGGCCACCAAATCGCAAAGGTATTGGTAGCAAACCTTGATATGCCTTGAATTTGGATTCAGCTGAGCCTCTTTGCTTAGAAATTTGGCTCCACAGTTGTTGTTCATTACAACTGGTCGAGGGATCTGAACGCCTAGGCCAAGTAGCAGAGTAGACAGCCATTGCATCTCTTTGGCACATACATTCATTGCTACAAATTCAGCTTCTGTGGTTGATTGAGCAACAATCAATTGTTTCTTGGCGGCCCAGCAGATTGGGTTGCCAAATAGCGTTATGACGTAACCGGTGGTCAACTTTCTGGTGACTGCCAAGGTCCCGTAATCAGGATCTGCCCAACCCCGGAGACCTTGTCCTGTGTCATCAGAGCACCTGAAGGGGATAACCATGGACAAGGTGCCCTTGAGATACCGGAGTAGGTGTTTTGCAACGTTCCAGTGGGCTTCAGTTGGAGCATTGACGTAGCGTGCAAGCATATTGACGGTAAAGGCAATGTTGGGTCTAGTGTTGATTGACAGATGAATCAGCATCCCCACCGTTCTTTGCATGAGCTTTACATCAAAGGGGGGAGAATCCATTGAGACAAGGTGGTGTAAGTTGAGAGGGGCCGGAGCCTGAACCGGGTTTGAAGAGTCCATGTTCAGTTTGCACAGGGTCTTCAAGCAAAAATACCGCTGATGTAACACCACAGAGCCGTCATCCTGCCAGTCCAACATATATCCAAGATGTTGCGTTGGGCGTTCTTGAAACCGGATGGAGTAGGTATTCTTGATTTGGTTGAGTAGACAAAGTAACTGTTTGCAATCGGAACCCACCAGCAGACCATTGTCAACGTGGATGTGAAGCATTACCGTCCTATCAGCGTTCACAAAAATAGACTCATTTCCCTGCGATGAGGTGAGCCCTAGCTTAGAGAGAGTGGCGGAGAGATTGGATTTCCAACAGTGTGGCGCTTGTTTTGTGCCGTAGAGGGACTTGTTAAGTCGCCACACCCAATTTTCCTTACCTGGCACCTCAAAGCCAGTAACTTGTGCAACATGAATTGTTGCATTGATGTCACCATATAGAAAGGCCTTCTCCAGGTTGAATTGAAATACGTACATGTGGCGTTGAACAGCTATTGATAGGAGGGTGCAAGAATTTTAAGGAAAGGAGCTTTATTGCTGACAATCACAAACCAACTGGATACAACACATCAGGAAATGAAAATCAAATAGGATAAAGCTTGAAATGTAACCGTACCACCCTTTGACACCAGAGAGAGATAGAGTTTGATTGAGGAGACTAGAGTGGGCTGTAGTTGTTTGAAAGTTGGCCTTGAGATGAGAGTTGAAAACTGAGGAAGGAGACCTTTGATGAGTCGAGATAGAATTTGAGATAGATAGAATTGGAGATAAAGGAAAAGATAAAGGGTGATCTTCTCACCAGATGAAGAGACAGGACGATTTAGTGTTTAATATGAGGGGTTGGTCGGAAAGGAGAGAGATGGAAGGAAAAGGAAAAAGGAAATTGAGAGATGAGCAAAGATGGGAGTGAGGATAGGAAGGTATGATGAGCAAGGATGGGAAAGTAAAGGAGAGCGATGCAAAAGAAGAAGAAGAGGATGAGGTCAGGGGAGAGAAGGTTGGGAGAAGACGTAAGAGATGAGAGCAAGCGTTGAGATGTGTGATACTTGGGTGATTACAAAGTGACATTGATGAAGGTCGCGACGTTAATTATTGTCTTTATTTTCAACACCCCCCGTCGTCTGATGAGAAGAGAACTCAGGAACACAGACTTCAGAATATTTTAGACGTCAACAGGTCCAGAGATTTTTGCGGGCCCGCTTTGGTGAGAGAGTTGGCAAGCATTTCGGAGGTAGTGATCAGCTTGACCTTGATTTCATTATTGGAGTACATGGTTCAAAGATATTTGATCTTAATGTCCAGATGTTTTGTTTTGGAGTTGGAGCCAAAATTTTTTAGCTTGTCAAGTAGTCCCTTGTTGTCAACGTGAAACACAGTGGGTGGCAGCGGTTTACCCCAGAGTTCTGAGATCAAGTGCAATAGCCAGAGATTCTCTTGCACTCCATCTGATAATGCTGACAATTCCAATTCAGTTGAGGACATTGTAATGTTATGTTGTTTCTTGCTATTCCAGGATACAGGACAATTTAACCAGAAGGCTAAGTTTCCACTTTGTGATATTCGGGTTATTGGATTGTCTGCCCACGTTGCATTGGTGTAGAATTTAATTGATTCATTGTTGTTTTTTGTGGGTGCAAGAGAAAGTGAATAGGATCTTGTTCCCTTTAAGTATTTCCAGCAGTGGATTAATTCTCTCCAGTGATTAATGCCAGTTTTGTGGTTGTAGCAAGATAGTAGGGATACTGCAGCGGAGAGATCAGGTCTAGTCCTGCAGGCCAAATAATTGAGGATTGCAGTGAACGTTCTGTAATTGACATTCAGTTTTTTGAACTCTTCTTGTTCTGAATTGGTGGCCGGTTGTAAATGACGATTAGGAGTTAAAGGAGTGGCAACACTTTTGCAGTCTCCAAGATTGAGTAGCGAGAGACCCTTGTCAATCAGGGCGCATTGATTTAGACTGGCGGTACATCCGGTTATTTTTACGTCCATAACTAGTAAAGTGTCCAGATCGTGTGCTGAAGAATTGGGGAATCTAAGCAGAAAGTATTTTTTGAAGGCTTCAGTTCTTCCGACTACTATCAAATTTTCAACATGAAAGAAAATGAAGGAATTGTGCTCTTTATGAATGAAGACACAGGAATCAGCGGTGGATTGATGATAATCGAGATCTTTGAACCAAGAGGTAAGTGTGTGATACCAGTTGGCTGGCGCTTGCTTGAGTCCGTACAGCAATTTGGTCAACTTTAGAAATGGAGCTGTTTGTTTTGATTCCTTTGGTGTTTTAATATAGATGTCTTCCTCCAAGGGTGCAAAAAGGAAGGCACTCTTTACATCGAATTGTCTGATAGATAGTCCTTTGTCTAGACTAAGAATTAGAAGTAGGAGAAGAGATGGGAATTTACCCGTGGGGGCGAAAGTGTTGGAATATTTGAGCCCAGGAAGTTGGCTAAAGCCTTGCACACACAGACGAGCCTTGACCTTCTCTTTTGAGGACAGAGTTGCTGGTTTCAGTCTTGTGGCCCAAGTTGTATGCAAGAAGTGATTGGGAGTTCCAAGACAATCTTCCCAAACTTAATGAGCTTCTATATTATCAAGTTCAACAATTTTGGCTTCTTTGACAAGAGAAGGATCTAGGGAAGTGGAGTGATAAGAGTATTTTTCAGGCTTAACTTTCAGTGTTTGAGGTCTTAGTGATTGAGTATTGGAAATCAAGGATTCAGCCGGAGTTGACGCCTTGGTTGAGAGGATCAAGGGTTCCGTGGCAGATTCGTCGTCGTTGGTACCAATAGAGAACTGATTGTTCTCGTTCAGAGATTCTTCTGTGACGGTCAATTCAGCGGACTCTTGTGGTTCGGCAGACTTTCTCTTGAATTCAATCCCTTCGGGAAACCAATTGTCGGAATTGGAGAGGATTTTGTTTTTCTTTGGTTCGAATGACAGGAACTGGACATTTTTTGTCTTGACAATTTTGTTGGAGAATGTGAGTATTCGGTAAGAGAGTAGTGAAGGAGTGTATCCAATTAGGGTGCCTAGTCCTCCGGGAGGTAATAATTTTGATCCGGATTGCTTTGGTAACAGGAGATAGGATACTGGATTTCCGATGGGCTTGAAATAAGATAGTGGAAGGGAATGATTTTTGAAGAGTTTGTAAGGTGACTTCTTGCTCTTATGAGTGGGAATTTGATTTAGTGTAAGAGTGGCTGCTGACAGAATTTTGCTCCACAAGTTTTTAGGTAAGTTGGAGTCGAAGAGAATGGTTCGCAGTGATTCGAGGATAGTCCTGTCAAACCTTTCAGCCAGCCCATTCTGTTGAGGAGTGTAGGGATCCAAGAAGGTTTGATTAATAAGGTTTTTCTTGCAGAATTTGCTTAGGCTCGTGTTCTTGAATTCGGTTCCCTGATCAGAGTGAATGGTGGTTGGATAGTATCCAAATCTTTTTGCTTCGACATCTACCAAATTTCTAAGTGTAGTTGGGATGTTGTCCTTGCTGGTGATCGGAATTGCAGCGCAGAATTTGGTGTTGCCATCCACGATAGTTAGAATGTACCAATGCCCCCCTCTGGAAAGTGGTAGCGGTCCAATGGTATCTAAATGAATCTTGGAGAATGGCTTATCAGAACTAGAGGTTCACGTTTTGAAGGAGGCTTGAGTGATTTTAGAAATGGTGCAAGCATGACAGTCGATTTCCTTTTTCACCGGTAGTTGGAGTTTATGTCTTAGTCTATGGTAACTGACGTGTCCCAGTGATTTGTGAAGAAGCTCAGAAGACAATAAGAATGAATTGACGGACGGTGAGGAGAATCGAATGCATGGAATGTTGTTATAGTAATAACCCTTTATTGCAAGTTGATCATTGATATCAATCTTAATGAAATTCAGATTGAAGTCTACAGTGAAGCCATTGAGAAGGAGCTGGCGAAGAGATAGGAGATTGACAGACAATTTGGGAACATACAGCACCCTTTTTAGGGTCAGTTCACCGTTCTTGTGATGTAAAACAACAGGTCCTTCTCCCTTGATTTCCAAGGTTCCCAATCCGCAACTGGTGTTGATTAAGCCTCCTTCTTTTGATCCTTTGATGTGAGCAAAGAGGGATTGATTAGCTGTCATATGGTCTGAACAACCTGAGTTGAGGATGAAAAGGAGAGAATCAGAGAAAAAGCACGAAGGAGTGCTAACATGTGCGATGGGTCTTGGATTGAATTTAGGACGGAGGTGTGGGTACAGCATCCAGCATCGGTGTTCAGGGTGATTGGCCAGAGTGTTGTGCTTTCTTGGTTTGCATTTCCCGGAAGAGTCAGTGAAAAGAGTAGTAACGACAGGTCCTGAGGAAGATCCTTCCTTGTTGGAGGGATTGAGTTTCTGTTCGTTAAGGTGGATGCAAAGATGATCTAGCACAACTTCGGGAGTGACTTCATTACCGTTCCGAGAGTGAGTTACCTGTTGTTTTATAACCTTGAATGAGTTGGGCAACTTTTGCAGGATCATATACGCCAGAACGTCTTGAGGTAGAAGAATTCCAATCTCTTGCATTCGGTTGATAGCGGATCTTATCTCCAGTATAAAAGATTGAATGTCATTTTTGTTGAAGATTATATTTTTGAAGGAGCTGTACACCCTTGCTCGATTTGCTGGTTGAAATGAGACGAAGTGTTTGAGAATATCGTTCCAAATGAGCTTGGCATTCTCTTCATTAGTCGTATTGATGATTGAGGTGTGCACAGAGGCAGATAGCTTCGAAATTATAATGGATGACAGTATTGTGTTGTCTTTGGAGTTGAGTTGAGCGTTGTCAGAGGAAATAATGTCCTTGAGTTTGGCCAAATTGAGTAGAGCGTTCATTCTAGTCTTCCAGATAGTGAAGTTATCATTGGTAAGTAAGGGAATAGCTTCAATTGTAGTTTTGAGAATGGTTGGGTTGATGTCGTCCATATTGGTGTTGGTTTGTGAAGATATATGGCTGGTATGCGCGCTTCAACTGTTAATCGTGCAAGAATTTTAAGGAAAGGAGCTTTATTTCTGACAATCACAAAAAAACTGGATACAACACATCAGGAAATGAACATCAAATAGGATAAAGCTTGAAATGTTACCGTACCACCCTTCGACACCAGAGAGAGATAGAGTTTGATTGAGGAGACTAGAGTGGGCTGTAGTTGGTTGAAAGTTGGCCTTGAGATGAGAGTTGACGACTGAGGAAGGAGACCTTTGATGAGTCAAGATAGAATTTAAGATAGATAGAATTGGAGATAAAGGAAAAGATAAAGGGTGATCTTCTCACCAGATGAAGAGACAGGACGATTTAGTGTTTAATATGAGGGGTTGGTTGGAAAGGAGAGAGATGGAAGGAAAAGGAAAAAGGAAATTGAGAGATGAGCGAAGATGGGAGTGAGGATAGGAAGGTATGATGAGCAAGGATGGGAAAGTAAAGGAGAGCGATGCAAAAGAAGAAGAAGAGGATGAGGTCAGGGGAGAGAAGGTTGGGAGAAGACGTAAGAGATGAGAGCAAGCGTTGAGATGTGTGATACTTGGGTGATTACAAAGTGACATTGATGAAGGTTGCAAAGTTAATTATTGTCTTTATTTTCAACAGAGGGACTTGAGGGACTCCGTTCAACCAATGGATGAGTAGGTGTCAAGGTAGTGACGGGGAAACTGCTGGTGATTACCAAGCACACCCAACAAGAATTACGACGGACAACCTGACCATACTTGTTCTTTGTTCAAACCAAATGCCACATGCCGCCAATGACAATGTCATTGTTGGGAGGGGGTACCAGAGTTCTGGTGTTGTGGCTGAGAAGCAACAAGTTTTCAGCTGCCATGGAGTCCAACCACAAGGGACGTTCATCAGCATTGGCAAATGCTTCCTTGACCAAGATCACTTCCAAAAGGAAGGCCTCTTCATCATTGTCACTGTCTTCAAAAACAGCAAGGTTGACCAAGGGACCTGCCGTCTTGGCAGCAGAACAAGTGCGAGCGGGAAGAATGGCGGATGGGTCAATGGAGCTGTGGTGGAGTGTGGTACGTAGGCAAAGCGCCTGGAAAAGGAGGGAGCCAAAGCGGGAGAAGGTGATAGACATGCCTTGGGATCATCTGGTGCAGCGGGTTGCAAGGACTCAGGGAGAGTTGCCAGAGTGTTGTCATCTATCAAGCCAGGCATAGAAGATGGCACAGGGGCACTTGGACATGATGACTTGCAAGCTGAGCCTTGCAATGGGACTGTGACCACCCCTGGGGCTTCAGAGGAAGAGATTGCCTGAATATTGGGAAGAGACAAAGGCAATTTCTTCAGAGAGAGAGGATTGTTGTAGTCAAACGTGGCCCAAGGAAGAACAAAATCTTGGCTGACAGTAACATTCTTCTTCAGAGGATCAAGAAATTGACCCGCGTCTGAGTTTTGCTCATAGCCAAGAAATAAAAGGGAGGATGACCAAGGAAGGATCTTTGACGGTTGTTGCTGTAGAGTATGCACCTTAAGTCCAAAGGGGATGAGCTTGGCAATTTCCCTGATTGGCTCAATAGTAAAATTATGCGCCATGAGAATGCTGAAGGGTGAAGACCAGTTGATAGACTTGGAGGGCAGCAGATTAATGAGAGTAGAGAAGTATTGCGCCGCTTCATCCCAATAGGAGATGGGAATGGCAGACTGAGCAAGTAGGCATCTGATCTTGGTGAGAATTGTCTGGTTGAACCGTTCTGCCAGGCCGTTTGTTTGAGGTGAGTGAGCCGGGCCTGGCTCGAGTACTATTCCGCGTGACTGAAGGAAGGATCCCAGCCTGGAGGAGCCAAACTCCCCACTGCAATCACAGTGGAGAATTGCCGGAGTGATGTCCAGGTGATTCTTGATTTCCTGAATAAAAGACATAATCTTTGATTCGGAATCAGATTTATTTTGCATGATGTAAATTTGATTGAATCAGGAGAAGTCATCAATGATTACCAGGACTTAGTGCATTCTGTGCTTGGATGGGGGGGAGATTTGCAAGACTTCCATATGAAGTCAATGGAATGGAGTCAAGGAGGACGGTAGGGGATTGGAGTGAGGCAAACGCTTTATCTTGCATGATTTGCAGACCTCAAAGTTGGCCGAGGAAAATTGCGGGTTATGATTGGTGATAGAGTGAAGGGAGAGAAATTTACGCAGATACTCATCCAAGGGGTGCCCCAGAATGAGATGCCAGTTGATGTTTGGATGAGGTACTGTGAGTGAGTAGGATACTAGAGGATGGGAGCTGTTTAGGTGGGCCACGTAGAGGTTTCCAACGCGGAGAAACCAAAAGATTATCTTTCCTGATAGCTTGATGAGAATGGTTCTATGTTGGTGCAAGATCTTCAGCCCGTAATCCTCCAACTGAGTTGCAGAGACAAGATTTCTGGGACCCTGAGGCGCAAAGTACACCGGATATATGAGTGTCCCTCCAATATTGAGTTTGCCTACATGAGTGATTAGAATTTTGCCCCCGTATGTGTTCAAAGACTTAGCCAGTGGAGCTGGTTCTAGAAGAAGCAACTTATCACACACAATCAAGCAAGAAGCGCCCAAATCATATACCAGCTCCTGGCGACACCTGGTACCACTTGTAGTGCTGTAGATCCCTTTGTTGTGGGTGTAAAAGCTACAGAAGTTGGGGTCTGCTTCACCTTCACTGAGTGCATCTGCAATCTCCTCATTGGTTTCCCCAACGCTCTCTTCAATTGAGTTGAGGGAGGGTTGAGTTTGTAGCCTTTTCAGTTCTTCAGCAAGTTGATTCACCCTTGCTTGAATATCAGGGTCTTTCTTTCCTGGAGACTTCCTGGTGGGAGCCGCTGAATTTGGTGTTACAAGAGTTGGGTGCAGAGTTGAGGATTGTGTTTACTGAGGATTTCGGCAAGATTTGAACCTTCCTCGGGAGATAGGGTCTGACGGAAGAGCTAGGTAGGACTTTTCAGAGTCGTGTGACTCGCGCCTGCTATCTTCCAGCATGATTTGATTGCTTACCGCGTCTAGAGTGAACGGCGTAAGATTGTAGGAAGAATGTACTAGAGAATAGAGGGAGGAGTCGTGGCAAAGGCTCTTGAGGAACAGAATGGCGGCCATCCCCTGGGAGACTTCCAAGAATTGCAGTTCCGGGGGATGTCCGTCAATGGTCTCGACCAGATCAATGTATAGGTACTTGAATTGGGCCACATGATCCCTTAACAAAGTGCCAGGTTCATAGGATAGATGAATTAGACAAAATAGCATGTGGCCAGCCACTATTATTGACTTTTTCCGGCAGGCTCAAGCCAAGGATTGATAGGCCAGTGAGAAATTGTTCCGGGACAACTTGATCTCAGACTGGAGATCCCGTTTGACCACCTCATATAGCAGACTGATTGCATATGAATTATTTTTGCGGTAGGTCTTGGTTCCCTCATGAACTTCTATCCACTGCTTGTCAAGGATTTCTTCATGGCCCTTGCCAATCAATAGATGCTCAAATCAAGATTTCCAGTCATGCCAGTTGTGATGGTTGAGCTTGACCAGTTTAACCTTGGTCAAATAGTCATTGTCAGACTGATTGCTTGACAATTCTTTGGTCTGAGTGTCCCGGCCCTTGTCCCTTGAGCTTGCCATTGTTTACGCCCTAGTCCTGGATTTTTTTTTCTTAAGAGTTGTGTAATCTATGACCAAGAATGGACTCTTGCTACCATGTGAGATAATGATCCAATTCTTTATTGCAGTCACATTAGGAAACAAACAACTCTTATAGAAATAAGACAATCTCTAAACATTCAAATGAAAGTGATAGACACAATAAGTAAGGAAACATAAGACAGGTGAGGATTGAAACAGATTACGTGAAAATCAGAGTAAGGGTCCAAGAATACCTCTAGGAACTGCTCTTCTAACCTGGCCTTACCACCTGATACATATACAATGAACAGGAGTGAGTTGATTCTGGCTCCTCCTGAATTTGTGTGTTGGTGTGAGGCCTTTTTTTTTCAAGCATTGGGCGATTCAATCTTGAGTTTGGCTTGAGGGCTGTTCCGTTCCTCCTCAATTTTTTTGTCTTCCCCCTCTCATCCTACCTTCTTTCCACCTCCTGGTCTTGCTAAGTGAGCCTTGATGGGAGCTTGGTGCGTCGACAGCCAACTGTGCACGCACACTGCTGCAAGTGTCAGACTGACAGCTGGGGGCATCAGCTAACAAAAACTTGAGAAGCATCAACTACCGTCATTTAAGCTCAAGTTGATGAGTGGACACCAAGCACCCACCATATGACACTACCCAACTGTCATATGACATCATGAATATCCAGGATTTTCATGATGGTATCTGAAAGTTTGCATGGGTCCAAAGGCAGCCTTAAATTTCTATTTTTTTTAAAAAAAAAATGATTAGAATCTAAGGAAATCAAGTTAAGGATTAGGATTTTTTTATTCTTTATTGATTTTTTTTTCAAGAGATTTTGTGACTCCAACCAATCTTGAATCTGATCATCATTTTCATTAAATTAAATTTGATTTGATTTGTACTTTAGGTCTTCATCTACTCCTTTGACTTCATAAATACCTTAAATACTTTTGTGGCACTTTTATTTTCTCTCTTTCACTCTTTCTTAGAATTTCCAAAGAAAAAAAAAAATAAAAAGAAAAAAGAAAGCTAATCAATAGATCTCCTGCCTCAAAAAATAGAAAACAAGGTAAAAAAAGGGATCAATGATTTTTTAGATTGATCAAGTCTTAGTAATCCTGAAATGTTTTCATATCCAAGAGGAAGAGGTATGAAAAAAAGGGGGGGAAGTGTTAAATTTTCAACCCTACACAATCCATTAACAACTCAAAAGGGATTGTGTGGCATGGTTCACAACCCATCTGGATTGTGGATGGTTTTTTGCAACCCATCTGAGGCATGAACAGCTGTTCAAAACCCAGATGGGTTGAAAACCACTTTGAGCTGTGGTGTGCTGTTTGCAAAGATTTCTTTCAATTTTTATTTATTAATTTATTTATTTTATTTATTTATATTTATATTTTTAAGTTAATTTAATTATTTTTCAATTATTTATTTATTTTTAATCTACTTACTTATTTATTTATTCATTTTTAATTTACTTCTTTGTTCATTTTATTTATTTATTTATTTTTGTTTGCAAATTGTTGAGTTGTGAATGGCTTTTCACGCCTGTTTGAAAACCCTGGGTTGCAAATTCAACATTACCCAAAAAAAAATCCAATCAATTTGATTGGGATTTATTTTTTGCCTGGTTGAACCAAGTCTTTTATTTTATTTTTTTATATATTTTTTGAAAAAATGATAATATTAGCAGGTTACACTAACTTTGGGAAAAAAATGTGAAGAAGGATGGCTTGAAGGAATGATCATGATGATGATCAATACAAGATCAAAGGTTCAAGATTGAAGTGTTGGTGGGGTGGGCGAGGGAATAAGTACCACATACAGGATATCAATCAATAACTTTTTTTTTGGTTTGAGTCAAAACAAAACAAAATATATATATTAGCATCAAAATTTGTGAAAAAATCCAAGAGAAAGAGGGGGGGAGGGAATCAACAAGATTTTGATCTAAGTCCTTTTTTTTTTGTGTGTGTTTTGAATAAATAGATTCATCACTTTTGAGGATGTTTTTAAACCCCAAGGAAGGCATGAAACACTTTTTATGAATTTTATTTTTTATTTATTTATTATATATATATATATATATAGAAGATATAAGGTTTGAAAAAAAGGATCTTACTGTTGGAATAAGCTTCTCAAAAATTTCCTCACCTATTGAAGCCTTGATCTCAATCTGGTATGGTGCAAGATTCTGGAAGCTGTAAAAAAAATAATCAAAACATTCTAGGCCCTGCCCTGATTATTTGGCATGAGTGTGATGATTTTTTCCTCTTGGGCTAGTTTTCTTAACTTTATCTCTGGAACTAAGGTTTTATTGGATCCTTAATCTGTAGCATTTCTTTCTTCTGAGACCAAGTAGAATTAGAACCAATCTGGTTTTTCTCAATCCCCCACTTTTATTTGATCCTCATGCTTCCAAAAAAAATAATCAAGACATTTTTTGAAAAAAACTGAAAGAAATTTTTAAATATCCACTATCTATTCTCTAATGATTCCAAAATCAATTTCTCTACTATGATATCACAAGATCCCCCCACATTGATCTATGTAAAATTTTTTACATCCTTAAATATTCATTACCTCAATCATGAAGAGAAACAAGAAAGGTAACAAAATCCTCCTAATCAATCAAACTCAGCTTCCACATCAATCCAATGGTATGCTTGATCACCATTCAGCAGACAGACCACAGGTGCAATTTTACCTTGCTTTCCCTCTGGCCAACTCTACCTACAAAAAATTCCCTGTGCAACCCAACCCATCAAAATTTCTCTGTTGAGGGTCACCAAGCTATCATTGTTTTTTTGATCTCCATCATCTTCCTCACATCCATCTGACCCCAAGTGAAACTTCCCACAGTTAGTCAGACTGAAATTTTTTATTTTTCTTGGATTTCTAGTTACCTTTCATCCCAAAAATGAAATTTCCAATCCAGTCATTGAATCATCCCATACTTTTCAGTCTGAATGATGTTTTTGCTCTTTTTTTCAATATTTTATAATTCTACATTATTGCCCAAAGGGTGATGTTAAATTGACGGCTCCAACCGTGTGGTAGTTGTTTAGGGACCTACATGGCTCAAATGAGCTGTGAGGGTCCATAGACAACTACAAAGGGCTGTTTCAAACAGGAGCAACCCTGGGGGGGTTGTGTAGGAGCCATTTACCCCCCAAACACAGAGATTTCAAGCTGTTTATCCCTGTACACCTCTAAAAACCGCTGTGTTTGGGGGTGAACAACCCCCCAGAAGTTGTTCCAGAATATTGGGCACCCCCTGGACCACACTTGGGTTCCATCAAACCAAATTTGGGATCAATACATACTTTGTGGGACTGTTGTTCCACACCTAGCAATTCCAAATTTACTTTAAAGTGAAACCAAAGTGAAAGTAAAGTGAAAATTGAAATCATATAAAAATCTGCAAACAATTCCTTCTCAACTTGAAAGTGAGCAAACTTTGTTTGTTCAATTGAAAGTTGGATTGAATACTGAAGTATACCATTGCATTTTTTTGCATGGGAACAGTGGAAATCCCTCCTTCTTCTGACATGGCTGTGTGGAAGGTCTACATTGATAGTGCCATCAAAAAGCTTTGGAAAAAGAAAAAAAGGATTTGGGTAATGAAATATTGGAAGCCCCAATTGCATCCTCATCAAGGGTGTCAATTGAGGAACAAAATGTTTCACAGTGGGATTTGACCTCTGGTTTTGAGTAAAATTTTATGTTACTGGTCTTTTCTGTATTTAATTTGATTGAATCTGATGGAGTGCATGCCATCAATATAACTATGTAACTATGACAGATCCACTTGAAACACCTCATGTGGGATCTTTTCCTACTAGGGAAGAGGCAAAAAACTATTGTCAAACATTGTCTATGAAGCATGGTTACTCTCTGATGGTTTTTAACTCAAAAAAAAGATAAATATGTGTATTTGGCCTGTGATTGCCATGGTTCCTATTCAGGAAAACTTCTTACCAAATTGTCTAGACGTACTCACACAAGGAAGGTTGGGTGCAAGTTTTTAATCCATGAAAGTTGCACAAAGGCAGACCCCTTGTGGGTAATCTCCTATAAAGAAATGAAACATAACCATAAACCATCTGAAAACCCCTCTGTGCATCCTCAACTGAGGAGAATCTCTGGGCAAGCCTTGGATTTACCTAAGGAAGGCATGAATGATGGGCTCAATACGTTACAACTTAAGAGAAAATCAAGCAAGATTGATGGGCAGGATTATGTTGATGACCAAACAATCTATAACACTAAGTGGAAGGTAACACTTTCAAAACTAAAGGGTAAAAGTGTTATGGAGGTACTCTATGAACAGATTGAAGAAACAAGTTGGATTCACTGGTCAAAGTTCAGTGGAGAGGGTCACTTGGAGGCCCTGTACTTAGCACATCCTGAGGCATTAAAGCCTTCAAAAAAATTCCATCATATTGCTATTTTGTATTGTAATTATAAGACAAATAAGTACAAAACCCTGCTATTGCATGTTGTAGGAATGGCAGCCAATTGGAAAACTTTCACAAAAGCTCTTGTTTTTATAACAAAATAAACATTTTAGTTCTAAATTTGGTCTGTAAATGCATTAAAGGAGTTGGCTTATGATCCTGAGAGACTTCCAAAAGTCTTTGTGACGGACCGTGAAAAAGCTCTGATTTGTGCTATTGAATCTAGTTTCCCTGAGTCATCAAGAAAATGTTGCACTTGGCACTTGTCTAAAAACATACAAGCAAACTTTCAAGTGCACTTTGTTAATGACATTGAAGGATGGAAAAGCTTTATGACTCTGTGGGAAAAGTATGCGGCCTCAAAGACCAAGGAGGAGGTGGAGGTCAATGATGCAGAACTGAGAGTAGGTCCAAATCACTGCTTGTTATTCTTCCTAGTTTTGGGTTCTGACCTTTTGAATTGTATAGTGTTTCTTGAAAGACTATGAGGATGTACTCAAGTATATGGAAAATAAAATTTTCCCTATCAAAGAGGTGTTTGTAACAGCGTGGACTTGTATAAAACCAGATTTTGGAAACAAAACAACATCTTGGTTTGAAGTGGCCCATGCAAATCTCAAAAAATTCCTTGCAAACTCTTTGGGAAACCTGTTGGATGTTTGGAAAAGCCTTGAGGTAACAGTTTTGAATCAAATTAAATTGGTTCATGCATCACTTTATAACTCTCAAATTAAGTTAGGGAAAGTTCTTCCACCTGAACTGTTACCATTGGATTAAAAATTTTATTTAGAGGAAATTCATCTTATTAAGGAACAACTCAAGAAATTCAAACATGATCATGATGGCAAAGTTTTCACCAATTCATATTCCAAGAATATGGGTTTTCCCTGTTCCCACCAAATAGGTGAACGTCTAGCATTCAGAGGATCCATGGTACCCAAAGATGTTCATCCTCAGTGGAGGTTGGACTATGACCCTTGCATTTCTAGTTCTGTAAGTTGGCTTAAGTTGGATTGTTCAAATAACTATGTGATTAATTCTTTTTGATTAATGAATCCTAATTAACTAATGGTTGGTCCTTTTGAATTTTTCAAGTGTGATTTCAATGAAATGCTAAGCATTCCTCAGTTATGCGAAAAAGTGAATGCAATGACCTTGGAATCTCCAGATCATGAGCAAAGCGGCCTATTGAAGTATATCATTCAGAAAATTACAAAATATTGATTGAAGCCAAGACTTGAACCTAAAGTCTTACAATCAAGTAGGGGCAGGCCAAAATTGACAGATATGCGGCAAGAACCATCTTGGTTTGAGCATGTTTAAAAATGACTCAAGGGGGAAAAAAGGACTAGAAGGGCTCCAAATAATAAAAGAAAAAAGATTGTAAGTCTTTCCTTTTGGGATATGTTCATTTTTTTGGTTTAATGAACTTAGTTACTAACTAATGATGAATTGTTACTCAAAGTTGGCAGAATCTGAATCTGAATTTCATAGTTCAGAGGAAGAGACTGAAAGTGAATTGGGATCACTTGATTTGGAATCAGAATCCTCTTCAGAGGAAGAGAACATGCAGAAAAGCTCAACCAGAAGCTCATCCTTGGTGAGAATTCATTTAATTGATCTGATTAAAGAAATGAATAATAATTTAGTTTTCATGATAGGAAACAAACCTGAAATACCTCAATCAAAAATACCCAAGAAATTCCATAAGTTCTTGGGTGAGGTTTGGGATCCAGTTGGAGATGGGAATTGCGGATTTAGAGTCATTGCTAAATCTCTTGGTTATGAAGAACATGGTTGGTTTAAAGTTAGGAAGGAAATGATTGAAAAATTATAGAAACATAAAGAATGCTACATTAAGATGCTTGGTGGTACAAAGGAGGTTGAAAAGATTACACAAATACATGATGTTGAAGACATCAATGAAAAGATCACCTCCTCAAAATGGCTGGCTAAATTAGATATGGGTCAAATCATAGCAGGCACTTATTCCAGACCTATATGTTTCATTTCATTGGAGTCATGTGATACTTATACTCCAATGAAAAATGGTGTTACTGATCAATCAGATCCAATGTTCATTTACTTTTTAAAAAATAACCACTGGGTTCTATTAGTAATTGAGGGAGAAATGATTCCAATTTGGCCCATTGTAGCAAAAACACGTTCCTTGATTTCTAAAAAAGCCTCTGGTTGGGTTGATCATCTCAAATATCAAATTCAAATGTATTCTAGATTATAGAGATTATAGACTTTGACTTCATTTCATCATTGGGTTTCATATAAATTGTAATTCTAATGCAGCTAACAAGTTCTATTAATATAAAGGGTTATCACATTTTGAACATCATTATGTTGAGTGTTTTGAGTTAACATCATTATATTGAGTGTTTTGAATGAGATTTAAATGGTAATTCAGTTCAACTTGTGTTGGGCTTATTCCATCACAAGCTTAACTTATGTCAAGCTTGGGATGGGATCAGCTTAACACAAGTTGAACTTGTGTTTTTTTGGTGTTTTTACTTTAGGGCTGGTCAAAAGGATTGTATTTTTTTGGCACTTTTACTTTAGGGCTGGTCAAAATAATTCTTTAATTTTTGGGCCCTTTTGCTTTAGGGCTAGTCAAGTTGAACTTACTTTAGGGCTTGTCAAGTTACTTGTATTTTTTTTGGTGTTTTTACTTTAGGGCTTGTCAATTTACTTGTCTTTTTTTGGGTGTTTTTACTTTAGGGCTTGTCAAGTTACTTGTCTTTTTTTGGGTGTTTTTACTTTAGGGCTTGTCAAGTTACTTTTCTTTTTTTGGTTGTTTTTAGTGCAGGGCTAGTCCAGTTACTTGTGTTTTTTTTGGGTCTTTTTACTTTAGGGCTAGTCCATTGGATAGTCCCAGTTTTTTTTTTGTTTTTTTATTTATTAGTTTATTTATTTGTTTTTTTTAACCAAAAAATCAACATTTTTTGATTTCTTTGATTTTTTGGTTGATTCCTGTTTTTTGGAAGGTTTATTTGATTCATGGGTTATTTTAGTGCCCTTTCATTCCATTTTTTTTGGCTCACCGCGGTCCGGTGGCATGTGGGATTCAACACACCGGCGGACCAGGCTGGGTTGGCTGCGCAACTCTTTGAGCTGTGCAGGGTTGTACACGGCTTGGATTGGACCATGTGGCATGCCACAGGGCCCTTTTTGAACCGTGTGCACAGCTCAATGAGCTTTTAATTTAAAATTTCCTTTTTTTTTACTAACTCCAAAAGAAACTCCAAACAGCTCCTGCGCCTACCACTGATTCACTGTTGCCTCCATTGCCAGTCCAAGGATCTCTGCTTTGTTCTTCTCCAATACAGACTCCATTGCCTTGACCTTCCCTCCAATTCTTGAACTCTTGCCCATCTTGGTTGACCTGATTCCACCTGGTCTCTCTATACCATGCAGCCACCCAAAGCAACAACAAAGACTGCTGTCAAGGGATTGAGGAAGCTAAAATTGACCGGTACCTCCGCAAATTGGACAAGCAAATACTGGCCATCCTCCATTAATTGGTTGGGATCCCAGCTGCAGAGAATTGCAAGCTCCTCTTCACCCATCATTGTGCTGGTGGTGAGCTCCGCGGCACCATCTTCCTTCCTTAGATTTTTCCCCCACCATTATTAAAACTAAAATATATATAAATAGGATACTATAAAAAGAATCCACCTAAAAAAACTTAAATTTTTGCCATGTTCCCTGCATCTTGTATATAGCTCTTGAGATGAATATGATGCCTGTCCTTCCCCAGAAAGGAACCCGCTTGATTCCCTGCACCATCCTACAAAAAGAGACACACACACACTCACACACACAAAAAAGAAAGGACTCCGCAATCCTATAGTGAGAACCCCTCCAAATCTGAGAGTGAGACAAAAATGAGACACCAAAACTGAGACAAAACTCTGGAACAAAAACTCTGTAAGACTAAAAGAAAACTAATCATACTAAACAGCCTCTGCAAAATAAAAGAGACAAAAAGAAACTCCAAAAACTCCACAAATAACACATCACATAAGGGACCTGGACCACCCCAGACAAAGGCCTCTATAGACTATACCTTCCATGCTGCTCCGGTGACCTGAGCTTCCCCTTTGCTTTATCCCCCCACAACTTGAACTTTGACACCAACATTCATTTCTCCAAGGAATCCTCCTCCAAAAACTCCTTTTCCTTGGGAATGGGCTCTTCCACATTGGCCATTTCTTGATCCTTGTCTCCCCAACCAGCGGTTTTGTCAAAATAAGTAGTTCCCTGCACGTGGAACTTCTTCACATGAGCCACTGCCACCTTCCACTTAAGAAGAGTGCCATCCAACTCCTCCAACTGATAACTTCTTCCAGGAAACTGACTTACAATCCAGTAAGGGCTATTCCAGTAATCCGCCAAAAGCTTACCCCACTGCATCTCCAAGCTACAATTTTAAAGCAGAAAAAGATCACCCTTCCGCAAAGGGTCCTGCAAGCAATTGGCACAACACTTGTCCCAGTACCGGACCAGCTTAGCCCAACTGTCCTGCAGCCTCTTAGCCGCCTTTGCCACCATTTTCTTCCTCTGCAAGAGTTGCTCTGCCTGCACCACAACTAAGTCCTCCATGGTTTTAACCTTCCACCAGCCAATAGCAAGATAAGTGAGGTTTTTGATATCCACCAGAAGCACCAACTGTGGCCCGTACAAAAGTTTGTAAGGAAAATACACCATACCCCGCCTGACCAATATCCAATCCGCAAACAACACAACTGGCAAGTTTTCTTGCCACTTCTTCCCGTTGTTTCTGCAGATCTTGAAAATTGCATCCTTAATTGGCTGATGCCTTCTCTCTATTGCCCCAGGTCCCTCTGTATAATACTCCATAATTGGCCCAAATTTTTCACCACAAGATTTGACCAGCTTCCAAAGATCACCCCAAAACTCTGCTCTGCCGTCCACTGTGATGAGCCCCAAACACCCAAAACAGGCAAAAAAATCCTCCTTTCAACACTTTCCAAATTTCTCCTCCAATAATTTAACCACTAGAAGTGCCTCCACCCATCCCAACAAGTTGTCCTGAGCCACAAGTAGATGTGGAAACTTCCCTGCCTTGATATGGACTCTGTCCAGCAAGACCCTTCCAAAAAGAGTGTCCTCTCCTGTCGGAATACCAACCTCCCAAGGTAACCTGGTACTCCGACTCTGACAAGCCTTGCAACTCCGCACCATACATCCTAGAACTTGCCACAAGAACCTGGTCTTAACCCTTCTTTGAGTTTCTGCCTCCCCCCAGTGCCCCAAGTTGTCATGGAGGCTCCTCAACAAGTCCTCCTGATCTTCCCGCCTTGTGACCACAACCAGGGGTACTGGAAGTGCCTGCTTCCATAACTGCCTATCCTGACAGAAGAAATGTGGAACCTTCTGCCAAACCAACCTCACTTCTGCAGGCGGCAAACTTTCCGGAAAATGAAGTGTCCAAAGATACTCCTCCAGCGCCTGAAACCTACCAAACTGCTTCAGGGGAAGTTTACCAACCTCCGCAGTTGTTTCTGCCACCGTTAGAAGCCTTTTCTCCACATCCAAATCCTGCTTTTCCACGCGCCAGACCTCCAGATACCATGATTAAGCATCCGGCATTGTAAATGCCTTCCCCAGAACATGCCTGACCGTGAAATTGAACAGCTGGAAATTATGCAATCCACCAAGTCATAGGAGCATTGGGAAAAGTTGGGGAATTAATAATCCTAGCTAGGCCTCTGCATCCACCAGGAGTTCAAACATTAAACCCCACAGCACATGCTGCAATCTCTACACAATCCTTGTTACCCCGCACAACTCCAACTTGGGCTGCAAGTACCAAGCTTCAACCTCCAAAAAAAGTTACAAAATTGTAGAGCACCGGCCTTTTGTTTCCTTCATCTTCCTGGGCCAGCACACCGCCCGCACCAAACTTGCTTGAGTCTACCGCCAGCCGGATTCCTCCCCTCTTGTAATCCAGGTCCTTCAACAGTATCCACCACCTGACAATCTCCTTCAAATCCTGGAACAGGAAATCAAATTCCTCCATCCAATTCAACTTGTCACCTTTCCAAATCAGCCTCCGCAATGGGCTTGCTATCTTCACAAAAGGCCCAATGAAGATTTGCACCCATCTGCATAGACCTATAAACTGGG
The DNA here is from genome assembly GCA_025617555.3 of Puccinia polysora. Classification (NCBI taxonomy): domain Eukaryota; kingdom Fungi; phylum Basidiomycota; class Pucciniomycetes; order Pucciniales; family Pucciniaceae; genus Puccinia; species Puccinia polysora. The sequence goes on along the minus strand of CM062614.1, from coordinate 34,726,447 downwards.
AAACATGAGTAGCATTCCATGGAGTAGGACACTCTGGAACTTTGTTGACTTTGGCATTAGTGATCTTTCTCCCTTTTGCAGAAACTTTGTGACCAAGGACCTCCAAGGCCGGAATGCATACCACAAACTTTTTATCCAAGACAGTCAATCCCGCTTCCTTGATCTGGAACAGGATCCTCTCCAAAGTCTGCGCCTATTTCCAAAGAAACCACCTGATCCCTGAGTTACCCGGAATGGTCTCCCGCCATAGTTGCTCCGTGGCCCCTTGATACCCGCATCAACAATGAATATCCGCACTGTTTCTGGAACATCATCCTGCAAAATCCATGTCATTTGTGCCTGGTAAACCACCACCAAATTAGTTTCCCCCTGTGGAATCCATGTCAACTAAAGTTTCCCCAAACACATCTTGAAAACCGTCATTGGGAGGGACTCCGGATGTAGCTCCCACTGGTTGCACCCCCCCATCACGTCTACCAACCCATAGCAGACTCTCCCTGCCTATATTCTCCACAAAATCCTCCACCTGCAGAGGCAACTCAGCATCTCTGATAGTGACTGAATTGAAATTTTGCAGATTGTGGACAATCCGCAGACTCTTTCTGTCATGTTTCAGTACCGCAAAAATTGGACTAGAATAGCTAGAACAAGAAGGCTCATACAGACCTTTCCGCAATTGCTCCTGCACCAACTCTGTGAACTGATCCCTAACTGCTGCCAGAATAGGAATGGGTTTAATTTTCCAAGGTTAATGAGGTACCATTGGTATCCAGTAGGGGTCCCCAATTTTGCATTTGAGCAAACCCTGCTCCTCCGGACAAAAAGACAGCGCCTTCCTCCCCATGAAAATTACCGCTTTCAGCAACCACACTTCCTCCTCTTGCAACCACCCCTCAGGCCCAAAGTTGAGTTCCGCCATCTGTTCCTCCATTATGCCTGTTGAATCCTCCTTCAGAATTGTGGGTGTCAGTGGCAACTCATACGGGTCCCGCAACCAGTGGATTAGCCTCATTGGTTTGTTGAGGTCCTGAGGCATTGACTTGTTCTGTGGTTGTAATTTCTTGGCAACTGGTTTGTACTTGACACCAAAATTCCGCACCTCAATCAACTTTGATCCTTTGGTTGTCTCCTCCACTTGTAATTGTTGGCCTGCAACAAAATCTGGTTGCTCACAATTGTGGCACAAGGGGAGCTGCTTGTGCTAACACCCATTGGAGGTGCATACAAGGAAGGACTAAATTTTGATCCTATCCCCGCTCCCACCACCACTATGCCTATTCCCAATCTCCTCCATTCCGCCCAAAGCACACTGCATTGTGCCATGGGGGTTCCCCCTTGCTCCTCATCTGTCAAACGTCTGTGCAAGGACAGAGCCTTCTATACACAGGCAACATGGCCAACATCTAAAAATCCTCCGACACTGGATCATTGTGACCGCCGTTTGCAAACAGACAGCCACTCCAATGTTCCCATCTGCTGTTTTTGGGCCAAAAAATGATCATTTTGTACTGTTTCCCCAAGGCGTCCGCAACAGCAAGGAGTTCCTCCCTAGTATCCAGACAAAAGCCAAGAGATTCTCGGAAAGCAAAAAGGAATGGCCTACCAAGTATGACCTCTGACCCGCTAACTACCAAATATGACAGTGGAGCCAATACTCTTGCCACCTCTGTCATCTCCTTCTCCACTACCCCTTTGACCATGCATTCAAAACCTCCCAAGGTCTGCAATCCAATATTTGCCTTGTGTTGGACCAACCCCGCATCTGTTGCCAACTTCAATGGGAGGATGTTCACCATTGAGCGCTATTGACCATTTCCCAAAACTGTTTGCCTCCAATCCGCATTTTCACATATCCTAAGGGGCACATCATAGTTCCACTTTCTCCCAGAACATCTTCCCCCATATTAAGAGAACCCACCTTTGCCTCTTCCTTGGTTTTCAGGTTTTCCTCCTTATTTACCGCATACTTTTCAAAGAAATCAACCATCTCCTCCGCCATTGCTGGTGATATTGCTGCAAGCTCTTTCAAAGTTAAGGAAACTGGGTGATCCATTCTGCAAATCCTCCTTGCTACTTCTCCAGCCCTCCTGCAGGATCCCCCCGCTTTAACTAACACCACCTGCTCCGGAGTTTTTTCAGGAGTAGGAAAATCAATTTCTGTTCTCCTCTTGTTGGAGCGGACCACCCTAACCTCCACCAAAAATCCCGGGGGTTTCCAAGTCAAGGGAAATGCCTACTCCGCAAAGGTTGTTGCCTCCTTTTTCTCTGCCACCACTGATCAAGCCAGATCTCTTGGTGAAAGTTGATCTGGTAGGTCTGGAATAGCTTCTCCAGAAGGGTAGAAAAATTCCCTCCCATCTGTCTTAACAATTTTAATTTGCACTTCCGCACTTAGGTCCTTACACAACCTTTTGAGATTGCCATCTTCCCAACAATAGTAGCATTGGAAAATGCAAGGCTTGCCGTTGTTTCTTGGTGGCCCCCTTGATGGTGCCTGAGTTGGCGCATGTGTTATTGATGCCTTCTGTGGCTCCGGGGCGGTTGCAGCTGGCTTTTTGGTATCTTTCTGCCAGAAAAGACCCATCTCATTAAACATATTCATCATCTCTGCAGTTTCTTTTGGCGTTACTGGCCCTTTCACCCTTTTCACCTGTACCTCCCCCTTTGCCCAACCCTTTGGGTCTTCCTCCATAAGTTCTGCAATTTCCAATTCACCCACAACCGCCGCTTGGATGTCCTTCATATCCGGGAGTAGGGATACTCCTCCATCCCACAACCTCTGAATTAACCCTGCGTTGTAGAGCTTCCTATGGACACTTCTGCACAACTCCAAGGTAAGCACCCAGAAGAAATTTGTCTTCACTGAACCCGTATGCTCCGCCAAAATCTTTTTGTGGACTAGGTACTTTAGAATGTGATCAAATGAGGAACAGTACACACCAAACAACATCCTTGAAGAAAAACCTCCTTCCTTCACCTTTTCTGTTACAAGATGCTTGAGATCAACCTCCCGTGACCCCCATTTCTCCACTATTTCCCTCCACAACTTTCCCAATCTTGCCCCCTATAATTCTCCATATCCTACACATACCGCAGATCTTCTTTGTCTGGAATGAAGTTGAATATCTGCTGAACCCGGTCAACTTTGTTTGCACCCTTGCTGTTGGCTGTGTTATCAAACCATTCCAGGGACCGGTGGACATCCTCTGGACAGAACCTGATGGCAGGGTAATACCTTGGCTTAATCTTTTCTCCGCTACCCTGCTGCTCCTCTGGCAACTCCGGTGCCGCATATGTCAATTTCCCACCCATGGTTGCCCTTGGCGGCGGCCCCACCAGAATTGTGGTGTGATGCGGAGTGTCTTGATAAGTTGGTGCGCTGCCAGCTGCTGCCTGTCAATGGGTTGGAAGGTAGTTGCCCATCCCGGCCTTGTAATCTCTGATTATCATTGACATATTGAGGTTAAAAAAAAATAAAAAGATAAAAAGATATAACTCCACAGATGGTACTAGGTTTTTAACAGAGAAAGGAATTTCCCTGCCAGACCCCCAATTTGTGGAAATAGATTGTGTGTTCCATAAAATTCCCCACCACAATCCCACTCCTAGTTCCGGAAATTCCACTAGCCCTTGAGTTACACTCCTGTACCTCTGCAAATGGCAATAAAACCTGTTCCATGAGGAAAGTTACTATGGCCCGCAGCAGTTGAGAATTAAGCCTGATTCCCTTCTCCGCTATCTGCTAAACTACTCTGCACTCAGACAGACACTCCTTAAGCTAACACAAAATAAAGTAATGGTAAATAAACAAAAGCAGAATCCTCAACAAGCTCTGCACTTGAACTTTTCTCTATTAAGACTCCAAGTTATTTAAGCAAGATAATACTCTCCAAAGCCAATTATTTATTGTACGCCAATAAACTCTGATAAGATAAGAGAATCCCCCCTTTCCTTTTTGGTAAAGGAAATGTTCCCCTTATATATACAACTCAAAAGGCACTACTCCAAAAGAATGTAAACAACAAAAGAACAACTTTCCTCCTAACTGCCTCCATGCATTTGCATTGATCCTCCTCACAAATAGTCCAATCCCTTACCCAATCAAATTGCTTGCAGTAGGTTTGGAAATTTATTTTCCCAATATTCCTAACAGTTGAGCCATTCCAATGCATAACTAACAATAGATCCCCCTTGATCTTCCTTAGTGGACCTCTACCAATCCCGCATGCAGCATAACTAACGGATCCCCAACAACCCGCATGCTGCCTCCCCAATTTAGTGTTTATTTTCCCATATTCCTGCAACCTCAATGCATATCCCATAGTCTGGCCTTGGTCTATACTGGTTAGCTTGGATCACTTTCTTCCGCACTTGCAAATCCATAGTTTCAGAGGGGTAGATACATTTGACCATGTTTGTTTTCCGCAAAAGGAAAAACCTCTGGCCCATCCCTGTCATTGTGCCTCAGAAAGTGCACCCTGCACCAATGCTGAGCCTTGACTTTCCTACTCTGGATTAGACAGTCCACCAACACACTTTTCCAAGCCTATTGTGCTGCAGACTTTAAACCACTTCTGAGCTGCTTCAAGTCAAATTTTGAGTGCTGAGACTACTTGCCTTTGTGTCTATAAATAACCACCACAACGTAATTTGAGATGGCTCTGTTGGAATATCCTCCTCCACATCAGATTGGGGCCACTCATAGGTTTCATTGGGATCATCATTGCTAGGCTGAGCATCCACAGCCAGGTCCTCAGAATCAACTGAATCTGATTTTTGGGCATCAAAAGTGGCTAAAGGGGTGATATTGGCCTTTTTCCAAAGATTTCATCCATTTGAATATAAAAAGGACAAATGGAGTCCAACTTATCAACCACCAAGTTGATTAACTTTGCTTTATCAGAGTTGGGGATACCAAAGCCAGTGGAGATTGAAATTGAGTGGTCTTTTTTTTACTTGGTTTGATAGTTCTTGAATTTCTCCTGCATCTGTTTGGATGAAAGATCCAGCCTACCTTTGGTTTTATTCTTCAGTTCATTGGCCATCAGGAGATAACCATTGACCTTAGAGGATGGAGGTTGGCCAACTTGTGTTTCATTGTGGGATCCAAAGCAAGCATAATAGTTGGAGGGAATTTTGAGCCAGGTTACCAGGATGATGTGATCAGCTCTCTTGAGCTGAGTTGAGCCTTTGGAAGCTGATGGGGGAGGATTGTTGGATGTTGAGTTCCTGGTGGATGTTTGCTTTGGTCAATTGGATTGTTTAGTGGACTTGCGGGGGAATTTTGTTGAGGGGCCATTTAAAAAGAGTAAGAGGGATGGAGGGATGAAGCAATGAAGTGATGAAGGGATGAAGGGATGCTTTGAAAGCAGGGATGAAGTGATGAAGCAATGAAGCAATGAGAGTTAGGATGTGATGAAAGCCGGGATGAAGAAATGAAGTGATGACAGGATGGATGTGATGAGGGTGATGAAGCAATGAGAGCATTAAAGTGGTGAGAGTGATGACGCAAAGAGGATAGGAAGAGATGAGAGTGATGAAGCAGTGAGATTGATTAATTGATGAGGATAGAAATGAAGAGATAAAGAGCAATGAATCAATTTTTTTGGATGCGGTTGGAGGTAGAATTTTTTGGATGGGGTTGGAGGTAAAATTTTTCCAATGAGGTCAGAGGTTGAAACCAGGGTTGATGATGTGGAATGATGGTTTGGGGCATTGAAAGCCCTTAAATTACTTCATTTGAAAAAACGCATTTATTTTCAGGTAACTCTGAAACATCTGATGTGAAATAAGTGGTTTTTTTTATTTTTAATGGCGAGTTTGAAATGCTGGATTTGGGCTGAAACCCGCCATTAAAAAATGGTGGGTTTGCTTAAATATGGTACTCCCTAATATGAAAAAAATTATAAAAATGATAGAAATTCAATTTATTTACATGAAATGAAGTATTTCTGTTGGATGTAAAGAAAAATTTTTTAAACATTATAAAGAATGAAAAAATGGTAAATTTACTTCTTTTTGGAGAGGATTTAAAATCTTTTATCAGTTTTTCAAAAAGAATTCATGAAGTACAGCACCCATAATAAAATATATTATAAATGAATATCTTTGAATAATATTTGATAATTGTGATGGGATACAAATGAATTTTTTCAAAAATAAAAAAAGGTACAAAAATACTACATGTGCCTATATTATGAAAGGAATGAAATTGGAGGTTTGATTCCAAAAGAAACTACATCAATTCAAAAAATTTTGAAAGAAATATCAAAGATTAATTTTTTTTTTTTTAGATAAAATTCACTTTATCTGATTGTATATGAATGAATTTTTAGCAAATATGAAAGAAGATTGGGGAAAAATACATAAAATTTGTTTTTTGAGGAGAATTCCAAAATTTGTAAATGTTACAAAAAGAAATTCTTAAAGTGCCATTTGAATGGTTTTTTACCAAACTTATAAAATTTCAAAAAATTCTGGAAATCTCAAATTGCTGAGTAGATGGAAATAAATCAAGATTTCTTTCTTAAATTAAAGGGATATTAATGAAAAATTCAAAAATACATTTCTATGAATGAAATGAAATATTTATTATTGGATGTAAATTCCCATGTGTTAAATGTAATAAAAACATAAGAGAATGCTAAAATTGATCATTATATGAAATTCATTCAATCTCCAGTTTTTGGGATCTTTAAAAAAATATATTTGGTAAAATGGTATTTAAAATTCACCAGAAGGATGAAATTTTTTTCAAAGAAATTGATCTTTGAGATTTTTTTATCATTATTTTTGCACTTGATGAAATTTTTGTTAATTTTTCCACATAATCAACTTCTCCTCAAAAAATATTTGTTTTTATAATTTTATAAAAAACAATTTTAGTACAAAGGAATTTGAATTCCACCAAGAATATTAATTTTACTTGAAGAGATGAATCTTTGAATGGTTGATTAATATGTTTCTGCTTTGTCAAGTTTTTTGGGAATATTTACAAATTAGATAATTATCTCCAAGAAGTACTTATATGTAGCACTACCAAATGTTTTTTATTTTTTTAAAAAAGGTATTTATATCCCATCAGAAATATTGAATTTCATGTAAAAACATCAATTTTTTTTTCATTACTTTTGGACCTTTTGAAGATTTTATTGAAACCAGCCCTTGAATCTGGATTCTCCTCATAAAAATTTTATATGTATAATTTTAATTAGGATGTTTATGTTTAGAAAAAAAGTTATCCATATCCTATCAGAACTATCAAATGTTGACTAAAAAACATAAGTTTCTGATGTTTTTTCATTATTTTTTTTATTTGAAAATTATTTTTTGAAATAAGCCCTTGTGTTTGAGTTCCCTTCAGAGAATTGTTATATCTCTAACTTACCTAGGTTTTTTTATGTTTGGTACAAAAGTATTTTTATCCCACCAGAAATATTCCACTTTTTTCAAAGAAAATTGATTTAAATTTTTTTTGATATGATTGATGTAGCTTATGAGGTTTCTAATCAAATCTAATATTATTTGAAATAACTTCCCAAAATAAGAATATGTAACATTTTTCTATCTTTTTTTATGATTGATACAAAATTATTTTTATTCCACCAGAAAAGTTCAATTTTGTCAAAAGCAATTGTCATTTCAATTTTTTCCATATCTTCCTTATACTGAAAGCAGTTTTTTTAAAAGAATTCTGAGCTAATATTTGATTTAATTTCAAAATATTGATATTCATTGAATTTTTACAATATTATATTAACTCAATTGAGTTCCATATTTGGATTCTTACAAAATTTCTACCCAGACAGACCCAACAGGAAGTCTGGAGAACTTACTCTATCCTCCCAAGGTGTAAATTAAGTTTACAGGCCTTGGGTTGACAGGTTTATAAGAGCATAGGGGGGGGGGATTGGGGTGACCTGCCAATGAACCATGCCCTGTTATGATCTTCTGTGCTGATGCACCTGTTTACTGATAATAGGGGATGAAATGTGGGTTGATTGGAAAAATGTGAAAGAAAAAAAGTAATTCAATCAGGGTTGATTGGATGTCAATTTATTGATATAGTAGTGATTCAAACAAAATATACATTTCAAATAAATCAATTTCTGGGATTTATACCATTTCAAACCTCAGTGTACATAAACAATTTTAACAGTTTCAGATTAAATTTGGCTTTGAGTTCTATTTTTGACCACTACCTTTGTTGAGTGGCTGGATCTGATCCATGAAAATTCTACATGTAACTGACCATATTGGCTGAACACTGAATCTTGCAGACAAAGACCAAAATTTGAAAATTTCTGACCTTAGCCAAATTAAATAAAAAATCTTTGAAAATCATCTTGAAAGGCAGACCATTTTATTCAGGGCCAGGAACCAAGAGGATGTGGGGAATGGAAACCTGCCTTCCTATTGAATCACCAGTTGAAATCTTGGGAAACTATAAAATTCCTTCCCAATCTAAAAAAAAATTGTGCAATTTACATTGAAAAACCCAATATTATGGTCTGCTTTCCTCAGAATCATTATAGGATCACCAACTTTCAAATTCAAGCTATGAGCAGGAAATATGGGAAGAAATACTTTTTCAAGAAATGATTTTTGTTATAGATTGTGAGTATCATCTTAAACAGAGCCATGGATTTGATATTTTTTCATATTTTGGAAAATAAAATGGTTCATTAGATTACCATTTTCAAGATTGCAATGGTGCAAGTTTAGAAAAACATCTTGATTAGTCTATCCAAAGCTTGATTTTCACTATGACCATGAATTGCCAGCTTTCCAGGAAGAATTTTTTTTTTCAAACCCTCTATATTATTCATGCCATCTCCAACATTGATTAAGAAATTCTGGTAATCATGTGAAAAACTTTGAAATCTCTCCAGAAAGAATAATTAACCAAACTTGCATCAACAATTTGAAGACATGCAATTTTTTCAACCACAGGGAAAATTTTCCTTAAGTATCCACAAAGGACAATAAACTTTCCTAAAAAAAGGTGGGTTGATATCCATGAGGTATTGAAGAAGCCTTTTGTCTACTTTCATTCATTATCAGATCAAATATTTTCTTTTTTCTGTGATGAAGAAGAGAGATGATTTGCAAATCTGATTGATTTATAACAGTATTTTGTTCTTCCTCAAGGATAAATTTAATTTTCTTCTTTATTTCCTCCACTGATTGATCAATTCTTGGAAGATCAGCAAAAGCTGCTTTGAAACTTGCACCACATTTTTGAAAATATCAATCTTGATATTTCATTTTTGAGAATGCTGTGATCTTTTATTCCAGAATGAATGAAATTATCAACCATAAAATTGAAGGAAAAATCACATAGGAAATGTGGTTCTGCAGGCTGAAAAAGTGAAAAAAGCATTTCAAACAAATTCCTCAACTCAGAATTTTGAATATATTCCTCAGCTTCTTCCATTTTTTTTCCAAATGATGATTTTCCTCAAGTAGACCCTTGGCCAAGGCAGCCTCTCTGAAAGTTGTATAAGAAATAGAAAAGAAAATCACCTGTTGCCTGACACATATCAAAACCAATGTTGATGGCGTCAAAAACAACATACAACTTCCTAACCCTTATATTCTTTTCATGATGACAAATATAGAATAATCTTTATCTCTCAATTTTTATGTATTGGTCAAGAAAGTATTGTTGGGACAGACAACCACCCCAGTGCAAAATTGAATAATCTGGATGAAAAAATGATGGAAAATTTGAATAATAATTCATGGAAGTGAACCTATTCTTTCCTGTTTGTTCTTTCAATTCTGGAAACAAACACAATTCACCCTAAGGATGAAAAAAAATATAGTGCAGAGGATCATACAATTTTCTCAGTTCACTACTCCTCCTCAAGGAGCCACCTCAGTGCCCAATTGTGAAATATCTATGGGTCAATTGAGAAGTATCATTACCAGTGTGTAATTAAAATCCATCCAAAACCTTTACTTTCATAATCAGAAAACCAACAGGAAATACCATAAATTCCAGCCATATTGCAGCTATTTGGTCTCCTGTTTAAAACAAACAGGACATAACATAACTTCTGTAAGAACCCAGAAAAAGGTAAAAGCCTGAAATAGCTGCTTGGCCACCAAGAAAGCAAATAAACACAGCTCCAACACCCCCACCTCAATCCCATAATTCCCTAAGTGTGGAATTGTTCACAGTTTTTATTTGTTTATTTTTTTACAGTTTATTGGCAGACATTTATCAATGAAGCAATTGAATCTGGAAACAATTTCTGCAGTCCAGACAGTTCAGAGTTGGGGTGGAATGGGGTGCAACCACAAATCAAACCCATTAGCAGGCAGGTATATAAGACTCTTAATCTGTAATAAACCAGAAAAAGGTAACAGTGCATGCTGGCTTCTTGGCCACCAAGATGGCAAATACACACAGATCCAACACCTTCCAGCCATATTGCAGCTATTTGGTCTCCTGTTGGTAGTTTTAAAACTCTTTGATCCATATTTTGTGAATATGGATCAGCAACTCTGGTGGATTGATCTGTAAAAACCTGAGAATCAACTTGTCCCCTATGATGGTGATGGGTATCATATAGAAGGCCATTTGAATGTGATTGGTGTAGAAAATTTGGAACCACAAATTAAGGGGAGGACAACCTCTTTCTATGTGATGAAGTTGGGAAGTGACTCATTTTTTTTACATTTATTAAGAGACTTATAAAAATTATGATTAAAAAAAGGGAAGTGTGTTAATTTATGGTCAAGGGGGAAGTACATTAAATAAAATTTGGATGGAAGTGGGTTTATATAAATTTTCAATGTTTGAAAAAATCTTGAAGCAAGTGAGTAATTATTGTTCATTAAATGTGTTGTCAATACCCTTTTTTAAAGTCCTTTTTACATGTGCTGTCCTTTCTAAATGTCTTATCTTTTTTAATTTTTTTATAATTGTTACATTTGTTTGAATGTTCAATTTTTTTTTAAAAAAAAAGCTTGGAACAACTGCGGAATTAGTGTAAATTATTTGTGTTGTCAACGCCCTCTGTTACATTCCTTTTGCCCTCATTACATTTTTTTCCCTGTATGTGTTTGATAGCACAAAAGAGAATTAATACGTACATACAAAGATGTAGTTGGAAAGTATTAGAAATAAATAAACACAAAAATTACATCTGTAAATACATCAATCAAAACAACACACATACAAAGAGCACCATGAAAAAACAATTATCACCTGATTAAAAGTGACATACCGGGGCACAAAGGGCCCCTTTGTCCTCAGGTATGTCACTTGTAATCAAGTGATCATTGTTTTTTCATGGTGGAGGTAGTTGAAAAGTATTAAAAATAAATGAACACAAACAATCACAAAACTTACATATGTACATAAATTGATCAAACCTACCTACATACAAAAAAAAGCAGACAGAGAAAAAAAAACTGACTGAAAAAAAGCAGCTGAAAAAAAAGAAGGCCAAAGAAAAAGTGGAATGAGCTGGATTAAAGAGGTGCATACATGCCAATTTCAATGAATGAATAAAAACCCAAGGACCTCAACGCTGGGTGAGGTGTGTGAAGTTTTTCAATCTTTTTATATTTATAGATATATATATATATATCAAAAACCTTAACCATACCCAACCAATTTTACTCAAAAGGGCTAAGAAATTGAACAGGCTTAATGAAAATTAAAAACTTCCTGTATTCACTTGAGTTCTAAGCAGTTCTTCTTCATGTTTAGAAAATTTCCAATAAAAAAAAACAATACAGGATCAAAAAGGATAAATTTCAGGATGGATAATTTTATTTTATAGATCCCATGTCAATTAAACTCCTGATGGTAGCATTGGTTCTCTCAAATCCTGAATTCAGAATTACTTACAATAGTTATTCTTTAAGAATTAAGCAAAAGGGAAATCAAAACAAACTCCAGGAACATCATCTGGAATGACTGAATCTTACTCAAGGGAAAACTTATCAGTCAATTCTAACACATCTGGGCAATTCTTTATGAATTATCATGCATTCTCAACCTTGGTGTTGTCACAACTGCCCTTGGCATTCAAGGGACTGAAGGCACAGGCACTACTACTCATAGAAATCAAGGATTATTGGTTGGAATTGCAATGAAGACAATGAGAGTAGGAGAACAAGTGATGAGGACAGGGAAGGATGGAATGGAGAATTCCAGGAGGAGGTTATTGGATAAGGGGTTGTTGAATCCTATAATAGTAACACCAGGAAGGGAAAAGGTGATATGAGTTAAGCCGGCTGGGTGAAGGATTTCTTGTGCTGAGATGACACCTACTGGCAGAGGGACTAACCAGTAAGAATTAGTATACTAATTCCTTGAGGGGAATCAGTCCAGGATTGAAGAAGTGGCCAGTATATGTGAGAGCTGAGAAGAAGGCCTCAAGGGAGGAGTGGCTGGTGTTGCAGGTTGGAGTTCCCATGGTATCACATGTTGACTGATTGGGCTGGAGGCTGTAGTTGACTGATTGGGTGATGGGCCTGTATAGGAAGGTTTGACATGTAATGATCTGGAGTCCTGGGGGTATGTGCTGAGCAGACAAAGGAGAGTAGGTACTATGTATATACTAAGTGTAATATGTACTAACTCATATACCAATTGGGCTGAGGAGAGATAGAGGATGCACCAAGCCATGGAGAGAGGGAGAGGTCCTGAGAAGGTTGACTGAATCACATGACACAATGGTGAGGTTTACATGGACATAGGGCTTATACCATACATTCAGTGGATGAACCTGGTGGGAGAAGATGGAGACTGCAAGATATGCAGGAGTACTATACATTGGAAGGTACAGGAGTAAGTGAAGTTGGGTTTGATATGAGGGTGAAGCTGATGAAGAGGTTGGATTGTTTTAGTTGAAGGAGTCTCAGAACTACAGTCATGACAGGTGTTCAATTTGATCCTGAATACGTTTTTCTTTTCAAATTTATAGAAAGGATTTCTATCTTGACCCAAACTGAAATTTGAGATTAAATTTATGTAAAATTGAGTTAATTTTAATAGAAAAAAATCATATCAAAAGTATCATTAAAGTCAATTTAAAAACAAAGGTATGGGATCACTTACAGTCAAATCCTAGGCCTCCACCATCCAAGTCATACTCATTGCCCATGGAGATTAGAAATTGACTAAATAAATGATGCAAATCTTCCCAAATTGAAAGGAACAGTTATCTAGCAATCTACCAAAAGTATTGGATGATTTGCCAAATAATATAGCAGCTATTAAACTAGAAGCACTTAAGATTTGATGAAGCTAGGAAGCAGTAGATTGGTCAAGGTGGCTATCAATTTTTTTTTTCACTTTTATACCAGATTCCATGTTAAGGTTGGATTGTATGGATCCAAAGATTCAATTTAGGGCCCATTTACAGTGGCTCCTATCAAGATTGAAAACAAAGAGTACCCTAATTTTTTAAATCAGATTTCCTCTGCAAGTCTTCTTTGGTTTTTCAAGACAATATCTAAATAAATTGCTTTCTTTCTTCATCCATTTCATTGTTGGAGTGTAGTATTTCCAAAAAAAAAACCAATCACTACCCAACACTGGTCAAGTTATTCTTCAGCTTTCCAATTACTAGGATTTTAATAGATCTGAGGCACTATCACTTTAAAATCCAACCAATGCTTATTAGAATGCCCACTTCCCTTTCAATCTCTCTCTTGTAGATTTTGGCCTAGAAAATTTCCCATTCAAGTATTGGTTTTTTTTTTACTATTTGCCCTGAATCAAGTGCTTTGAAAAAAATAAAAATTAAGCAGTACAACTCTTTCAGATTGCACCTCATAAAGCTGCTGTTGTTGAGAGTGACTCTTTCTTCAATTATGAATGCCATAAAAGGAAAAAAAAAAACAGGGACCCAAATGAAGACCTCAAATTTGAAGATCTTGGGCCAGGAATTCTCAAAAATCCAGGGCAAGGAATTCAAGACGCCAGCCTTCTGAATATGAGAATATGGAAGCATATGATGCATTCATCACCCACTCCAGATGACTTGGAGACCTTTGAAAATGGCAGGTTACATGACACCCCAAGCCTCCCCATCATTTTAAGACAGAATGCCTACTACATTGAAACAGTGTTTGATTTTGATCAGTGGGAGAAGGAAAAGTAGCACAAATCTGTTGCAATGAGTGTTGAAGATGATCTGCTGGATGCTGGGACCCAATGTAATGCATAGTTTGGAACCCTGAAAGCTATGGTTGATCTGCTTTCATGCTTTCTTGACCAACTCTATTGTTTTTGAACCTCGCTTGCTCACCTGAGTACCGTGTGATTGCCAAGTTTTCTTCTTGAACCAGATTTTTTTTTTCTCTTTTTCTACACAATCATCAATCCATGAAATAAAGTGCTGCAATTGTTTTATTTTTTCCCCTTTGGCTTTGTGATGGCGCGTCCATTGGGGGTCTATCCCTGCACGCCAGGGGGGTTTCGACCCATCTTGGCTATGGCCAAGTTGCCATGCTAGGGTGATACGGTGCGTTCGGCGTCAACCGAGGGAAATCAAGTGCGTCCATAGATGAATTGAGACCACCGTCTCATTTGGCTCTGGCACTCGCACGAAAGAGGAATACTGTGGAATGCTCTTGCTCAAAGAGATGAAGTGCTTGAATTCCTGCCGACAGATCTCTGCTCGACGATTCGGCTTCGTGAGCAGTCCCGCTCATGTCCTTCAACCTAGATTCTTTACGCACGGTCCAGTACGACGGGTGTCCGAAGCCCAAGGGACACAGACCAGTTGTGTGGAAGACTACGACATCGTCGTCGTCGGCGGAGGCGTGGTCGGTTTAGCGCTGGCTAATGCGCTCGGTGAGCTTGGCCTCCCATTTTCGTTCTATCTCAAATCAATGGAGGAGTGTGTGAAAGTCCGAGGATTGATGATCGCCTTCCTTCCTCTCGTGGAAGATCGTCTCGTTTCCAGGATCTTGTAGAACGTTTCGTGAATCAGGTTATCGGATATCCGTCCTGGAGGCCTCCGATCTTTCGAAAATTAAAGATTGGAACCTCCCATCCGACCAAAGGAGTAACCGAGTCAGTTCGGTCTCAGCTGAGAATATACGATTCCTTAAAAGTTGGTCGCTGTTCCTAATCAATGCTTTCTGCAGTCTGCTTTGTTGAGCGCAATGTGCCATTTACCCTACCATTAAATCTCAAAAGCGGATCGGTTGATTGATTGATTGTTTTCTTCTCTTTATTCCTTGATAGAGACCGGGGCTTGGAAATACATCGATCGCACTCGAACGAATCCTTTAGAACGCTTACTGGTAAGTGGCTGATGATAGCTTCGGGGTTGTTCTAGGATCACAACGTTGAAGTGACCGAACTCGGCGCACAACTACCTTATCCCAATAGGCTTGGGATGGAATCTCAAACGCCCGGATCACATTCGATGCACTCGATGGAACCGCACCTTCTCTGGTGCATACCGAGACACCCCAGATGGCTCAATTCGTGGAGAATGTTCATCTCCAAAAAGCCTTGTTGCGCAACCTTGATAGCCAATCCAATGTCCAGCTTTACGCCCCATCCAAAGTCGTTAGCATTTCGGCAGACGACGCCGATTGGCCGGTCATCAAGTTGGAAGACGGCAGGCAGTTAAGGGCTCGCTTACTTGTTCGTGCCCTGGTTTTTGTCGCCCCTCAACTCAACAGTAATTTTATTCCATCAACATTGACCGTCATTCAACCTTGTCGCTTTTTTCTTCTTCTTTTTCTTCGCACCCCACATCGAATCGTGCAACGGTTGCACAGGTCGGCGCTGATGGCTTTAACTCGCCCGTGAAGTCATATTCCAAAATAACTTCCACCGGTTGGAATTACGATGCGCAATGTGTAGTGGGTACCCTTGATTTGGAGCCTTCGATGGACAATTTCACCGCCTGGCAACGTTTCCTGACTACAGGTCCTTTAGCGACTCTGCCTGTTCGTATCTTTCATGCCCCTCTGAGGATGTGCCGCTTCGACTCTCATTGATGGTTGGTTTTCCATAGCTCTCAGATCGACTGGCTTCGTTGGCCTGGTCCACCAAGCCTCATATCGCTGCAGGTCTCAAGGCTCTAGACAGTCAAACTCTGGCTTCGACTATCAACGCATGTTTCTACCTTCCGCATGAGTCGGTCAACCACATTCTCAATCGAATCGGATCCCATTCGACATCCAACCCTATCGATTCAAATGAAATTCAATCTGAAATCGAATGGCGCTCATCACCATCTGTCCTACCTGTGGGATCTGTCGTGAATGATGAATTACCACCAAAAGTCTTACGGGCTCGAATGGAGACGGTTGCCAGCTTCCCACTTCGTATGTTCCATGCTGATCAGTACCTTGGCACGGTTGCTGGGACGATGGATGAATCTGCAGAAGACTCGAGCCGATCTACCCGTACGGTACTGGTGGGAGACGCAGCCCATGTTATGCATCCTCTGGCCGGACAAGGACTCAACTTGGGGCTGGGGGATGCGCGTGTGCTAGCCGATACTTTACGTACAGCAATCGAAAATGGTCAAGATATCGGTCAGTTGATCACCTTATCTAGTGACTTACATTCATCTTGGAGATGTCGGCCAATCGTAACATTTCCCCTCAACGACACACAGGTAGCTTGACAGCATTAGCCCCATATGCTAAAACTCGTTATGTGAAGAATCATTTAACCATGGCCGTCGTTGATAAACTTCACAAGTTATATTCTTTGGATGTCCCACCGATTGTTTGGGCTAGATCGGTTGGCTGTGAGGTTTTGAACGAGATCCCGATTCTCAAAGCCGCCATGATGGTAAATGCTGGAGGTACTTCTCAAGATCTACGATCGACTTATTCTAGTCGGCTGTGGTCAGCTGCCGCTGATGTTTATGAAGGCGCTCAGAAAGTCGCGATGATAGCCAAGAGCTTGGGAGGTCTGGCTAGTGGGGTCGTCATGTCTGGTATACATCGAGCAACTGCTCCGAAAGGCTGAAGTCCCGGTAACCATCGTACACCCGTCCCTACTTCAAGTTTGGTTCGAATTTTAGAGGTCAAGACCTATGATTGATTCAATCTTAGTTGCCGAGATTGATGGCCTGTTTGTATTCTACTGTCATCATCATCATCTGTACAGGACATCTATCCATCCTTGGTGCATTCTTGAAAACTCACGAACTGTAAGTTTTCAGGAGGCTGAGTGTGGGGCTGACGGCTCCTTAGATCGGCGAGGAGAGTGAGAAAAGATCGCCATGGCGTTTTGCATGCCTGGAATGCTAAGAGTTTCTGATGTTTCAACTCTAGTCGTTGACCCTCGGTAGGATAAAATGCCCCCCCCTCCCCCGGAGGGCTAAACCCCTTCAAAAGATTTGTAGGATGAATTCTGGGGGTTTTGGAAATGCCTCAACACAACTGCAACATTGAAAATACAATTTTAAAGACTAGAAAAAAACTATCTTCCAACTTGAGTTCCTATGTGCTAGATGTTGAGACAGTGTAAAAGTGCATAGATTTCCAGGGTCAGGCGAGTGAAAAATCTAATGGCCAAAAGAAAAGATATAAAACATAAAATATAAAGGGCAATGTTAAATTTGCAACCCTACACAACCGGTTTACACCCCAAAATGGGCTGTGTGGCGCAGTTTGCAATCCATCTGGGTTGTGAATGGCTGTTTTCAATCCATCTGGGTTGTGAATGGCTGCTTGCAGCCCATCTGAGGTGTCAACAGGTTGTGTGGGGTCACAAATTTTTATTTTTATTTATTTTTGATATATTTTAGTTATTTATTTATTTATTTATTTATGTATTGATTGATTTTTTATTTATTTAGTTTTTTGCTTGTTTATTTATTTACCCATTTCACTAATTTTCTCATGGGCCCAATCCTTTATTTCATGGAAAATTACATCTAACCACCGTTGCGCACCTTTGCTGCTACATGGACAAATACTTTATTTCATGGTACTTTCAAGAATTTATTTTATTTGAGTTTTGACACTGCAGTCCTGTAGCTGGGGTTCATAACACCCCCAAAAAAATCTTTGGTAATTTTGAAACCATTAAAACACCTCTAAAAATGGAATCCAAAAATAAACAACTTTTGCAAAAACCAATTTTTCAATGGGTTTTTGGATTCTAATTTGTGCTATTTTTATCATTTTTTGTGTTATTTCAGCTATTAGAAAGTTTAACCAACATTCAAAGACCTTCCCTTTTTTTTTGATCTTTTGGATGTATCCTTTGACCTTAGAAAATTCTGTCAAAAAACCAAAAAAATCAGAAAAATCAATTTTCTCATTGGATGTTTGGATCCTTTTATTTGCCTTTTTAGTTCTTTTTTTTTGGGTGATTGAAGCTATCAGAAAGCTAAAACAACCATAAAAGAATATTCCAATATTTTTTCCAGAATATTTGATGTATCATTTGGGTAATGATAAATTCATGGCTCATTGAGCTGTGTACACAACTCTGTACACTGCTCTTTGAGTTGTTTACACGGCTCAATGGGCCGTGTGGCACCCTACACAACTCAAATGAGCCGTGTGGCATGCTACATGACTCAAATGGGCCGTGGGGCATGCTAAACAACTCAAATTGGCTGTGTGGCATGCTACACGTCCCATTTGAGTTGTACGGCACGCTAAACAACTAAAATCAAGTTGTGTAGCCTCCAATAAATTATAAATTACAAATTATAAATTATAAATTATAAATTATAAATTATAAACAATAAATAATAAATAATAAATAATAAATAATAAATAATAAATAATACATAATACATAATAAATAATAAATAATAAATAATAAATAACAAATAACAAATAATAAATAATAAATAATAAATAATAAATAATAAATAATAAATAATAAATAATAAATAATAAATAATAAATAATAAATAATAAATAATAAATAATAAATAATAAATAATAAATAATAAATAATAAATAATAAATAATAAATAATAAATAATAAATAATAAATAATAAATAATAAATAATAAATAATAAATAATAAATAATAAATAATAAATAATAAATAATAAATAATAAATAATAAATAATAAATAATAAATAATAAATAATAAATAATAAATAATAAATAATAAATAATAAATAATAAATAATAAATAATAAATAATAAATAATAAATAATAAATAATAAATAATAAATAATAAATAATAAATAATAAATAATAAATAATAAATAATAAATAATAAATAATAAATAATAAATAATAAATAATAAATAATAAATAATAAATAATAAATAATAAATAATAAATAATAAATAATAAATAATAAATAATAAATAATAAATAATAAATAATAAATAATAAATAATAAATAATAAATAATAAATAATAAATAATAAATAATAAATAATAAATAATAAATAATAAATAATAAATAATAAATAATAAATAATAAATAATAAATAATAAATAATAAATAATAAATAATAAATAATAAATAATAAATAATAAATAATAAATAATAAATAATAAATAATAAATAATAAATAATAAATAATAAATAATAAGTAATAAGTAATAAATAATAAATAATAAATAATAAATAATAAATAATAAATAATAAATAATAAATAATAAATAATAAATAATAAATAATAAATAATAAATAATAAATAATAAATAATAAATAATAAATAATAAATAATAAATAATAAATAATAAATAATAAATAATAAATAATAAATAATAAATAATAAATAATAAATAATAAATAATAAATAATAAATAATAAATAATAAATAATAAATAATAAATAATAAATAATAAATAATAAATAATAAATAATAAATAATAAATAATAAATAATAAATAATAAATAATAAATAATAAATAATAAATAATAAATAATAAATAATAAATAATAAATAATAAATAATAAATAATAAATAATAAATAATAAATAATAAATAATAAATAATAAATAATAAATAATAAATAATAAATAATAAATAATAAATAATAAATAATAAATAATAAATAATAAATAATAAATAATAAATAATAAATAATAAATAATAAATAATAAATAATAAATAATAAATAATAAATAATAAATAATAAATAATAAATAATAAATAATAAATAATAAATAATAAATAATAAATAATAAATAATAAATAATAAATAATAAATAATAAATAATAAATAATAAATAATAAATAATAAATAATAAATAATAAATAATAAATAATAAATAATAAATAATAAATAATAAATAATAAATAATAAATAATAAATAATAAATAATAAATAATAAATAATAAATAATAAATAATAAATAATAAATAATAAATAATAAATAATAAATAATAAATAATAAATAATAAATAATAAATAATAAATAATAAATAATAAATAATAAATAATAAATAATAAATAATAAATAATAAATAATAAATAATAAATAATAAATAATAAATAATAAATAATAAATAATAAATAATAAATAATAAATAATAAATAATAAATAATAAATAATAAATAATAAATAATAAATAATAAATAATAAATAATAAATAATAAATAATAAATAATAAATAATAAATAATAAATAATAAATAATAAATAATAAATAATAAATAATAAATAATAAATAATAAATAATAAATAATAAATAATAAATAATAAATAATAAATAATAAATAATAAATAATAAATAATAAATAATAAATAATAAATAATAAATAATAAATAATAAATAATAAATAATAAATAATAAATAATAAATAATAAATAATAAATAATAAATAATAAATAATAAATAATAAATAATAAATAATAAATAATAAATAATAAATAATAAATAATAAATAATAAATAATAAATAATAAATAATAAATAATAAATAATAAATAATAAATAATAAATAATAAATAATAAATAATAAATAATAAATAATAAATAATAAATAATAAATAATAAATAATAAATAATAAATAATAAATAATAAATAATAAATAATAAATAATAAATAATAAATAATAAATAATAAATAATAAATAATAAATAATAAATAATAAATAATAAATAATAAATAATAAATAATAAATAATAAATAATAAATAATAAATAATAAATAATAAATAATAAATAATAAATAATAAATAATAAATAATAAATAATAAATAATAAATAATAAATAATAAATAATAAATAATAAATAATAAATAATAAATAATAATAAATAATAAATAATAAATAATAAATAATAAATAATAAATAATAAATAATAAATAATAAATAATAAATAATAAATAATAAATAATAAATAATAAATAATAAATAATAAATAATAAATAATAAATAATAAATAATAAATAATAAATAATAAATAATAAATAATAAATAATAAATAATAAATAATAAATAATAAATAATAAATAATAAATAATAAATAATAAATAATAAATAATAAATAATAAATAATAAATAATAAATAATAAATAATAAATAATAAATAATAAATAATAAATAATAAATAATAAATAATAAATAATAAATAATAAATAATAAATAATAAATAATAAATAATAAATAATAAATAATAAATAATAAATAATAAATAATAAATCATAAATAATAAATAATAAATAATAAATAATAAATAATAAATAATAAATAATAAATAATAAATAATAAATAATAAATAATAAATAACAAATAATAAATAATAAATAATAAATAATAAATAATAAATAATAAATAATATGGTTTTGTGAAGGGGTAAAAAAATAAAAAATGCCCATTGTTGGGGGTATATGCCGCCCCAGGGGTTGCGCGTGTTTAGAACAACCATTTGGAGTGGTGTATGGGCCCCCACGTGTTGAGGGGCCCTACACGATTCCCACAGGTCGTGTGGGGCCCTACACAACTCCCACAGTTTGTTTGGGGCCCTAAGAAACTCCCACACAACTGGAGCGGTGAATTTAACATTACCCCCAAAAAAATATTCATTGTGATTTTTTTTTTCAAAAAATGGTGACTGACCTTTGAATTTGCTATAAATTTCTTCTTTGGCCTTCTTCTTCTCTTGTGTTCTTCCAAATATTCAAAACCAGATGGATCTCTCTTACTTGAGGACTGAGAGATTTCCTTGAAATTATTGGCCTCTCCTTTGGGTATTCCTCTTACTTTGGATCTTTGAGTGTCATTTGGCTCTTGAGTCAGGGTAAGTTGATATCTGCCATTGTACAGCTTCTTGCTTTCACCCAGATAATATAGCTGTTCTCCAGGTGGAAAATTGCTTAATTCTTCAAACATTTGAGTGAAATATAGTTTTTCATTACTGTCTTTTGCAATCAATGTGTTAATTTGAAGTTTTTGTGCATTGGATTCAAATTTTCGGAGGCCCAGGATACATCCAAAAATTTTTTTAAAAAAAATTGAAAAGCTCCTTAATGGTTGTGTTAAATTTATAAAAGATTGAATAACCCCAAAAAAATAATTAAAAAGGTCAACAAAAGGATCCAAAATTCCAATGGGAAAATTGAGTTTTTTGACTTTTTTCTGGTTTTTTGAAGCTTTTTTTAAGGTAAATGACACGGGTGATGTTAAATTCACGGCTCCAGACGTTTGAGGGCCGTGTAGGGACCCTCAACACGTGGGGGCCCATGAAGAACTCCATATAATTTATAATTTATCATTTATTATTTGTTATTATTTATTATTTATTATTTATTATTTATTATTTATTATTTATTATTTATTATTTATTATTTATTATTTATTATTTATTATTTATTATTTATCATTTATTATTTATTATTTATTATTTATTATTTATTATTTATTATTTATTTTTTATTTTTTATTTTTTATTATTTATTATTTATTTTTTATTATTTATTATTTATTATTTATTATTTATTATTTATTATTTATTATTTATTATTTATTATTTATTATTTATTATTTATTATTTATTATTTATTATTTATTATTTATTATTTATTATTTATTATTTATTATTTATTATTTATTATTTATTATTTATTATTTATTATTTATTATTTATTATTTATTATTTATTATTTATTATTTATTATTTATTATTTATTATTTATTATTTATTATTTATTATTTATTATTTATTATTTATTATTTATTATTTATTATTTATTATTTATTATTTATTATTTATTATTTATTATTTATTATTTATTATTTATTATTTATTATTTATTATTTATTATTTATTATTTATTATTTATTATTTATTATTTATTATTTATTATTTATTATTTATTATTTATTATTTATTATTTATTATTTATTATTTATTATTTATTATTTATTATTTATTATTTATTATTTATTATTTATTATTTATTATTTATTATTTATTATTTATTATTTATTATTTATTATTTATTATTTATTATTTATTATTTATTATTTATTATTTATTATTTATTATTTATTATTTATTATTTATTATTTATTATTTATTATTTATTATTTATTATTTATTATTTATTATTTATTATTTATTATTTATTATTTATTATTTATTATTTATTATTTATTATTTATTATTTATTATTTATTATTTATTATTTATTATTTATTATTTATTATTTATTATTTATTATTTATTATTTATTATTTATTATTTATTATTTATTATTTATTATTTATTATTTATTATTTATTATTTATTATTTATTATTTATTATTTATTATTTATTATTTATTATTTATTATTTATTATTTATTATTTATTATTTATTATTTATTATTTATTATTTATTATTTATTATTTATTATTTATTATTTATTATTTATTATTTATTATTTATTATTTATTATTTATTATTTATTATTTATTATTTATTATTTATTATTTATTATTTATTATTTATTATTTATTATTTATTATTTATTATTTATTATTTATTATTTATTATTTATTATTTATTATTTATTATTTATTATTTATTATTTATTATTTATTATTTATTATTTATTATTTATTATTTATTATTTATTATTTATTATTTATTATTTATTATTTATTATTTATTATTTATTATTTATTATTTATTATTTATTATTTATTATTTATTATTTATTATTTATTATTTATTATTTATTATTTATTATTTATTATTTATTATTTATTATTTATTATTTATTATTTATTATTTATTATTTATTATTTATTATTTATTATTTATTATTTATTATTTATTATTTATTATTTATTATTGATTATTTATTATTGATTATTTATTATTTATTATTTATTATTTATTATTTATTATTTATTATTTATTATTTATTATTTATTATTTATTATTTATTATTTATTATTTATTATTTATTATTTATTATTTATTATTTATTATTTATTATTTATTATTTATTATTTATTATTTATTATTTATTATTTATTATTTATTATTTATTATTTATTATTTATTATTTATTATTTATTATTTATTATTTATTATTTATTATTTATTATTTATTATTTATTATTTATTATTTATTATTTATTATTTATTATTTATTATTTATTATTTATTATTTATTATTTATTATTTATTATTTATTATTTATTATTTATTATTTATTATTTATTATTTATTATTTATTATTTATTATTTATTATTTATTATTTATTATTTATTATTTATTATTTATTATTTATTATTTATTATTTATTATTTATTATTTATTATTTATTATTTATTATTTATTATTTATTATTTATTATTTATTATTTATTATTTATTATTTATTATTTATTATTTATTATTTATTATTTATTATTTATTATTTATTATTTATTATTTATTATTTATTATTTATTATTTATTATTTATTATTTATTATTTATTATTTATTATTTATTATTTATTATTTATTATTTATTATTTATTATTTATTATTTATTATTTATTATTTATTATTTATTATTTATTATTTATTATTTATTATTTATTATTTATTATTTATTATTTATTATTTATTATTTATTATTTATTATTTATTATTTATTATTTATTATTTATTATTTATTATTTATTATTTATTATTTATTATTTATTATTTATTATTTATTATTTATTATTTATTATTTATTATTTATTATTTATTATTTATTATTTATTATTTATTACTTATTATTTATTATTTATTATTTTTTTTTTTTTCTTATTATTTATTATTTATTATTCATTATTTATTATTTATTATTTATTATTTATTGTTTATTATTTATTATTTATTATTTATTATTTATTATTTATTATTTATTATTTATTATTTATTATTTATTATTTATTATTTATTATTTATTATTTATTATTTATTATTTATTATTTATTATTTATTATTTATTATTTATTATTTATTATTTATTATTTATTATTTATTATTTATTATTTATTATTTATTATTTATTATTTATTATTTATTATTTATTATTTATTATTTATTATTTATTATTTATTATTTATTATTTATTATTTATTATTTATTATTTATTATTTATTATTTATTATTTATTATTTATTATTTATTATTTATTATTTATTATTTATTATTTATTATTTATTATTTATTATTTATTATTTATTATTTATTATTTATTATTTATTATTTATTATTTATTATTTATTATTTATTATTTATTATTTATTATTTATTATTTATTATTTATTATTTATTATTTATTATTTATTATTTATTATTTATTATTTATTATTTATTATTTATTATTTATTATTTATTATTTATTATTTATTATTTATTATTTATTATTTATTATTTATTATTTATTATTTATTATTTATTATTTATTATTTATTATTTATTATTTATTATTTATTATTTATTATTTATTATTTATTATTTATTATTTATTATTTATTATTTATTATTTATTATTTATTATTTATTATTTATTATTTATTATTTATTATTTATTATTTATTATTTATTATTTATTATTTATTATTTATTATTTATTATTTATTATTTATTATTTATTATTTATTATTTATTATTTATTATTAATTATTTATTATTTATTATTTATTATTTATTATTTATTATTTATTATTTATTATTTATTATTTATTATTTATTATTTATTATTTATTATTTATTATTTATTATTTATTATTTATTATTTATTATTTATTATTTATTATTTATTATTTATTATTTATTATTTATTATTTATTATTTATTATTTATTATTTATTATTTATTGTTTATTATTTATTATTTATTATTTATTATTTATTATTTATTATTTATTATTTATTATTTATTATTTATTATTTATTATTTATTATTTGTTATTTGTTATTTATTATTTATTATTTATTATGTATTATGTATTATTTATTATTTATTATTTATTATTTATTATTTATTATTTATTATTTATTATTTATTATTTATTATTTATTATTTATTATTTATTATTTATTATTTATTACTTATGATTTATTATTTATTATTTATTGGAGGCTACACAACTTGATTTTAGTTGTTTAGCGTGCCGTACAACTCAAATGGGACGTGTAGCATGCACACAGCCAATTTAAGTCGTGTAGCATGCCACACGGCCCATTTGAGTCGTGTAGCATGCCACATGGCTAATTTGAGTCGTGTAGGGTTCCACACGGCCCATTGATCTGTGTAAACAACTCAAAGAGCGGTGTACAGAGTTGTGTACACAGCTCAATGAGCCATGAATTTAACATTACCCAAATGATACATTAAATATTCTGGAAGAAATATTGGAATATTCTTTTACGGTTGTTTTAGCTTTCTGATAGCTTCAATCACCCCAAAAAATCAACTAAAAAGGCAAATAAAAGGATCCAAACGTCCAATGAGAAAATTGATTTTTCTGATTTTTTTGGTTTTTTGACAGAATTTCCTAAGGTCAAAGGATACATCCAAAAGATCAAAAAAAGGGAAGGTCTTTGAATGTTGGTTAAACTTTCTGATAGCTGAAATAACAAAAAAAAATGATAAAAATAGCACAAATAAGAATCCAAAAACCCATTGAAAAATTGGTTTTGCAGAATTTGTTTATTTTTGGATTCCATTTTTAGAGGTGTTTTAATGGTTCCAAAATAACCAAAGATTTTTTTGGGGGGTTATGAGCCCCAGCTACAGGCCTGCAGTGTCAAACCTCAAATAACCTGGGCAGCATTGGTCTGGGCTTTCACACGTTCCCGTATTTGTACCATTTGGGGGGGGGGGTTGGCCCATTGGGGAATCCACTGGTTTGCCTGTTGGAAATATGTACGTGAAGCCGGATGTGCGCACCAATCCCTTGTTCATGTCCTGCATGAGATGGGAGCACAACAAATTCCAGTGCCCCTTCTCTCTGCAATATGTGCACAGGCGAACCGTTAAACCCCCAAAAGACCCACTGGGTGGTTGGAAGCCTTGCACCTTGTGAGGTGGCATGGCCCGCAGTTGGACTAGGGCAGCTGGAGTTGTGGGGGCCATATGGGTCTTGGTAGGTTCTTGAAAGTACCATGAAATAAAGTATTTGTCCATGTAGCAGCAAAGGTGCGCAATGGTGGTTAGATGGAATTTTCCATGAAATAAAGGATTGGGCCCATGAGAAAATTAGCGCCCTAAGTAAATAAATAAACAAGCAAAAAACTAAATAAATAAAAAATAAATCAATACATAAATAAATAAATAACCAAAATATATTAAAAATAAATAAAAATAAATAAAAATAAATAAAAATAAATAAAAATAAATAAAAATAAATAAAAATAAATAAAAATAAATAAAAATAAATAAAAATAAATAAAAATAAAAATTTGTGACCCCACACAGCCTGTTCACACCTCAGATGGGCTGCAAGCAGCCATTCACAACCCAGATGGATTGAAAACAGCCATTCACAACCCAGATGGATTGCAAACTGCGCCACACAACCCATTATGGGGTGTAAACCGGTTGTTTAGGGTTGCAAATTTAACATTGCCCTTTATATTTTATGTTTTATATCTTTTATTTTGGCCATTAGATTTTTCACTCGCCTGACCTGGAAATCTATGCACTTTTACACTGTCTCAACATCTAGCACATATGAACTCAAGTTGGAAGATATTTCTTTTTTAGTCTTTAAAATTGTATTTTCAATGTTGGTATTTTATCATTTGTTAATTTTGTCTGATTTCTTTTGGTTTTTTCCTCTAGGTTTCCTGCACATTCCTCTATTCTTCTTCTGGGATATTTGAACAAGTATCAATTGAAGAAGTGAGTATTATCTTTAGTCCATATTTTCTTTTATAAAAAATTCTGATTTTTGGTTTTAGTTCCAATACAAAGATTTTATTTCCCCAAAACAGCCATTCCACATATATCACATGTTGACAATTTTATAGGGGATTGGAACTGGGGCTTTAGAGCAGCAGCAATTGGTTTGGGGAGTAACCCAGAAAAATGGATTGAAGTCAGGAAAGAAATGGTGAAAGAGCTTGATTCAAACCCAATATTCAAGGATGAAAGATTAATGGGTGAAATCTGGGGTGAAACTTTCCAAGAAGCAACAAGGCAACTGAACCACCTTTCTTGCCCAGCTCCCATAAATATCTGGATGAAATTTTCATGCCATGGTTTCCTTCTGGCTGAAACACATAAGTGTCCAGTGTTTCTGTTTTCTTCTTTAATGCCTTGCACTTATCTTCCTCTGAATTCCCCTCCCACTCCAAATTCCAAAACTTCTCCTATTTTCTTCATTGTTTTAGAAGAATCAAAGAATATAGTCTCATTCAAGTTCAAGTCTGATAATTTTCCAGCTCCCAGGTTAGATCCACCTTGGAAAAGCTTTGTGACAAAGGATTCCAAATCTTGAAAAACCATTGTTCAGAGAAATTTTTATCTTGGTAATGGGGTTTTTTTCCCTCCCCAAAAAACAAGTAGAACAATAAAACAAATCATAGTTGAATAAATTTTAATATTTGTATCCATATTTGTTCTTTATTTTTAATTTTTTGAATGAAGCTTGTAAGGTGTATGCAAGAATGCAGATGATCTTCAAAAAGTATTAATGTACTTTTTTTTGTTTTTTCAACATTCAAAATGCTGAAATCTTGAATTACCTAAAAAAACAACTATATAGGCCAACAAAAGATTCCAAAAATCCAGTGAGAAAAGTGAATTTTTTGAATTTTTTGGTTTTTTAATGGAATTTTTGAAGGTCCCAGATGACATCCGAAAATCCTGGAAAGAAATTTTAAGGATCTCTTGAATAGTTGTTTTACAATTCTCAAAACTTGAAACAACAAAAAAAATAACTCCAAATGGCAAACATAAGGATCCAAAAGTCAAATGAGAAAATTACAAATAATACATCCAAAAAATCTGAAAAAAATACTTCAATTCTCTTTGAATTTCTTTTTAAATTTTTGATAGCTTTAATTACTCAAAAAAATTGCATAAAAAGTAAATAAAAGGGTTCAAATGTCCAAAGAGAAATTTGATTTTTTTGATTTTTTGTGTTTTTTGAAGGAATTTTTTAAGGTGAAATGATACATCAAAAAAATATTAGAAGACTCTTTGAATTTTTTTCACAATTTATGGCCGCTGAAATAACCAAAAAAAAACAATGAAAATAGCCAAAATGATGATCCAAAAACCCATGCAAAATTTTGTTTTTACAGAATTTTTTCATTTTTTGATTGCATTTTTGAAAGGGCTCTAATGGCTCCAAAATTACCAAAGATTTTGGTTAGGGTTTGGATTACCTCTGCTATGGGGCTGCGCATTCAGAAATCAAAAGAAATGAATGCTTAAAAGTTGTGTGAAATACCAAAGGGGCACAACCATGCGCCAATGTTGAAATGCGTGAAATAAAGGGTTGGATGTGTGTGAAAAATAATGCCCTAAAAATAAAAATAAATAAAAATAAAGAGTCTATGGAGCAGCCCTAAAGTAAAAGTGCCAAAAAATACAATTTTAACTTGACCCACCCTAAAGTAAAAACACCAAAAAACAAAGACAAGTCAATGACATGCAAAAATCCTGGAAAAAAAAAATCAAAAGCTCTTGAATAGCTGTTTTAAAATTCTCAAAGCTTGAAACACCAAAAAAAAAAAAGTCAAAATGGCAAACATAAGGATCCAAAAGTCAAATGAGAAAATTGAATTTTCTGAATTTTTTGCTTTTTTGAAGGAATTTTTAAGGTAAAATAATGCATCCAAAAAATATGAAATAAAATATTTTAATGCTCTTTGAATTTTTTTTTAACTTTTTAATATCTTGAATTACCCCAAAAAATGAAATAAAAAAGAAAATCAAAGGATTCAAATGTCCAAAAAGAAATTTGATTTTTTTGATTTTTTGTGTTTTTTGAAAGAATTTTTTAAGGTGAAAAGATACATCCTAAAAATATGAAAAAAAATATTAGAAGACTCTTTGAATGTTTTCCAAAATTTGTTGAAGCTGAAATAACCAAAGAAAAACAATAAAAATAGCCAAAATGATGATCCAAAAACCCATGCAAAAATTTGTTTTTACAGAATTTTTCCTTTTCTTGATTGTGTTTTTGAAGGGGTTCTAATGGCTCCAAAATTACCAAAGATTTTGGTTAGGGGTTAAAGAACACCTGCTAAGGGGCTGCCCAGTAAGAATTTCAAAAAAATTAAATGTTGAAGGTTGTCTGAAATAAAGTATTTTTGCATGAAATACCAAAGGGGCGTGACTGGGCAGCAACATCAAAATGCATGAAATAAAGGGCTGGAAGCATGAGAAAAATAATGCCCTTTATTCATTTTTTATTTATTCGTTTGTTTTTTGGTTGATTGATTGATTGATTGCTTGATTTATTTTTTTCTTTCTTTATTTTTTTCTTTCTTTATTTTTTTCTTTCTTTATTTTTTTCTTTCTTTACTTTTTTTCTTTCTTTATTTTTTTCTTTCTTTATTTTTTTCTTTCTTTCTTTTTTTTTTTTTATTTTTTTCTTTATTTATTTTTTTCTTTCTTTATTTTTTTTTCTTTATTTTTTTCTTTCTTTATTTTTTTCTTTCTTTATTTTTTTCTTTCTTTATTTTTTTTTCTTTCTTTTTTTTCTTTCTTTATTTTTTATTTCTTTATTTTTTTCATTCATTCTTTATTTTTTTCTTGATTTATTTGTTTGTTTTATTAATTAATTAATTCATTCATTCATGTATTGATTCATTTTTTTACTAATTTATTCATTTTATTTTATTTTATTTATTTTTGTTCACACCTCATATGGGTTGTGAACCTCTCTTCCCAACTCATATGGGGTGTGAATGGCCTTTCAAACCTGTTTACAAACCCGGGGTTTTGAATTCAACATTTCCAAAATATCAAACATAAAGCATGAAACATTAAAAATAAAACATAAAACATTCCAAATGAAAAACAAAAAATCAAAAGTCAAAAACAACAAAAAATAATGATCAAGATAGTAAAAAAAAAAATAAGGTAAAAAAAAATAAATTCAAAATTCAAACCAAATGATTAAGAAATCAAAAATAAATAAAAAATAAAAATAAAACCGGAGGTATAAAAAATAAAAAACAAGCAAAAAAAAATGGAAAATCAAAATGAAAAAAAGAGAGAAACAAGGGAAAAAAAAACTTACAAATAAAAATTAAAAAACTAATGATTTAAAAGGAACCAAGAGAAAATAAAAATTAATTAAAATTTAATCAAGGAACACCCAGGTCATTGGTTTTTGAAGGCCTTGGTGGCTGTTGAAGCAGTCTAAACTTCCTCAAAGTGGTTACTTTGATTTCTTTTTAGGCTTGGAATCAGAACCTGGATTGTCTGGGGGAGATCCCTCCCCCTATTTTCATGAATATAAATTTCACTGATTTTTTCAAATTCAAATAACCTTGAAACAACTTCCTGGAGTGTTAAAATACACCAAAAGGTGTTAAATAATTCCAAAAATCCATTGATTTATCATTTGATCATAAATTGACTCCTTTTGGATAACTTCATACCAATTCAGTTTGTTTGGTTTCTGAATTGAAAACCTGTGAATTATTCACTTTGAAGGTTTTAATTCATGAAATGCCTTAATTATTTCCAAGTACTATATATTTTTATCATTCTTGAAAACCAGATCCAAAGTTGAGGATCAATGCAAAAGGCTGTTGGATCTAAAAATGAAAAGCAAACCCTCTTTTATCTTCTAACTTCTTTTTTAATGAATTGGAAAGAGGAAATTTAGATAGATGGGAAAGGAATTCTGGGTCAGTAAAAGAGAAAAATCATCAAAGAAGGTGTCAAGCTCCAAGGTTAAGGTTCATTATCTTCTTCATTCAACCTATCCTTTTCCTCAGTATCAACTACCCCAGTCCATAAGTGTGACACTGTTGAAGTTAGAGTTGATTGCTCTTGTTGAAGGAATTTGGAGAGGATTAGCAAGAGTCTTACGAAACCAAGAGGAGCGGATCTGAGAGTAAAAAGGGGCACTTCATTTCATGTTTATTCTGAATAGATGATGTTAATTGAATTGATCAGGCATCACTATATATAGAATAATTACAGGATGGCTGACAAGTGGTGGGCATGATGAATTCAAGGAATAGGTTTAAAAAGCACAAGTGTGTCACAGAAGTATCACAAGATAAGAAGCCACTTTAGATGAAGATAAAGAAGGCACTAGAGTTGATACTGATGGAACAACATAAAGGCATAAATAGACTTACATACTTAGGGTGATTGCCACTGTAGGTTATGGTAAAGATGAAACTGGAGATAAGACTAATAAGCTTATTATAGATATCACACTAGACATAGAAACTTAAAGCATAACAAAAGAATATAGAGCTTGATAGATGGTTGAAATCAAGTAGTAGGCAAAACAATACAAGACTGAAATTCTAACAGACACAAATAAAGCACAAAATAAATGGTTCATTCTTCTTACTACCTCTGGCTTGCATAACAACCTTCTAATCTTGGAAACTCATTCTATGCTTGCAAATCTTTGCAGTTAACTCTCATCTGGTTGACCATCCATTCAAGATTTTCTCTTCTACTCCTGGGTATCTCTAGCACTCCAACTTCCATTCTTGTTCATGCAATTAAACTAGCTTGCACCCATGCCTAGATAGCCACATCAACTGTATAGTTCTGCCAAAGGACTAGCTCCCTTCTCTGCATAACTACATCCATTCATTTTAATTGTCTTCACACGTCATTCCTTCCATTTCTTTTCTATTATTCTCTTCTACTCTCACATTCTATTGTCTTGCACCTGTGGTATGACCTTGGAAACAACTGTACCGTTAATTTCATTTACCCATTCTGTTCTTGTCATTAATTGAATCATTGCTCTCTAGCTCTAAATGAATATCAATCAGGTTGTATCTAGTCACCATTGAACTCACTCATAAGGGCTATGCCATCTGCCTGAAGATTGTTCCTCAGTTAGTTAATTTCATATGTTCTCAAATTTAGCTAAGACAAGTCTTCACATTGGGATTTGCCTTTTTTCCCTTTGATTGTAACAATTCATCCCTCTTGCTTTTTTCTGAGCCATTGAAGAATCAGTTTGCACTTTTAAGTTAGTCTTTCTAACCTTGAATTCATCTCTTGCACTCAGACTCTCCATTTGCACTCATAATCATCTAAATATTTCCCCATAGTACGTGGTGTGGTTGCGTGACAGTAAATTAACTAACTCAAATTATCTATTTTAGTTTGCCAACTTGAATATATTTCCTTTTATAAAGTCATGTACTTTCTCAACCAAGAACACATCCCTCACCCCTTAAAATGATGATATCAATAGGGTAGGGAGATCCAGTCCTTCAAAGGCCCAACAAACCTTAGACCCTGTCCCTTCTTCCAAATATCCTTTGGTTGAACCTCTTGATAACCCCTAGCTTCTTGGAGTCAATCCAAAGCTCCTCCCATGGATCCTCTCAAGCAAATAAAAGATTCCAAAAACTCTTCCAACAAAAACTTGACTTGCTGTAGAACAAGGGCTTGCACAAGTGCTCCTGAGTTGGCAACTACAACCCTTGTCTCTGCTTTGATCCAGGATCTTAATCAAAATTCCTTGCAACTCAGCACAAGTGGGCCTGGCTTTTGAACTCTGTGCATGAAAAGACATGATCACTTTACAGGATAACACACCAATAAACTTAGATCTTACTTGCAGTCTTGTAAAATTATTTTCTCCAAAAATTCCAATAACTTCCCCTCTGACAGACATAAGGTCATGTATGCATCTTCCTTCCTAGGAGGTAGAGCCTATGAGTGGTTTGAGCCAGACCTCAATCTTTTTTCCAAGAATAGTCCCACTTTTATTCTCAACAATTTGGATAAGTTTGAGCAACAACTCTTCACCCTGTTTGGCAACCCCAACAAAGTGCAAAATGCCAAATACAAACTTAATTAACTAGCGATGAAGGAGAATAGTAGGGTTTCTATTTATATTTCTCAATTTAAAACTTTGCAATCTTTTATCCAATGGAACAAGGTAGCACTTTTTTTCATTTCCAAAACTTTTTAACAGAAAACCTAATCAAAGAGCTTGAAGTTGGGGGTCATAAGACAATCTCCTTTCAGCAGTTGATATATTGGGTTATAAAGCTTCATAATGGCTATCATAAAAAGAACCCCTCTTGAAAAAGAAATCATGGATCATCAGCCTCAGCTCTAAAAGCAGAAAAATCTTCAAAGAAACACTTGAAGAACCCAAAGCACTCCAAACCAAATCCAAATCCAAACTCCAACCACAAGGGAAAGCCTGCCACCAAAAATCCAAGCTTCATGTAAAAGGAAACTGGGTTTCTCTGGAACAAGGAATGGAAGAGCAGGGAGAAGGAAGGGTGTTTTATGTATTGCGGAGGAAAGCATGATTTTAATAGTTGTGCCAAGCATCTAAGTCTCCAAAAAAATAGCTTACAGTTTTTCTGATACTTTCAAGGGATACTACACATTATCTAAACATTTTCAAGTTAATCTTGGAACTTGTGAGACCACTAAAACTCCAATTTTGAGATTTATTCTTTTCCATTCTGACAAAATGCCTTACAAAATACTTCTTGACTCTGCAGCTAATTTTTCTTTTATAATTCAGAATTTTTCCACTTCAAAAAAAACCTTACATTTTCCAAGATAGACAAATTCCCTGTCTATTCAGTAAGTAGTGCATCTGAACTGTCTCATTGGTTTACCCATAAGAAAAAATGGAATTTTTTTATCTTCTAGCTTCCCCAGTTTTGAATGGGATTTATTTTTCTTTGATATCCCTGGAATGGATTCTACCATTCTAGACCATTACTTTCTAGTTTATTTAAATCTGGATGTGAACTGGAAAGAAGGATTAATTAAACTTCAAGCCTTGAAACCCCAAGAAGACATCCAATCTGTCAAACATTAATTAAACAGCCTACCTGACACTGTCATTGAGTTGGATGTCAATTTTCTTCCAGGAGATTTTCAATATCCTGACTTCCATTCCCAAGTTACCTCTTCAGATTTAGGAGTTATTTCTTACTTATCCAACTTAAATATTCCTTGCTCCTTTGAAGAAAAGCAGGCGCCTAGTAAAAGGTGTATTTTGAGCTCCCTGATCCTCTTGAACCATGCTAATACTTTGAAATCCATGCTCAAAGATGATGAAAAGATTAAAGATTTAGAAATCATTCAAGCATCTTTAACTTTGGTTTATCATGAATTTTTTGATGTATTTTTAGCTGTAAAGGCAGATAAAATACCTCAAACCCATTCATATGATCATAAGATTGGAAATACTGGCTCACCTCTGGCACCCAGCAAAGTTTACTCTCTCTTGAAGCAGGAATTGAACATGCTTCAAGAATATATTTCCAAAAATGTATCAAAAGGGTTTCTTTTACCAAGAAATTCAACCACCAGCTTTCCAGTACTGTTTTTACCCAAAAAATATGGTGGTCTTTGCCTTTTTGATGACTACAGGAAACCAAATCAGGTAACCCAGAGGAATGCCTATCTAGTACTGCCTATTTTTCACCTTCTTACTATCTTCCATGGATCTACTTATTTCTCAAAGTTAGAAATTTGAGTTTCCTATAACTTGATTTGCATTGCAGAAGGTCACAAATATTTTACCACAATGAGAACCTGTCTTGGAATTTATGAGTATACTGTTATGCCTCTTGGACTCCGCAACACTCCTTCTACTTTTAAAAATTTTGTCAATGATATTTTTTCAGATATTGTAGAGAAATAACTCATGGTGTATCTTGACAATATACTAGTCTAATCAAGAACTCTTAAAGATCACATTGCAGATGTGCAAGAGGTGCTACAGAAAATTTTACTAGTATAATCAATAACTCTTAAATATCACATTGCACATGTGCAAGAGGTGCTACAGAAAATTTGAAAGAATAAACTGCTTGCAAAACCCTCCAAGTGCAAATTCCATGCTAATTCACTTCAATTATTAGGCATGGTAGTTTTGCAAGAAGGACTATCTATTGAACCAGCCAAAAGCCATGGAATATTGGACTGGCCCGCACCTACTTCAGCTGAATCTTTAAAATTTTTCTTAGGATTCAGTAAATTTTATAGAAGGTTCATTGAGTGTTACGCCAAAAAGACTGTAAATCTTGCTAATCTACTTCAAAAGGACACTCATTTTGATTTTAATGAATCATCTTCTTTGGAGTTTGATCATCTAGATCAATCTTTTACCACTTCTCCAATACTTTCTCAATTTAATGAGCTAGCTTGCACTATTTTCAAAAACAAAACAAGAGACTATGCTATTGCAGGATTTATCTTGCAGTTTTCCTCTTATTCCAATCTTTTTCATCCAGTAGCTTTTGAGTCTTGCAAAATGCTTGCAGCTGAGCTTAACTATGAGATTCATGAAAAGTAACTTCTTGCAATTTTTTATTGCTTGAAGAAATGGTCTTCATAAATTTTAACTCTTATGGAACCTTTTGAGTTGTTAACTAATCAAAATTCTCTTAATCATTTCATGAGCACAAAAGTCCTTACATGCAGACAGGCACCTCTCTGATTTCAACCTTACAATAAAGTACTTCCCTGGGAAGCAAGTGGTATTCTCTGATGCTTTATCACATTGGGAAAAAGTTTACCCAAGGGGGGGGGCACCTTTGCTTATAATAACCCTGAAAACATTAGGACACTCTTCTCAAATCAATCTTCCATTAAACTTGATTTGATTATTAAAAAACTAAAAGACATAGCCTCTGAGCTCTAAAAGGCCCAACTCAACAATCTCAAGGCTAAAAAACTTTGGAAGAATGAAACATCACCAACAAGCAGCTATGTTACTGACAAAAAAGGTTATTTAGTTTATAAATATTGTATAGTAGTACTCAAAAACCCTTGCATTTAATTAGATATCTTCAACTCTTGGCATGATTCTATGCTTGCTGGTCATTATTTCCAGGATAAAACCTACCACTTGATTTCACAATAATTCTTTTAGCCTGGTATGACCAAAGAAGTAAAAGACTATGTTAGTGCATTCTATGATTGCAATTGTAACAATTCCTTGAATCAATAGAAGTATGGGCTGCTTCAGCCACTTCCAAGCCTGCCTATTCCTTGGCACTCACTTTCTATGGATTTTATTTTTCAATTACCTATTTCTAGTGGTTATGATGCTATTCTAGTTTTAGTAGATTGCTTCTTGAAGATGGATTTATTTCTTTTCAGCAGTGTCTCAGCCTCTTCAGGAGACCTAGCTAATCTCTTCATAGAAAATTTCTTCTCAAAGCATGGCCCACCTGATAGAATAGTTAGTGATTGTGGATCCCTATTTGTATCTAGCTTTTGGACCTTGCTGTGACATCCTTTGAAGATTACTTGCAACTTATCAATAGCCTACCACCTGGAAAAAGATGGGAGGACCAAGAAAGTCAATCAGATCCTCAAAAAATATCTTTGAATGTAAGTCTTGTATCAACAGGACAACTGCTCAAGATGGCTCCCACTAGCTGAATTTGCATCCAAAAATTCCACTGATTCTTCCACCAAACAGTCACCCTTTCAAACTCTTTATGCAAGGAACCCAAATTTTGACTCCATTCATGTAGCACCTTCTCAACCAGCTACCAACTATCTTAAACCCATTCAATATCTTCAATTTCAACTTTTAACCAACCTTGAAGCCACAAAAAAGCACTATAAGGAACAAGCAGCTTGAATTTTCATCTTGGCACCAAACTTTGAATTGGGAGACTAGGTTTGGCTTGATGCTTGCCACATTTTCAGAACTTTTACAACCAGGAAAATCTCTGAGAAAAAACTTTGCCCTTTTAAATTCAAATCAGTTATATCCCCCAAGGTGTTTAAACTTTCATTACCTGCAAAATGGAAATGTATCCACCCATTATTTCATGTTTATCTCCTAGAGCCAGCTTGATTCCTATAACCAGGCAAGACTTATACCCCTCCAGAGCCTGTAAATTTTCAATATATCACTTAGAGTGGGAATTAAGCTTTCTTCTGGATTCCAGGTTATGCAAAGGGAAACTTAAATACCTTGTTGAATGGACTGGCTTCCAGTCTGAGAAATATCACACCTCTTGGGAACCAGCCCATCACCTTTGCAACTCTCCAGATTAGGTTTGAGAATTTCATACCAACTACCCTCAAAAACATTGCCAATCTTAATCCCATCCATTCTCACTTCCCCAATCCAATCTTATCCTGATTTATTTTCTATTTCACACCAATCTATCCAAAATTCTCCTATTTATCTTATGCAAACCTTATATTCATTTAAAATTCAATTCTTTCTTTGTTTTATTTTTCCTTTCTATTTTTTTTTTCAAGAACTATAAGTTTAAAAATAAATAAATCAAATATATATATATATATGTATAATAATAAAATAAATATCTTAAAATTACAAATCATCTTTTATTTTATCCTCTGCTTTTTCCCAACATTCATTCAAATACGGTAAAATTGATAAAAATTCCTCACTATCTGCTTCATTTATTAATCTAGACATCCTTTTCATGATGTGTATTTGTGCAACAAATGCCTCCTCAATGATTGCCTTGCATTTTGCATTACAAGCCCTCTTTGTTTGAAATTCCCATCCATTCTCTTACGTCAACTCCTTTTATGGCATCTTTTTGTTGCACCTGAAAAGAAGAACCCTTTCCTAAATCTCTGGTCAATTGCCTT
Organism: Puccinia polysora; assembly: GCA_025617555.3. Taxonomy (NCBI): domain Eukaryota; kingdom Fungi; phylum Basidiomycota; class Pucciniomycetes; order Pucciniales; family Pucciniaceae; genus Puccinia; species Puccinia polysora. The sequence goes on along the minus strand of CM062614.1, from coordinate 34,687,292 downwards.
GCATAAGTTTCAATTGGCATCCAAACTTTGTCCTTGGCTCCTCCTCTCCAACCTTCCAATCCAATTCCTTCCTGTCCTCCTTCTGTTCCATTCCATTCTCCCATTCCATCTCCTCCTGTCCCGTCCTGTTTATTTTCTCTCTTCCTCCACCTCCTCAACTATAATTAATTCAACTTGAACTTTGCTACAAATCTGGGACATCTCCATTTTGGTCGGTGGTCCAAAATACAGCAGTGGTGGAAATGGTGTATATGTGGTGGACCTCCAGAATCTTGGTATTACTAGCAAGCAAAAAATCATTTATTAGTTTTTATTCCACTTCCTTATTTCATTTCTTAATCCTCAATCACCTAAGGATTGCTCCCCAAGAGATTTGACTTCTGGTAACAGCAGTATCTGATCATTCACTCTTGGCACCAAACAACAACTGCAACCCTTGATTGTGGACACTATTGGAGTCTCAACTGGTGGATCACTAAGGGAAAATGAACAGGCCACCTTGAAAAGTCAACATGGCTTGCATTTATGTTGAATTCCTCAAGCCGTGGTACTAGGTATACATCAATCAGTATGGAAAATAAAATTATTGCAATGAAAAAGAGAGGGAAACATTTTAATCTAAATTTGTAATTAAATAAAGGGAAGAAATGAATTCACAACCCACTTGAGTTGTAAAGAAAGCCATTCATAACATGCGCAACCCCAGGGGGGTTGTGTACTAATTTTTAAAAACCCCCTGGGGGTTGCGCATGTTGAGATTGACACTTGAATTTTTTTTTTCATTTTTTTTTTCATAACTTTTTTTTTGTTTAATTTTGTTTATGTATTTTGATTAATTTGAATTATTTTTTTTATTTTTTTTTTTTTTTTGCTCACAACCCTGGATTCATGAGAAAGTTGTGGGAAGCCATACACAACTTGAATGGGTTGTGAACTGTGCCACATGTCCCATCTCAAGTTGTGTACCAGTTTTTTAGGGTTATAAATTCATCACAACCCTTAAATCAGATATTATGTGAGGTTATCAACTAATTGGTAGTGATTCAAGAAGTTATGGGAAATTTACGGGGTGCTTGCAGGAGCTTGCAGGTTTTATACCCAGGAAACTTTCATGCTCTAAGTTCAAGGGTTATTGTCTACACAATTGTTTTGGCATATCCTATTCCTCATTACCATCTTCCTTGGTCTATAAGTGTGACACAAGCAACACCTTACTACTAGCATGTCTGATTAATACCTTTGGCTTATACACCAGTGACCTACCAACTTTGGAAACTCAGTCTATCCCTGAAACCCTTACAGTTTCACCCAATGATCAGTTGACCATCCAATCAACCTTTCTTCTTCCATCTTTAGACTTAGAAATCCCATTCTTGGTCATGCTAGCCATACCAGCTTGCACATTGTATAGAAAGCCATATCAGTTTAAATGTTTGCTTAAGGACTAGTCCAACAACCTGCATAAATATATCTGTCCATTCGCATTACTCTTACCTTATCTTGCATGTCATTCATTCTCCTTCCATGCTTATTTACTTGCATTGTCTATTTTTTGCACTTATCTCAAACCTTGGACAAACTATACTATGTATTTCTTTTAGCCATCCTGTTCCTTTCATTCATTGTGTCATTGATCCCTAGGTTTAGACAACTTTCCATCAAGTTGTATCTAGTCACCTCCAGTTACCTTATAAGGGCCATGCAGCCCACCTGAAGATTGGTTCCTCAGTTAATTAATTTGATATGTTCTACACATCCTTTCTGAGATCAAATTCACCACATAGTGCTTTGCCTTTTATTCCTTCCATTGGAACAAATCCATTTCCCTTGCAGTTTTTTGAGACTTCAAACCCATTGTTTACACTTTGCAGTTTACCTTGAAATACTTGCATTTCCCTCACAATCAGCCCTCTCCCATTTGTGCTCACAATCATCTAATATTGCCCTATAGTGCATACATGGGGTGGTTGTGCAACAAAATCTTGAGAATGAATTTTTGAACAAAAAAACCCCTTGAAGATAAAGATATATATATATATATATATATATCAAAATTAACCAAGGTATGAAGATCACTCTGTGAATCTAGAAATCTATCTATGGGTATAATCAGGAACCAAGAATCTGGTATGACTTTCTTACCTCCTTCTTTCAGAGGAAAAAAAAAAATTCTGTGTATCACTTGTTAAGCCATGTCTATTTTTATCAAACAATACATACAGCATATAAAAAAAAGAGGCACAACTATGCTGATGATCCAATGATCTTCAGTTGTCATTTTGATGGATCCAACCAGCTGATGCCTGACAACATACAACCTGGAGGGAGATCTTGGGAGATCCTACAATACTCTGGGTATCAAGATCACTCATACAAACAAAGTTCTCATCATTGAGTAATCCTATGGGTCCAAGATCTTCTCTTCCTCTAGAGTCTATCAAACTCTCCCAAAGCATCCTTGTTAATTGTTCAAAATATCAGGCTGTTCAAATCAAAACCCAGAAAGACAGAGGGGGAACACTTTTCTAATGGTGTCAAACTTTGCCAAGTGGTGAGGTAGGTTGATGTATCCTTTGGTTTTGACTTGTCCAGGACTTGAATCTTCCATCTTGTCTCAAGATTCAAAAACCCACTTTGATTCCCTCACTAGAAGGTCTGTGGGTATCTCATGAAGTATCTCTCCAGGAGCTTGGACAGAGGCATTTTGATTAGAGATATAGAAGGACCTGTTTTCGTTTAATGTGACTGATAATACCAATTGAATGGACACAAGGTACTCCTTTACTGGCTGTGTTTCAATGGTGGGTTCATTATTGATCTTGTAGAGGTTGCCAATGCAAGAAACTTGGTCCACTTCCATCACTCAGGCCAAATAAGAGGCGCTCTATGAAGGGGTACTGCAGGTTGACAAACATCTTGGATTTTTTTTTAAAAAAAGTTGGCATGCCTAGGTATGTACATACATACATACTTACAAAAAAAAAAATGCTGTAGAATTCCAGCAGGCACTTTGACATCACCTTACACTGGATCCAAGGAAAGAATAGTCTCAAGGGATGTTGCCCTTGCATCTACACCAACCAATAAACCTCACTGGTTTAGATTTAGATCATATTATTGCACACCGTAATCCTCCCAAAAAATTCAACCAGACAGAACGCCGATCATCTCATGACAATCAGGGCAGGGCAAGTAGGTGTGGGGAGAGAAAAAAGATCTCCCCCCCCCCCTCCCCTGCCCTCGCCCATGTATGGACGATCAGATAATCATTTATCCGTCCCAAGTTTCCATCGACCAGGAAATCCTGGGATGATGTCATGATTGTGGTCCATCAAGATTTGTTTGCATGTAAGTGATCAATCGATCGATATACGAAACTATCTTGGTTGCGATTCCTTCAGGTTTCTTGGGATGTTTTTACGTCAGGTTGGAGTTTGGCTAGGTTTCTCAATTTTCTTCCTTCCTACCGAACGATCCGAGGAGCCAGTTTCTTAAAACGTTTCATGATGACCAAGACGGTTCGCGATTCGACTTTAGAGACGAAGAAAAAAAAGTGCTTAGATCCTGCAAAGTGTTCGAAAATTGAAATCAAATACGCCCATAACAACGAGATACGTAAAGTTGGAAGTGATCCAAAAACTTTGTGATACTTTGTGTTGTAAAATCTACAGAAGCCAACATCACATTTGAACCTAATAGAGGTCGATCGATGCTCGGAGTCCAGACAATGATAGCAACATGACTTAATTGGTGCCAACCATAAGTTTGACATAACAAGAGAGGAGAGACAAGCTCAGTACAAAAGCAAGTCGATATAATTCATCGTGCAAAAGCATTCTGACGAACCACTTACACCCATACAATTTTCAAGATTTAGTGTTTTCACCAGGTGGTTAGAGAAGTTACTAGGGAAAAGGGGAACATCTACTCCGCTTTGGTGTCACGCGTAAATCTAAGGCCCATTCCCAATTTTTGACCAAACCTTCTGAAATCAGTGAATGCTCTACTGCTAGCAGCACTGCTAACGTCTGAGTCCAAATTACTATAGTTATTGTTAGAGCTGTTTGCCGATAGTTTTCGAGCATTGTCATTCGAGCCCGTTGAGGGATTCATATCACGGCCAACTAGACGAGGAAAGGGTAATAACTGAACCGAGTTCGCAGGAGCATCAGGGTTCATATCGATGGCTGATAGAAAAGATGAATCCGGGAGGTCGCTCTGAACCGATGTCATCGCTAGGAAAACATCCAGTAGCGCATTTTGTTCTTGTGGTTTTCCTCCCTTTAATCAATTATCATTCGACGAAAGAACAGGGCGTCATCAGGATTATGATCAATTTTGTCGGGAAAGTTCTCACGTAATCAAATCTTGTGATTGCGAATACAGACTCACCTTCAAGTCCAGGACTTTTTGAAAATCAGAAAACGATTGGCAAGGAATCAGAAGCAGGTAGTGCTTCACAAATTCTTCCGCAGGCTCATCCGGTGTCATGATAACCTTGAGCAAAGTATCTAATTTACCGATGCTCTTGGTGACATAACGAGTGTAGGAAGATGGTACCGATGTTTCTGTACTTAGTTGCGGCAAGAGTTGCAAATGATTTTTTATAACTTGTAAATCCAAAATCATTTGTTCCGCCGCGATCGAAGGAATCGGTCGACAACGGACAATCGAGCGCGAAAATCGTGTGGCCAGGATGCTGAAAGCTCCCACATCCAGCTTCAATAAGACAATGAATCATCTCGAGTTTCTTGTTGAACGTTTAGCTTTTCGAACATGTTAAATAACTCACCTCACTACTTTATCGCAAAAGTTTCGAACGTATTTCTTCTGCTCCGTGTGTTGCTTGATGAGATCGGTGACAACGGTGACGACATTGATAACATCATGAACGTAACCGCTCTCAGCGCTAACAAACTCCATATCTTTCCAGGGCAATTTAACCATCGCCGAAAACGCATTATCACACGAATCCTCGAACTCCTTCAATAAACTTGAAATCGCTGAGGAGATGTTTCTAACTTGGTCGAATTGTAACAACACTTTAGCTCAGGCTCGTGTCGCACTGGGGCATCCGCCTGAGAAAGAAAATAATTTTGACAAACTGACTAACCCACGAAACAACTCCTGTTCAGCTTCCAGGGTGACTTTCGACTTCAGGTCGGGGCAGATTTCTTCTTTTAACTTGTTTTGCAACTGTTCAGAAGTCCCAGCACAGTAGTCTGCCGTGTTTAAAACAGCACAAGCGCAAAGTAGAAAAGGGATGCGCACTAGGCGATAGCCATCACCCGAGCTGCCGCTGGCCTCTAGAGTGGGACCTTCGGTGGCTCCACCTACTAGTGCGCTGGCATTAGCGACCATCGCACCTGATAGAGTCGCAGCAAGAATTTCTTCACTATAGACCTTCAGCCATTTTTTGTAAACTTCACAAAGATCAAGAAAAGGTTTTCTGTTGGTCAAGCTTGCACATCTATCCAGGGTTGTACGATAAAAATGAAAGAGTTCCATGGAGGAAGGTAGGATTGCTGCTGGCCGATCATCGAGCCGGATGTCCACGTAACTCGAGAGCTTGGGTATTGAGGAGCGGAAGGTGTTGAACATGTCTGACAATGCGCTAATGAGAAAAAATGAATAAATCATTTTGTCGATTTCAGAGTCACTAAACAGCTTTGCGCTCACCTGTCCTGTGCATCAACAAACATACCAAGATAGGGTTCAAAGGCAGTCCGGATGGGTGCTGCACTACCCATGTTAGCAGGCTTAGATTTAGCCGCGATATTTTCATACTGTATTATGGGCGAAAGAAGGTGTTAAAATAATAAAAAACTTCGCCCGCAAGATACCAATAGACCAACCGGCATTCCAAACTTCTGAGCCATTTCCTTCTCAAATCCTGTAGTAGTTTGTAATGCCTGTAACAGCATGTCTACCTTGAGTGTCGAATGACAACGCGAGAGAACGATTTTCAAGTCTTCCCTAGAGACACGTTGAAATACCGAAAAAAAAACATACTCAGACGATTTGAGGCTCTAGATGGTGGAATGAACCCATTACTTTCTGACCTGGTCACATCACCAAACTGGCCGCACAAACTGGCACCGACATGCCAGCTCTCAGGGAAAACCTTAGCTCCACCGGTTGAATCTTCCTCGTGACTCTTCAAAATCCTACGAAACCAAGCATATCTGCGAGAAATATTGTCTAGTTGCCCTGCTTCGGAGGATGGACCAGAGAAAATCCGGCGATATTCGCGCAGTTGAAAGTTGGTGTACCATTCGATCAACGCGTAACTAAGGTCAAAGCATTGACGATATTGATAATTAGAAACTCGGCGGGATGCCACAGGCCAGATGGAGTTTGACCAACCGCGCATCATCTCCAAGTGCTTCGATGACCAGGCAAGAATCAGCTAACTGTCCTTTGTTCGCAGCCACAGTCTTTTCCTCAAATCTGTATGACGCCGTCTTGCCGATTTAAAGTTTTGTTCAACTCCGAACTTGAGCTGAAGGGAACATACAAGAGGGAAGCGTTACCTACGCGGTTGAGAACTCTTCCATGATGGTTCTACGGAGTAAATCTTGCGTGTCCTGTAATGCCTTGAACAAAGTGGCCACACGAGGAATATTGTGTGCCAGTTGATCTAGGTGTACTGTTAAGCTCTGGACCGCTTGGAGGGCAGAAGCAGTTTCTCGATATTTACGACTCTTGGCGAGTCGAGTCAGTTGATCAAACGCATGTACTATGCATATACGCATGATTTTTTTTTTTTTTTTTGAAAACGAGACCAGGAAATATCAGTTTTGCGTTAATTTCGATCGTCACGATTAGACCCACCCAGCATTCCTAATCTCTTCAAACCAGCTACGGCACTCTCGATGTTGGCCTTCGCCAAGTCTAGGGTTCTAATCTCCTTGGTGATCGATTCCACCACCGATTGAGCCTCGGTGGAAGAGGACCTGATGGTAGACAGGGTAGTCATCAAAGCCTGCGAGTCGAGGATGGTGTCGAAAGACATGAATAAGTGAGCAAGCTGAGTCCGGGTTGGCGATCGGGTCAAGGGATGGGATCATGTACCCCGATACCTTCTTGGATGCTGCCGATACAATCTATACTCGCACCGGGACCATCGCATCGATTTTGACAGGCAGATTGGAGGTCTGATCTCAAGATGGCGGTCTGATGGGTGCACTCGAGGAGCCGTTGGCGAAGTAGGACCTGGAGTAGGGAAAGATTGGCTAAGGAGGATTCTTGATGGCGCGATTTTGGGGCATCATGGGAGCGAGGCATCAGTTCTGGGACATCTGATCTGAAGATTTGGCACGATCGAAGGTTTGAGAGCAGCTTGGATCAGGTGGGGGACAGGACATACCGTGAGGGCATAGATCGTTGATGGTATCCTCGAGGTCGAGATCGGCTGAGTCGAGTAGATTGAGATCTTCGTCCATCGGGAGAGTTGAGCTTGAGGGGGAAGAGTTGGGATGGCCAGAGGGAGAAGGAAGAATAGAATGGTGATGGTGATGGTGATGGTGATGGTGATGGTGATGGTGATGGTGATGGTGATGGTGATGGTGATGGTGATGGTGATGGCTGATGGCTGATGACCGAGAGTGGAACTGGTGCATCATCGGTCATGAGCGCATAGAGCCTGCCGGTCGATGATGTCAGCCGGGGAGGCTGTGACAGGCTGGCGAAAGAGCGGTGACAGCTCCTCTGCCAAAGGTCCATCGACTGCCGGCCCCGGGGTGTAGCGTAAAAGAAAAAGAAAGCCCGGCATACATACACCTGGCTGGGGCTACCTCTGCTCAAAAGAAACCTCTAAGCCACTCACACCTTCGAAGCAGTCATCTCCATCACACCAGGCGATGATCGACGATGAGGACGAAATCGCTGCCAAGCGGCGCGCCAGAGCTGAGAAGAAGGCTCAAGCCCAATCGAGCAAATCGATCACCTCGACGGATCAATCCAAGTCCGAGACACCGAGCTACCTTCCCAGAGAGATGAAGAGCGTTCGGCCTAACCTGATCGACTTCGACTCGACCACGACGCGAGCCATTAAGATCATGACCTGGAATATCTTGGCTCAGTGCTTGGTTCGAAGGAGCTTGTTTCCAGGGAGTGATTGTCTCAAGTGGAAGGATAGAGGCCCGGCGATCACTCGTGAGATCGTCGATTATAACCCCGATGTCGTCTGTCTTCAAGAAGTCGATCGACTCTCCGATCATGGTCCCATCCTCTCTCGAGCCGGTTATGCATACACCCATGTGATCGGTGGATACGAGCAAGATGGAAAACAACACGGATTATTGATCGGTTGGAAGCAAGACGTCTTCTGCTTGGTTCAACAACAGCTCATCAGACTCGACGAACAGCACTTCAAATCACGTCAAGGCCTCAGTAGAGTGACTCGGAACGTAGCCTTGGTAGGTGGACTTGCTTTCAAGCACCATACCGGTGGTCTGATCATCGGAACTGCTCATCTGTTTTGGCACGCTCGATACTCCTACGAACGGGCACGTCAAACTGCCTTCCTCTCCCAAGCACTCGCTCAGTTTCGAGTCCCCTCTCACGACACTACCACCTGGCCCATCTTTTTGGCCGGTGACTTGAACGAACAACCTGGTGGACCGGCTTATAGGCTGCTATCGGGTACCAGCCTACCCCAGAGAGAACGATCCATCTTTCAGGAATCAAGCCTAATCCATCAATCGACCGATGAACTTGTTCAGAGAACCGGTGAGACTTATACCACCTTTGAAGGAGACGAAGATCGGGTGTTCAAAGACGTCAGGCCCGCTCGTGAGAGCGATGGGCTGTTTGACTTTCAAGAGCTTCAAGAGATTTCTGGCTTTCGGACTTGGTCGAGTCTCTATGGAAACTGGGGAGGGCAAATGAGCGGAGAAGAAAACAATCGGTTCGAAGATCGACCTGAATTCGATCGACAGCTCAAGGCTCAATCGTCGCTTGTTGAGGATCGATTGAGATCTGGGCAACACGAGCCTATGTGGACCAACTTCACACCGCTTTGGAGATGCACCTTGGATTACATATGGGTTCTCAACCATCCATCCACCCATCAAAATCACCTACAAGTCCTTGCCCTCTTACCGACTCATCGGTCTGAAGCTTTGGAACCCGGCCTTCCACGGATTGGCGTGGAGCCTTCGGATCATATTTCATTGATGGCAGAGGTATTAATACCCTATCGAGATGAAACTTAGGAACTTTCTTGTCTATTCTTCTTTGGATTTACTTGGCGTTCGAGTCTATCCCACCCCCTCCCCTCGCCTCCTCCCCAAAAAAATCTAGTTTAATTTTTTCATCCGTTTTTTTATAAGGGGTTGGATTGACTTTTTAGTGACCCATTAAAATTGATCAGTATATGGAGTTGATGTTCTGATTTGTTTTTTCAACCCTAGACTTGCAGTAGAGAGCTCCTATCCTTCTGCACTTAGTGACACTCATCGCACATGCCACCAATTTAAGTATAGCAAGTTTATGTATGTATCGACCATTCTCTTAGGCCCCCCCCTCAAAAAAAATACAGATTTTTTTTCATTTTATCTCTCCGTGTGAATGTTCATACATACTCTTTTTGGGGCACTGGATTGTTGGCTGGTTGTGTAGTTTTGTTTTTTACAGCTGTATTGACCATTGTGTGGGATGATTGTGGTTTGCACTTTCTTTGTATGTACCTTGAGACACTCTAAGTCTATCCCCCAGCAGCAGATGGAATGCATTCATACCTTCCAGTGCTCATGCTCAACTTTGGACATGTTAAAATTTGATATGTATGTACATCCCTTTTGGGCACATCAATGGAGGGGGGAGAGTCCATCCCCCAACAGCAGATGGACTGCATTTATACCTTCCAATGCTCATGCTCAACTTTGGACACATTGAAATTTGATACATCCCTTTTGGGCACATCAAGGGGGGGGGGCAGGAGTGAACCACTATTGGCACACTTTGGCAGGAGACAATAGTGCACCCCATCAGCTACAACTGAATTCTTAAACCATCAAACCATAGTAGGAATTATATCATCAGAGGGGTTAATGGTATTAATCAAATCTCACCAATGAGTTTTAAGTTTAAACATACTTATTACAAAAGGGTATCAACAACAGTAGATTTGAAGAGAATTAGAGATGTGAAATCACAAGTCTTGAAGCTCATTTTGAATCCCACCGGTGAGACGTTTCTGAGCTGATGATGATGATGATGAACAGGATTAAATTTAGGGAGGGCTTCATGAATGACTGAGAAATTCTCTAAAAAAAAAGAAAAGAAAAGAAAAGAAACAAAAAAGAAACAAAAAACAAAAGAAAATCCTTTAAATAGTGTGGCAGGCTGAGATATTTTGTTTGGGTTTGGGATTTATCCAGTCACAGAAACCAGTGGAAGTGTGAGTATTCAAAAAAAAAAAAGAAAAAGAAAAAAATGCTAATGTTTACTTTGGTATGTAGTGTGTATGTACAGTACAGAATTTCTCAAAGAATCAGAAAAAAAATGTGATTATTCATTTCTTGGGAAAGGGAAAGAGAGCAGGGAAGAATGGATTTTTTGTAGAAAACCAATCAGGTGTCTTGGAAAGAGATGGGAAGAAGCATCAAGAACACTAAGTCAAGGGATGTATGCATCAATGCAGGAAGAACCATTAAAAAATGTACAAAAGAATGTCATGAAATGTGAAGCCAAGGGAGAATGTACTATGGAAACTAAACTAGGAGTGGGGATGGTGAAGCTTTGAGAAGATGGAATAAATCCTAGGTGACAACACACATAATAGGGTGTATCAAAGTTAGACAATCTGCCATTAGAAACCGGCCTTTTTTTCATGAAATCCACCATTTTTAATTCCAGGCTTCTGAAATAAACTTACCCCTTAACTGGTGTATTTCAAAATGGCAGATTTCATGGAAATGGCATATTTCAACCATTGAATCCACCATTTATGCATTATCATCCATTCAGAATCCATGGAATGAAAAAAAACTATCCACACCTCCACATCATCCATATCAAAACCAAAACTAATACCAGCACCCCATACACCTCCCTCAACCAAGCAACCGGCCAATGTGTTAGTCTTTTCTATCCAAAATATTTCTTCTTCTTGAAACCACATCATGGCAGCTTAACCCATTTTGCCTTCTACTTTTGATAGATTAATTGCCACTCCAGGTTGTTTGCTTCACTTGGTCATCAAGATGAAACTTGATCTCAAGTCAGCTACTTTTGTTGTCTTCAATGAAGCAGATAGACTATTTGAGATGGGCTTTGTGACTCAACTCAAAGAAACTCTTCATTATCTTCTGGCTAATTTTTAAACTTTACTTTTTTCTTCCACTCTGCCCAAGAATCTAGTCAAATTTTCCAAGGCCGGTTTAAAAAATCCAAAGTTAATCAGACTGGATAGCAAATCCAAGATCAGTCCTGAGCTTCAGATGGCTTTCCTGAGTGCCAGACCAATCAAAAAGGAAGCTGCTCTGTTGATTTTAATTGCTGATGTTTTCAGCATACCCAAGGCTGATCCCACCCAAATCTTTGAGCAAGAGTCCCAGATCAGGGTCAGTTCAAAGTAATCCCCAAGTTTGGGCCCCAACTGCTCAACCATTTGAATCAAGCTGTTTTCACCAATCCTGCAGCACATGGTATTAATATTCCTTGACCAATCAAACTCCTCCCCCAGATCAACTGGCCAACCTTGAAAACTTTGACCAATCAATTTCCCCCCCCATCTGTAACCAATTGACCAGCCAACCTTAAAAACTTTGAAAAATTGACCAGCTGCCCCCTCATCTTTTACCAATAAATTGCCTCCCCCCCCCAATCTGCAAAAAATCAACCAGAAAACCTTAACAACTTTGACCAATTGACCGGCCACCCACCCATCTTTGACCAATTGATTGCCCCCCCCCATCTTCAACTGATTGACTGCCCCCCCCATCTGCAACCAATTGACCGGTGTGGAAACTAAAGAGAGAGACTCTCCCAGATTTTCCTCAGGTTAGGAAGTTGTTGATTCTAGCATCTGAAAAGAGTAGGATGCACCCTTAAGAGAGAGAGAGTGTGTGTGAATAAGGCTAAGAAAAGTAGATGAATTCCTCCTTCCTTCCTCCCTTCCGGTGGTGGCATACCCCCCTCTCCTTTGCACAGCAGTGGAAGAAGGTATTTTACCCTTCCCCCACTCCCTAAGCTAGCTACAAGAACAAACTCAATCCAACAAAAAATGGAAAGAACCCTGAAAAGCAGAATCCCTAACCCAACCCTATCCTCCTTCTCAAATAATTGTGCCACTAATTCCATCCAGTTTGTCCTTCTCATGCCTGCACTGCGCCCTACTCAGAGCCCCCTGCGCCTGTCCTTAGCCACCCAAGTCCCCCTATTCCCATTGCCACACTGTCTGCGCGGTTTGTCCTTCTCATGGCGCCCTCTGCACCCTACTCAGAGCCCCCTGCACTTACCGTAACCACCTGATGCGTCTTTTTTCCCTGATGCTGAGCCAACTACACATGCGGCAGCAGCTGCTGAGCCAACAGAGCTGCCCACATCCTGAGCCTACTTGCGCTCATTGCTGAGCATGCTGCCCAAATTCTGAGCCTTCTTGCACTGATTGCTGAGTGCGCACACTGCAACCCATTACCAATCTGTGTCTATAAAATGCCACAACACTGGCCTCCCCCAATTGGCAATGATCAAACGGATGCCCCCCCCCCAATTGAGAACAATTGACTGCCCCCCATCTGCAACTGATCAACCAGCCCCCCCCCCCAATTGGCAAGGATTGACCAGCTGCCCCCCCATATTCAACCAATTGACCTCCTTCCCCCAGATTGACCAACCAACCACCCCCCCATCTTCAACCAATTGACTTCCCCCCCCCAATCAGAAATGATTGACTTCCCCCCCCATCTTCAACCAATTGACCACCCCCCCCCCCCCAATAAGCAATGATTTACCGCCTCCCCCCCCATCTTCAACCAATTGAACTCATCCCCCCAGATTGACTGGCCAACTGCCCCCCCCCCCCATCTTCAACCAATTGACAGGGACCCAATTGGCAATCATCAACTGCCCCCCCATCTTCAACCAATTGACTCCCTCCCCCCAGATTGACTGGCCAACCCCCCCCCCCCCCCTGCCCATTGACAAAAATGTGACTGCCCCCCCCATCTGCAACCAATTGACCATCCCTCCCCCCCTCATTGAGCAAGCAACCCAGCCTCCCCCCCACCCTTGAACAACAAACCCACTGAATAATGGATGAACACCCCCTCTTCTTCCGTGGCCAAAGCAATGAAACCATCCCCCCCACTCCCACCATCACCATCCTCACCACTATCATTACCACCATCCTCCACAAGGCCTATTATCAATGTGGTGAATCCTGGAACCAAAAAATGGTGAGTAACATTACCCCCATTTCTTCCTTGGATGTCCCCCCTGCTTCATCTTCCCTATGGTGTCTGTCAACTTGATGATACAATCAGGATCATGGCCATTGGGGGAGTGATTCAGTCCAATCCTTGGATTTTTTACCCTGCTTCATCTTCCCTATGGTGTCTGTTGACTTGATTATACAATCAGGATCACGTCCATTGGGGGTGTGATTCAGTCCAATCCTTGGATTTTCCTCCTGATTCATCTTTCCTATGGTGTCTGTTGACTTGATTATACAATCAGTATCACAGCCATTGGAGGATTGATTCAGTCCAATCCTTGGAATTTCTACCCTGCCTCATTTATGTATTTTTTTTGGGCTCATTTGTGAATCAGTTAAAAAAATTGCACTAGCAGTCCAGAAATATCTTGATGGAACTTCAAAATTCTCAAACATTGGTGGATATGAAGGACAGAGAAAAAAGGATTTTAAATAATTTAATTTGTATTTTTTTGTGAATGAATAGCAATATATTCAAACATATTTACAAGCCAAAAAGCTGATAAATCTTTTCAATCTCTGTCATTGGTTGACCACTACTTACACAGGCAATTGCCAATGACAAACTTTCCTTTTTCTCTGATTGAGCAAAATCTTTGTCCTATTCTTCTTTCTGAAAATCCAAATCATCTTTTTTCATATTTCTTTCAGCATTGATCTTCTTCTGTTGGGTTTCTGCCTCTGCCTCTATTTTTTTCTCCCAAGCTATAAGCTCTGATATCCATTTGTTCTCTTCAATTTCCAGATTACACTCCCACTTGTCCCTCTTTAAGTCAAGTTTCATGCTTTCAATTTCTTTTCACTTTTTTCAAAGTCAATAAATCAATTTGATTTGCATTTTTTGGAAGATTTAGAAATGAAATTTATTTTCCTCCCCAATTCTTGATTCTAAATGATTTCTTCAAAGCCTCCAAAGCTAGAAGCGTGTCTCCTCTTTTGATGACTTTTTTGGGTTGATGTTCATTTAATTGGAGGCCTTTATCTTCCCCTTGGCTGAGGTTGAAGGAAGCTGAATTTCTTCAATCAGATCAGAAGGTGATTTAGAAGTCCCCATTGGCTTAAGCTTTCTGTTATTTTCAAGGAAAGGATGAGGATTTTCATAAAAAATCAGTTAAAATTCACTATTCAAGAAAAGAAAAACCATACTTACTTGAGGTGAGGTATGTTTGGATTGGGAATTGGGAAAGTCTTCCCCCAAGTTGGTGGTATTTTTTGAGTTCATCCACACTAGGAAGTGATGGATCCAGGAAAGTTTTTGGGATGCTTGTGGACTGGATTGGGGCTGATTGAGCTGTAATTTCAGCAACATCATTCTCCATGGCTGGTGCTGGCTCTGATGGTTCCCAATTTTATGTTTCCTCATTATTGGTTTCACTAGGCTGAGTATCATTGAGAAGTAACTCCATATTATTTTACTCTGCTGTTTGAGAATCACACTCATCCAGAGGGGTGATATTTGCTTTTTTACCAAGTATTTCATCCATGTGGTTGTAGAAAGGGCAGATTGAATCCAATTTCTTGAGCACAGAGTTTATCCCCTTGGCTTTATTGGCATCAGTTATGCCAAACCCAGTTGAGATGGAAATGGAGTGGGCTTTTGTGTACTTGGCCTGGTAGTTCTTCAATTTCTCCCAAATTTGCTTTGAAAAAAATTCTAGCCTACCTTTTGTTTTGTTCTTGAGATCATTGGCCATCAGGAGATAACCATTTAACTTTGAAGATGGGGGTTGACCAACTGTTGTTTCTTTTTCAGAATAAAAGCAAACAGCATAGTTTGACACAATTTTGAGCCAGTTGAACAGGATTAGGTGCTCCTCTTGCTTGATTTGGTCAGATGATTTGGAAGCTGAGGGAGGAGGATTGTTTGTTTTTTAATTTCTTGAGGATGTTTGTTTGGGTAGGTGGTTTTTAGTTTTGGATTGCTGAGGGGCCATTTTGATAGGGTGAGGTTTCAGAGTATAGTGTGATGAGCAGTGAGGATGATGAGATGTCTGAGGAGGTTAAAGTTGGATGGAAGTGGGAAGCAAGGATGAGATGTCCAAGGAGTTTGGAGTTGGATCAAAGTGGGAAGCAAGGGATGGATGGTGTGGTGCAGGGTGTGGTTGATGCTGTGGGTACCTTTATATAATTTACTTGAAAAACCCCACTTATTTCATTTTAACTTTGACAAGTCTTATCTGAAATAAGTGGGGTTTTTTTGATTTTTAATGGCAGGTTTGAAATGGTGGATTTGGGTTGAAACCCACCATTGAAAAATGGTGTGTTTGGTTAACTTTGATAAACCCTAATAGCATGGATACTTGAACAAGTGAAACTAATCTGTGGTTTCAAACACTTTGTAAATTTTCAACGGTAGTAGGCCAGAGAGGGTATAAATCTTTTTTTAAAAAACAAAAAAATCCTAATGTGGTATCTTGAATAAAACCCAGGGAAGAAAAACAGTGTCAGATGGGACAAGTGTGATTGAGTTAGGGTGAATTATTGTAGCAAATCAAATTTGAAGAATTCTTTTGGGTGAGACAAGCAAAGAGATTGATTTTTAAATATTTTGTACTTGAATAACTTGGTATTTTTTTCTGATGATGGATTTCAATTGTTCCTTAGTTAGGATGGATCACAGTCTCCTGGGTATTTGAAAATGATGTTATGGGATCCTGAGAGTTTTTTGTTTTCCTCCTCTAATGATTAAAATTTATTTCATTTCTTGAAAGCCCTATTAGGGTGTATCAGAATTAGCAAACCTGCCATTTTTAATGCAGGTTTCAGAAAAATAGCCCAATTTAAAACACACCATTAAAAATTCAAAAACCCTCCTTATTTCACATCAGGCATGTCAGAGTTACCTGGAAATAAGTGTATTTTTTCCAATATACTATATAACTCTTCATCCTCTCTATTTCTCCTTCATCATCCCCACTCATGCTCTCTAAATTCTCATCCATCCCTTCATTTTTTATCCTGTACACCTACTCTTGCCCTCCTTCCCATCCAATCAATCTGGGTTGAAGTTGCAAGGCAGTGTGCACTGTTCCAAAGAATGCAAATACCATCAACTCATCCTTTCCTCAGACTCAGAATGGAGTGATCTTAGCTTGGAGGGGGCATGTGCATATGTTTCTCAATGGATTCATTAATCTGACCCCCATTAATAGCCAACCACCACCAACGACATGATCCCTACTGACTCAAGCTACTTGATTTCTAATGTATTTTTCATCCATGCTATAAACTTCACAATTTTGGTACCTCAAATGCTGTCTCATCAGCTAAATCTAGTTGATTAAAATCTCCCCATCTCCAATCTTCTGATCAATTGGTCATCCTATCCTCAGGTCCACCATCCTTCAAATCCTTTTTACCATTGGATCTTGGAGCCAAGGCAGTATCCCAGCAATATCTAGATCATTTCCCAAAATCAATCAAGGATGATACCAAGGAGAAAAATGAAGAATTTGATAATCAAAGACTATAATCTTCATTTACCCTGCACTCAACCCACAAACCTGATCTTAGATCTTTGATTGACCATTGATCTTCAAAACTGGAAACAGAAACCAAGCATGACCCCAGTCCATCAATATCTCCTGTCATCCATCCTCATTCAAATCTCAATAATCTTTGGCTCAATTTAACAATATCAATCAACTTGGTGGACTTTCTGAAATATTGGAACCAGATCATCAATCCCCAGGTTTTGGTTGCTCTGCCCTCAAATGCTCATACTCAGCAATTCATCTAGTCAATCCCAGGCTCAGCCCAATTACAAATACCCCACAAAATTTTGAGATGAGTTTAAAAGATAGAGAGTGAAAGCACTAAGCACAGAGCACATAGTAAGTTGGTACAAATCACAGACCAAGCATGAACCCAAAGCT
Organism: Puccinia polysora; assembly: GCA_025617555.3. Classification (NCBI taxonomy): domain Eukaryota; kingdom Fungi; phylum Basidiomycota; class Pucciniomycetes; order Pucciniales; family Pucciniaceae; genus Puccinia; species Puccinia polysora. The sequence goes on along the minus strand of CM062614.1, from coordinate 34,669,973 downwards.
TGTCAGTCAATCAAAAATTAAAAGACAGACCAAGAAGAGGAATCCAATGGCTATCCAATCTATAGCAAATAAACTCACAGACACAAGACTCAGACAAGGTGAGAACCAAGAGACAGAAAAAGAAGCATAGAAACAAAGAGAAAGAGAACTCCATCCCCCTTGCAGAGATATCACAAAAGGAAATAGGACCAAGTGGGGAAATAGAACCAAGTGGCACATTGTGTCTACTTATGAGCCTTATCTTCTCATCCAAGCTTGCCTCTCTTTTGCCTTGATCTCTTTTAAATGCCAGTTGTAATTCCTTTCAAAGTTTGAATCCTTAGAAGTCACAATTTTTTCTTCATAATCAATCAAAATTAAATTCTTTGAATTCATCTGAGCCTAATGTGATCTATCTTTTTTCATTTGAAGACACTATTTCTCCCTTGAAATCCTGTCAATACTTCCCAATGTGCCCATGAGTGAACAAAGATTATCAAAGTTCATTGTTGAGTATGCAACCCAATCTATCATTGAAGTAAGCCCCCTCAACACAACTTATATCCAAACCCACTTACCATTCATTGTTCTCCCTCAAATCCATATTGCCTTTATTCACCTCTGAATTGGAATGCTATTCTCATCATCACTCTTGTTTATCCCAAAAAAAGTTTTTTTTTATCCAAACTTTGTCTTCAGGCTGTGACCACCACTGCATAATCACTCAGTCTTTTTTTCATGGATAAGTGGCTATTTTGAGTATTTTCTTTCTAGTTACATCAGATAGTTGTGATTTTCATCCTAGCAAGCCTTTTGAGCTAATTTTGGTCTGTCCCGCCTTGGGCTTGGATCATATAATGTTAATTTAGTTCCATCTCAACCTGGGGAGACTTGAAAATCCTACTAGAATGCTTGACAACCTAGGTCAATTTCTGGCATCTCTTTTGCTACACAGTTGAATATCCGGTCATTCAGTAGTTAAAATGAAACTTTTAGATGTGCCATGGCTGTTTTATTTCTTGGTTATCTTTATTGAAATCAAATATAAGTGGAAAATTTGAGATTTGTTTCTTATTACTCAAGATTCACTACTTATAGAAGATACATCCTTCCAAAAACAAGGGATTCATAAAGTCAAGCACTTCAAAAACTTGCATTACATAATCATTGAGTGTTTCAAGAGAAATATCATGTTTTAAAACAGAAAAAAAACAACAAAAAATAAACTCATGAGATAAAAGATTCTTGACATTCATCATCTTCTGAGGGTCAATCATCAGTTGGTAGGTACTCTCAGTCAAATGATTTCATCAACTTATTCCATTATCAAGAACAGAGAGAAAAATATTTCATTCTTTATTTATTTATTTTATTTTATTTTTTTTTTGAGGGGGGGAGGGGTTCCTTTGGGTGACTGTCAAGAAAAAAAATTAAAATTTATCAACTTGATGAAGTTCCGAAAATTGCTTATAGTCTTGACAAGGGATAGGGTGGAACAAATGAAATCATTTGTAAAGATAGCCTGATTTAGAAATGATGATGGTGGTACTGGTTTCTGGGATAAAAGATGACAAGCTGAGAGTAAAGTGGAAGGATGAGTTGGTGGTGGGGAGTCATCCTTGGATTTCACTGGAAGCTGGTGTGAAGGATGAGGATGTTGAGTTGATGGGGATGAGGATGGGGATGGGGATGAAGATGATGGTAGGTTGTGGTTGAAGTGTTTGGCTGAAGGAGGCTGATTGTTGAGGTTCATTGAACTCAGTTAAGAGTATTGATGTGTTTCATAGGCCAAAGGTGGGAGTTGAGGATGGGATCAAGATTCAAGAGTTGATGAAAGAAGAGCAGAGATGGGAGGAAAGGTGGTAAGGAGAGAGAGAAAGGGAGAGGGAAAGAGGGTGGAGAAGAGTGATAAGAAGGAAAAAAGCTGGAATCAAGAAAATGGCGGGTTTGATACTTGAAACGCATCATTTTTTTGAAAACTTCCATTTTAACATACAGCAGTTAAGGGGTAAGTGTATTTTAGAACACCACCATTAATATGGTGTTTTTGGTCCAAAAGAAATGGTGGTTTTTATAACTCTGATAGTCCCTATTGTTTGATTTTATTGAATTAAATATTTATATAAATCAAAGAAATTAATTGATTTTACCAAGTTGCATTGATGCATTAATCCAGAAAATTAGATTCACTATGCCCTCTAATTGGACCATGATCCCAAATTGAATCTACAAATAAAATATCCTAGTTTTTGGAAGGCTTTGGAGGGCATAGGGAATCTAATTTTCTGGATTAATGCATCAATGCAACTTGGTAAAATCAATTACTTTCTTTGATTTATTTAAATATTTAAAGAAAATTGGAATGAATGACAATTGAGTTGATTAAATTTAAATGCGGTTTCTTTACTTTCATTATTGGCTTGATTTTACCCTTGAGAGGAAATCAGGTTTTCATGGCAAAAAAAATCACATTGGGGACAGAAAACAGAACTCAGAGGAAGTTTGAGTTTTAATAACATGAAATAATTTAATAATGGCTGATTCATAAAATTATGGTAATCTCAAGTTAACCCCTTAGGAAGGTGGATTTCGGATGGAGTTTGGAAATTTTTATAGAAGGGGAAATTCAATAAAGATTTGAGCAAGGATCTTGATCAAATTTAGGTGAAGTTAAGTAAGAATGAAAAAAAATCAAAGAATTGGACCAAGAACTAAATTAAAGAAATTTTTGATTGATGGAATTGGACCATTTAGTGAAAAAAGGCAATAAAGGTGGGACCTGTAGACAAATTTAACAAGTTTGAAGCTGATCCCTTCAAGATTTCAAGGAGAAAGGATTCAATAAACTTTCAGGTTATTTATTACTTCATGGGCTTGATTAAGGTGTGAGAGGGGATTTTAGGGTAAATAGATAGTTAAATTTTAGAAAGAAAATTCAAATTTTATATTGAGGAAATGGAAGAGGGTTTCAAAAATAAATTTTGCAGATATTTTAGGAATTGTTGATGGAAAATTTCCAGGGGGTGAATCTAATAACAACTGGTTTGGAGTGAATTTTTGAGTTGAAAGAGGTAATGATTTTGGGTTTATTCTGGGACATTGATATTTTTATGGAATGTATTTCTTCTTCTTCTTCTTCCTCTGATTATTATTAGCATTAGGGTTTATCAAATTTAGAAAATCCTCCATTAGAAAACCACCATTTGTTTTTTGACCAAACCCACCATTTTGAATGGTGGGTTTCTGAAATACACATACCCTCTAACTGGTGTATTTCAAAAGGGCGGGTTTCAAACATCAAACCCGCCATTATCATCCATCCACCATCCATTGCATGCAAAACACTCATCCACACCTCCAACTCAGCAGATTCATACCAATCCCATCTCCATTGCATCACACACATCTCATCTCCATTGCTTCACATCTCCATCACATCAAAAACATCCCATTGCATGCAAAAAACTCATCCACACAGTCACAGTAATGCTGTTTTTTTGGTTTTTCAACCAAGAATCCTAGGCTGACTTGGTTTTTTTTTCTCTTGGGTGGACTTAGAAAACACACAACAAAAACTCCACCTCATACATCACCCCCCACCAAACCACCCACTTCACCCCACTCACTCAATGGTCCAATCCTTCCTCCTCCTCACCAAACCACCTAACCCACCACCTCCACCTCAATTTCTCATTCACTGCTCTGCACTCTGCCCCAGGTAAGAACCCCCCTCTCCTCCTCATCCTCCTCATTGATTCATTGGTCTGAACTCCTCCCTCCACCCTCCTCATGAGCTTTCAGACTGGCCCCTTTCACCTCTCTGCACTCTGCCCCAGGTAAGTACCCTCCTCCCCCTTCCCCTCCCTGCCTCACAACCCACCCCACCCTCCTTGCTTACCCACTGCCCGCTTTCCCCCCCACTTCCCCTGCCCCCCCCTCCTTTCCCTTTTTGACTGACTGACCACACAATGGTGATGGCCCCCCCTCCTTGCCCTTGCCAACCAACTGAACACAACATGGAAATGGCCCCCCCTCCTTGCCCTTGCGGGGCCAATCAATTGGCCAGTCAACCAGCGGTCAATGCACAGCAACGCTGCCCCCCCCCCTCCTTGCCCTTTCCAGGCCAATTGACCAATGGCTGGCAAAGTGCCCCCTCCCCTCCTTGCCCTTGCCGGGCCAATAAAGCCATGGCTGGCAAGCCCCCCCCCCCTTGAGCCAAACAACCAACCAATGGCTGGCAGGGTGCCCCATGCCCCACCTCAACCTTGCTGGGCCAATTGATTGGCTGACCAACCAACCAACCTGGTGGGGCTACCCCCCCTCCTTGGCACCAATGGGCCAATTGTTTGGCCAACCAACCAACCAACCAAAATTGATGCCCCCCCCATTCCTTGCCCCCCCTCACCAAGCCAATTGGCCAACCAATGCCCCACCTCATCCTCTCCTCCTCTTAATTCAATGATGTTTAAACAATTGGACTGACATTTTTTTTTGTTGGGTAGGATAATTGACCAGTATATATATATATATATTTCTATTTTTGTTGATTGTCTACCTTCATTATCACATGACTGATGATTTTTCCCCCCTTTTTTTTTATTCCATGCAATGAAACCCACCATTGAACCCCTTGTTCTGTCCACATCCACCCTTTTGCTTGACATCCCATTCTTCCGCCATCAAACTCATAAATGTTATACAATGACTCAAATCTTTTCTTCATCCTCACCCCAATTGTAGTATGTGGATGGGGGGGAACAAGATGGGGGATATTATTTGACAAACATCCAGAGAGGTGGCAAGAATTGGGCTTGTTGGCCAAAGAGGACTGAACAGAGGGATTCTGAAATCTCTTTGGAAGTGGCATAGGAGGGGATTGATGAAAGGATTATAATAAATTCATGACTCATTTGAGTTGTGTGCCCCCCACACAATGGTTTGGTTTTGTGTGGCACCACACACAACTACATTTGAGTTGTGTGGGGTTGTACACAAAATAAATGTAGTTGTTTTCTGTGCCACATGACTAAAAGCGTTTTGGGCCAAAAAAATAAAATAAAAAATAAAAATAAAAACTAAAAAACTAAAATGAAATAAATAAAAATAAAAATGTAAACAGAAATCAACCAAAAAATAAAAAAAAGTTTATTTTTTGGTTAAAAAAACAGATAAATTGAAAATAAAAATAAGTAAAATAAATAAAAAAACAAAAAAAACTTAAGAAAACCAAAACATCAAAAAACAGTTCATTTTCAAATTGAAAAAAAATTAAAAAAAGAAAAAAAAACAAAAAATTTAAGTTCAACTTGACTAGCCCTAAAGTAAAAACAACAAAAAAAAAGTTCAACTTGTTTTAAGCTAATCCCATCACAAGAAGAAAAAATACTCCTTATGATGGAATCAGCCCAACACCAGTTGAACTGACTTACAAATTAATTTTCATTAAAAACACTCAAAATAATTATGTTAACTCAAAAGACTCAACATAATGATGTTCAAAATAGGGGGTATCAAAGTTAACCAAACCCGCCATTTTTTAATGGCGGGTTTCAACCCAAATCCGCCATTTCAAACCCGCCATTAAAAATCAAAAAAACCCACTTATTTCAGATCAGACGTGTCAAAGTTAACCTGAAATAAGTGGGTTTTTTCAAATAAAGTATTTAAATGCTTCCACCACCTGTCAGCGTCATACACCCCTGTCTTCCCACCTCCTTCTACCTCTGACCTCATCGGAAAATTTTTTACCCCCACCCTCATCATAAAATTGATTGACCACTCTCATCACTTTATTGCTCTCATCACTTGATCACTCTCATCCACTTCATAGCTCTCAAAACTTCATCACTCTCATCAATTAACCGCTCTCATCACTTGATCACTCTCATCCACTTTATTGCTCTCAAAACTTCACCACTCTCATCACTTTATTGCTCTCATCACTTGTGTAGCCCTTACTCTTTCAAATGGCCCCTCAGCGAACCTCCCCCCACAAGTCCAACACACCCAAGAGAACATCGCCAAGGAACTCCACAACAAACAATCCTCCCCCATCAGCTTCCAAGGGCTCAAGTCAGCTCAAGAGAGCTGATCACATCATCCTGGTAAACTGGCTGAAAATTCCCTCCAACTACAATGCCTGCTTTGGATCCAACAACAAAACACGTGTTGGCCAACCTCAATCCTCTAAGGTCAATGGTTATCTCCTGATGGCCAATGGACTCAAGAACAAAACAAAAGGTAGGCTGGATCTGTCATCCAAACAGATGAGGGAGCGGTTCAAAAACTATTGAGCCAAGTACAAAAAGGCCCACTCTATGTCTATCTCCACTGGCTTTGGTATCACCGACTTGGACAAAGCCAAAGGAATCAACTCGGTGGTTGATAAGTTGGACTCCATTTGTCCTTTTTATATTCAAATGGATGAAATCTTCGGAAAGAAGGCCAAAATCACCCCCCTAGCTGCTTTTGATGCCCAACAATCCAATTCCGTTGATGCCAAGGACTTGGCTGGGGATGCTCAGCCTACCAACGGGGACCTTGATGAAACCTTGGCCTTGGAGTGGCCCCCATCTGATGACAAGGAGGATATTCAAACAAAATTGGCTCCAATCACTTCTACTTTGGTATTGATTGATCAGTCAATCCCGACCTTGGACCCCTCACTTCCTTCTTTTGATTGCTCTCTTCCTGGGGCAGAACAACTGGAGAACTTGCCCAATGAGGAGGATGTTATTCCTGGATCACCATTGCCATCAACATCTGCTCAAGTAAGGAACTAAATTGTTTTTTATTCTGTCTGGTTGCTCCTGACTGATTTACATTGTAAAAAAACAGGCTCATCCATTTTTGATTGGCCAAAAACTCAAGCCAATGGGTCCTCCCACATTGCCTTCAAATACTAGTGAGGACTTTCAGACTCAAACCTCCTCTGCCAAGGGTAAGCAAAAGGCCTCCAATTCCATCAATGTCAACCCCAAAAGTAATCAAAAGAGGAGGAACACTTCCAGTTTTTTGAGCTTTGAAGAAATCATGGAGAAGCAAGATTCATGTAAGTTGATTGATTCAATATCCTTGCTTTCAAAATCATGCTCATTGCCATTCCCCTCCAAAAAACAGTGAAATCACAAATTGAATCAGATAAACTTCAGTTTGAAAAGCAAAATTGGGATTGTCAACTGGCCATGGATGGTCAAAAGCAGAAAGCAAGACTTTGGCTAATCAACAAAAATTGGATGCTGAGTGGAGGTTGAAACAAGCTGAGCTAGAGTTTCAAAAAGAGGAAAAGGAGAAGGATTGGCAGCAAGTGCAACTGGAAAAGGAGAGGGAACAACGGGCAAACAAAAAAAAGGATAAGGTATCAGTAGCTTTGGCTTGCATTGGCAGTGGTAGATTGGTAGAAGAAATACAGCAGATTACTCAAATGCTGGGCTTGTAAATATATTTGCATGGATGAAATAAAAACAAATTATTTTTTACTACAACAACGTTTGAGAGCATTCTTAACCCCACCAATATACAGATCTTTTTTGTTTTTATTGATATTTTTTTCTCTAGAGTAAATTTGGCCGTTTTTCATGTCCCTACAAGAGCTCTGAGTTTTTTTATTAATTTGGAGTGACATGGCCATTCTGGTATGGGTTGCTGTGTCCACAGCTGGAAAGGTAGAGTGCTTGTACTTGTTAGCCGCCCAAACCATTTTGACTATACCTTTTTTCTTGAAATCAATTTCAAAGCCAAGGTCAGGAAAAACAAATTGACCGTCCAAAACTTGATATTCATGCGTATCTTCAATAAGTTGACCATTCAAATTTTTGGTTGGGACCACAAGTAAAAAGGAATAGCCAGAGATGTTGCCTTTGTCAATATGAGGAGAATTGTAAAAAGAATCCAAGGTGAAAGTGAGGTGTGGGGAGCAATCAAAAGGTATAGGCTTGGAACCAAATTCCAACAAAGAGAAAGAGGGGATGTTTCTGTCCTTCATGGTATCATGGTTTGATTCAAAGGCAAGTTTGGCCAAATTACAAAACATTTGTCCTAAAATTTGGGATACTTTGTCGGCCTTCAGGTTGAGGACAGTGTACTCTTGAGGAGAAGATCTAATGGATGATTTCTTCACATAACGTCCAAATAACTCCAAAGGGTTCATTGATTTTCGCCAACCAATCGCCCACATTTTTCCACCCCAAGATCTTGAGGGACCAACCAGGTTGACAAATTTTTTCAAACAGTGAAGGAATGTTGTCACAAAGTTGATATCTTTCTTATCTTGCTCAGATAGTCAATCCAAAGGCACAAATTCAATGACGGCAACCAGAGCATGGTGATCAGATTGGTCGAGAACAATAACTTTTCCATGGTGGAAGAAGTGGAAAGCCCCAATTGTCTGTTTTGCTTGCTTAAATTCTTCCTGGGTGGGTTTTCGAGGGTTGTTTTTATTTTCAGCCATGATAGCAGGGTACAGATCCAAAGGGCATAGCTTTTGTCTAGACCAGGCACAATTTTCCTTGATCAAGTCGTCAGTCACTTCCAAAGAAATTTCCAAATCCCTCATTTGAGCCCTTCTTTTTCTACGATTCCTCTGCTTGCCACCTCTCTTTATGTTTTTCATACCATCTCCTTCCATCTTTCTCCCTCCCAGGCACTTGCTGCGCCCAAGGTGAGGATCAAGGTGAAATTTGAATGGATGTATAACATTTTGAGTTCGGTAGGCAGTGAAGGAATGGATATCAAAAAAGGGGTTGGACAAACGAAAAGACCGGTCAAACAAATAAAAAAAAAAAAATGTCAGCAACGTTCTCATTATTGGCAACAACTGGTGGGATTAAAAAAATAAAAAAGAGATGAAAATCAACGATTCCTCTGCTTGCCACCTCTCTTTATGTTTTTCATACCATCTCCTTCCATCTTTCTCCCTCCCAGGCACTTGCTGCACCCAAGGTGAGGATCAAGGTGAAATTTGAATGGATGTATAACATTTTGAGTTTGGTAGCCAGTGAAGGAATCAATAGATATCAAAAGAATAGAATTAGCTGGGGAGGAGTGGTATTGATGAGGAGCCGCAGACGGCATCATACTAGGCGAACCAGACTGTCCCAGGACGTAGCTCGGTTGGCGTAAGACTTGAGAGAATGTGTTCTGGCAGAGCTCAAAAACCTAAAAAAAAAAGAAACAAAAACAAAGAAAAAACAATGGGGAAGTCAGTTCCTGTACCGTACAAAAACCCTGCATCAATTGGCCCAAACCATCGGCCAATCGATTGAGCAATTGATCAAATCAATCGCTCAATCAATTGCCAATTGATTTCCCAATTGATTCGCAATTGATTGGCAATTGATCAAGCAATTGATTTGCAATCAATTGGCCGATTTTTTGGGCCAATTGATGCAGGGTTTTTGTAGGGTACAGGAACTGACTTCCCCATTGTTTTTTGGATTGAGAAATGGATCCAGGGGGGGACTAAAGGTTGAATGATCAAAGGATCAGCAACTGGTGAGGGGAAGGAAGAGGAAGCAGGTGGAGGGGGCTTACCAGGATTAGGAGGAGGGGATTCAGTGTGTGAGGTGAGATGAGGTGGTGGTGGTGAGTAAGGTGGTGGTGGTGAGTAAGGTGGTGGTGATGAGTGAGGTGGTTTGGTGAGGAGGAGGCAGGGTTTGACCGGTGAGTGAGTGGGGTGAGGTTGAAGGGGTTGAGTGGTGAGGGGGAGGGGGGTGGCATTTGGTGAGTGGCAGGGTTTGAGGTGGAGGTGTTTTTGGATTCAAGTCCACTAAAAAAAAATAAAAAAAAAAAACTCAGCCTATGAATCTTGGGTGAACAACCAAAACCCAAAAAATACGGTGAAGGGAATTTTTACCAATTTCAAAATCAAAAATTACTCATCAAAGCGAGCAAGGGTGAGAGGAAGAATCTGCTCTCTCATAGAAGAAGATGAGGGACCAGATGAGACAGGGATGACTTGAGGCGGATCAGGAATATCATCTTGGAATATTTTGTCCCATTCATCTTTGATGTTGGCCAAAAGGTTGTGAAGGATTACACAAGTGATAATCCAGTTGATGAGGAACCTCATATCTTTGGAACATTGGAGCTGGTTTTGCATCTCCCGTAAGCTGGCCCATCTTCCTTTCAGAATTCCTATGGCATGCTCAATCCAAACTTGTGATTGGGCAAGATGATAGTTAAAATCGGTTTTTCCTTGATCATTGGACGAAACATTCCGGTATGCTGGAACTACATATTTCCCACTAGCATAAGCCAAATCGGCCAGAAGGTATTGATCTTGGTCAAAGTAGATCTCTGGTTGTTGGGCAATCCGCATCCAATTGAAAACATATGAATCATGACAAGAACCTGGAAGGCCAGCATGGAGGGAGATGAACTTCTTGTTGTTATTGCAAACAAGTTGTAGTGCCACGGAGTATCTAAACAAAGAGATGGAACATATTTGGTCAGTGTGTGATCCAAAGTTTTATCATAGCAATTGGAAAAGAAATGAATCAATTGCCTTTTTTTACAATCAAAATAGTGGTTGCCATCTAGGTTGGGTTTTTGACTCAAGGGGATGGTGGTTCCATCAACAAAACCAATGCAACCAGGAAAGCCTTCTGTCTCCATTACTTGAGATATCTCCTTGCTTTCTTCTTTGGTTGGCCATGAAAGGACCAAGCGACGGAAAGATAGGATAGCAATCATGACTCTTTTGGTGTATAAGTCAATGCTTCCATAACTGACTGAGAATAGATTTTCCAATTGATGGATTGCTGCTCCATTTCCATTTGACCCCAATCTACAAAGAGCAACGGCAAGTTGGATGGCTGGATCGTGTTAAGGATTGCGAGAATTGTTCTGGAAGATGTGGTTCTCTTCAATCATTTCCAAAAGTTTCATGAAAGAAGGCAACAAAGTTCGGAACAGTTGCTGGAAGCTTAAGTCAGGGATGAGATGAAGCTTTTGCCTTTCATACATAGGGTTATGGAGAGTGTGTATTCTTGGAACCATGTATTGCTTTGCCAACAGAGAATTCAAAGCTAACCAAGTTGATTCCAAATTGGAGTCTGAATCAGAGTTTGAATGGGAGTCAAACAGTAGCAAAAGTTCAGTCAGCTTTTTTGTGTTTTCAACTTGCTGGTGGGATGATTGATTGGACATGTTGAGAAAGGTGGTGAGTGATGTGGGGTGATGAGATGATGATGGGATTTGTGTGAAGATGGGTATGTGAAGGTATGTGAAAAACAATAGAGATGTGTGTGATGCAATGGAGATGGGACCGGTATGGATTTGCTGATGTGGATGGGTGTTTTTGATGTGATGGATGGTGGATGGATGATGATGCATAAATGGCGGGTTTAATGGCGTGTTTGATGATTGAAATCCGCCATTTTCATGAAACACGCCATTTTGAAATACACCAGTTAGGGGGTATGTGTATTTCAGAAACCCGCCATTAAAAATGGCGGGTTTTGTCAAAAAAAATGGCGGGTTTGCTAACTTTGATACACCCTAATGTGATAACCCTTTATATTAATAGAACTACAAGATTAGAATTTTAGACAAAACCCAAATTATGAAATTAAAATGATTTCTATAAATTAGAATACAACTCAAGCTGATCTTTGAGGTGATCAACCCAACCAGAGGCCTTTTTTAGAAATCATGGAATGTGGTTTGGAAACTATGGATGGAATTGGAATCACATCTCTCTTAAGTACAAGCTTGACCCAAAGGTTATTATTAAAAAATGAAATGAATATTGGGTCTGACGCTTCTTTTAAACCCATTTTCATAGGATTATGATTACAAAATGAATCCAATGAAATGAAACATATTGGTCTTCCATAAGTATCAGCTATTATTTGACTCATGTAAAGCTTTGAAAGCCATTTTGAAGATGGAATCTTTTCATTGATTTCATTAACATCAAGTTTTCTTTTTCTATATTTTCAAAATCTTTAATGCTTCCCAGGATCTTAGAATAGAACATCTCATTTTTCCTCAATTTTTCAATCATTTCCTTTTTTACATTAAACCATCCATGCTCATCATACCAAAGTGATTTTTCAATGACTCTAAATCCTTAATTTCCATCACCAAATGGATCCAAAGCATCCCCCAAGAACTGATGTAAGTTCTCAGGTATTTGATTGATATAATCCACTTTTAGTTCCTACAATAAAAAATTAATTAGCCAAAATTCTAATCTCATTAAGGAATTTGATACTCACCAAAGATGAGCTTTTGGTTGAACCTTCCTGCACATCTTCTTCCTTTGAAGAGGATTCCAAGTCCAAAAAAAGTGAAGCTAATTCACTGTCAGTCTCTTCCTCTGAACTATGAAATTCCAATTCTGATCCTGCGGACTTTGACTAACAATTATCATCATATCATCATAAGTTCATTAAACCCAAAAAATTAACATTTCAAAAAAGAAAAGACTTAAAATATTTTGTCTTCTCTTATTTGGTGCCAGTCTAATTTCCTTTTCAACAGGTTCTAATTGAGAAGTATCTCTGCAGTTATCTGTCAATTTTGGCCAACCTCTACTTGATTGCAAGACTTTTGGTTCAAGTGTTGGCTTTGATCAATAATTTGTGGTCTTTTGAATCAGCTACTTCAACAGCTTGCAATGATCTTGTTGAGGATATCCCAAGATCATTGTATTGAGATTCTCATTTAACTGAGAATTGTTGAGGATTTCATCAACATTGACCTTCCAACATTCAAAAGGATCAAACATTAGTAAAGTATGAATCATCCATCAAAAAGCATTTCTAAAAAAGCATTAATCCCATTAAACCAACTTACAGAACTAGAACTGCAAGGGTCATAATCCAAGCTCCAATGAGGATGAACATCCTCAGGAACAACAGATCCTCTGAACGCTAGGAGGTCACCTATCTTGTGGGAAGAGGGCAAACCCATAGTCTTGGAGTATGACTTGATGCAAACTTCCCCATCATGGTTCCACTTTAATTTCTTGGATTATTCCACAACAATTTTAAATGCCTCTAAAGACAACTTGTATCCCAATGGTAACAGTTCAGTGGGAAGAACTATTCCTAAATTTATTTGAAATTTGTAAAGCAAAGCCTGAACTGATTTAATTTGATTTGAAACTTTTTGGTCTAGGTTTTTCAAAACATCCAAAAATTTTCCCAAAGAATTTGCAAGGAATTTTTTGAGAGTAGCATAGGCCTCTTCCACCCAAGACATTGTTTTATTTCTATAGTCAGGGTTTTTTGCAAGTCCAAGCCATTAAAAAAGTCTCTTTGATATAGAAGATGTCATTTTCCATATACTTGAGCACATTCTCTTGGTCTTCCAAGAAACACTTGATACAAGTCATAAAGTAAGCACCCAAAACTAGGAAGATTGACAGTAGAGGCAGTGATTTGGCACTTAATCTGAGTTCTGAATCATTGAAATCTTCCTCCTCCTTGGTTTTAGAGGCCCCATAATTTTCCCACAGAGACATAAAGCTTTTCCACCCTTCAATGTCATTATTAAAGCAAACTTGACAGTTTGCTTGTATGTTTTTAGACAATTGCCACAAAAAACACTGTCTTGTTGACTTGGGGAAACTATGTTCTATAGCAAAAATTAGAGATTTTTCATGTTCTGTCACAAATACTTTGGGAATTCTCTCAGGATCATAAGCCAGCTCCTTTAGTGATTTTACAGACTAACTGTAGAAATTGAATGTTTCTCTTGTTATGAAAACTAGAGCTTTTGTGAAATTTTTTTGGCTGGCTTTATTTCCTACAACATGCAATAGGGGGATGTTGTACTTATTTGTTTTATAAGTAAAATCCAACATAGCAATATTATGGAATTGTTTGCAAAGCTTTAATGAACCAGGGTGAGCCAAGAATATGGCCTCCAAGTGACCCTCTCCACTGCATTTTGCTCAATGAACCCAACCTGAATCTTCAAGTTGTTGAAAGAGGACCTCAATAACACTTCTTCCCTTGAGTTATGCAAGCACTAATGCTACCTTTCACTTAATTTTATGGATTTTTTGGTCATAAACATACTCCCTGCCATCAATCTTGCTCAATTTTATTTTGATTTCAAGTGTCTTGATCCCATCATTCATGCCTTCTCTTAAATTCTCAAGGCCACCCCAGAGATTCTCCTGAGTTTAGGATGCACAGAGGGGTGTGGAGATAGTTGATGGTTATGTTGATAATTTCTGTAGGAGATTCTCCACAAGGGGTCTGCCTTTTTCTGACTTTCACGGATTAAAAACTTGCACCCAACCTTCCTTGTGTGAGTTTTCCGTGATCCTTTGGTTAGCAATGGCCCAGAGTAGGAACTATGTCTATCACAGGCTAAATCCACATATTTATCAAGCTTTGAGTTGAAAACTGTCAAAGCATAAACATGCTTCATTTCCCATTTTTGACAATAGTTTTGTGCCTCTTCCCTAGTAGGAAAGGCGCTCACAGGAGGCAGGTAAAGTTGATCTGGAACCAATTAAATGGTTATATCATAGTTACATAGTTACCAGCTGCAGCTTCCTATCAGTTTCCATCAAATCAAATTGGCCAATGTTAAATTTACAACCTTGCAACCCCCATTCACAACCTAAAAAGGGTTGCATGGCGCAACATGCAAACTGTTGCAGTTGTGAAAGTCTGCTCACAACCCATCTCAGTTGCAAAATGCCAATCACAGCCCATTTTCAAAAAAAAAATTTAAAAAAATAATAATTAAAAAAAATAATTAAAAAAAAAAGAAGAAGAAGATTAAAACAAAATAAAATAAGAGACATAGAAAAAAAGATTAATAAAAATTAATAAATATGAATAAAAATAAGGCCTAAATAAAAATTAATAAATATGAATCAAAATTAATAAATATGAATCAAAATTAATAAATAGGGCATATCAGAGTTAGCAAACCCATTTTTAATGGCAGGTTTCTGAAATACACATACCCCCTAACTGGTGTATTTTAAAATTGCAGGTTTCATGAAAAAGGCGGTTTTGAAACATCAAACCCGCCATTTTCATCCATCCACCATCCATTGCATGCAAAACACCCATCCACACCTCAACCTCAGAAAATCCATACCAATCCCATCTCCATCACATCACACACATCTCATCTTCATTGCTTCACATCTCCATCTCTTCACATCTCCATTGGCTCACATCTCTTGCTTCACATCTCCATCTTCACACAAATCCCATCATCATCTCATCACCCCACATCACATTGCCATCTTTCTCATTATGTCCAATCAAAATTCCTGGAAGCAAGTCTTTCCCAATCACCAGTTTGGATTGAGCATGCCATAGGAATCCTGAAAGGAAGATGGGCCAGCTTACAGGAGATGCAAAACCAGCTTCAAAATTTGAAGAACATGAAGGTCCTCATCAACTGGGTTATCACTTGTGTAATCCTTCACAACCTTCTTGCCAACATCAAGGATGAATGGGACAAAATATTTGAAGAAGATATTCCTGATCCTCCTCAAGTCATCCCTGTCTCATCTTCTACCTCATCTTTGGCCATGAGAGAGTGGATTCTACCCCTCACACTTTCTCACTTTGATGTGTAGCATTTGGTTTTTAAATAGGTGAAATATATTTTTTGTTTTTAGTTGTTCAACCAAGTATCCAAGGCTGACTTGGATTTTTTTTTTTTTTTTTTTTTGGTGGACTTAGACAAAAACAGAACCAAAACTTCTAAACCACCCACCTCACCCCACCAAACCACCGGTCCACTCTCCTCCTCACCCACCACCAGTACACTCTCCACCTCAACCTCCACCTCCACCTCACCCATCACCTCCACCTCACCCTGCACCTCCACCTCACCCATTGCCTCCACCTCACCCTCCACCTCACCCATTGCCTCAAGCTCACCCACCACTCCCCCCCCCCCTTGTAAGCTCCCGCCCCTCCTCCTCATACTCCCCATAATCAGATGCTGATCCAACTCCCCACCCACCTTTAGGTCCACCCCCACCTCCTTGCATCTTTCCTCAGGTAAGCTCCCCCCCCCTCCTGCTCATCACCCTTTCCCCACCCCCCTCACCCCCTCTCCCCCCCCTTCTTTCCCCCCCCACCACCCTTGCTTTGGTTGGCCCCACAACCCTTGCTTGGAAGCCCACCCCCCCACCTCCCTTGGCCGGCCTGGCCCTCCCACCACCCTTGCTTGGTGCCCCCCCCCTCTCCCCCCACCTCCCTCTGCCAGCCCGGCCCCCCCACCACCCTTGCTTGGCGGCCCACCCCCCCACCACCCTTGGTTGGCCCCACCTCCCTTGCTTGATGGCCCGCCCCCCCCCCTTGCTTGATTGGCCAACAGAACCCCCCCCCCCTCCCCTCCTTTGGCCAACCCCTCCCGTCTCCCTCCATTGGCCAACCAACAACGCCCCCCCCCTCCTTTGGCGGACCAGCCCCCTCCCTCCATCTGCCAACCCACCCAGCCAACCCAACCGCCCCCCTCCATTGGCTGACCAACCTACCGACCCCCCCCTCCTTAGCCAGGTGACCAACGAACTGACCCCCCCTCCTTGGCTCCCCAACTGACTGACCCAGGGCCCCACCCCCCTCTTTGGATGGCCAAATGACCCCCACCCTGCCTTGCTGATTCCCCAAGGTGAGCCCCGTGACCCCCTTCTCCTTCTCCTCCTTGCGCTCATTGATTGATCAATGACTCTGACTGACCTTTTTTTGTTTTTTTTTTGGGGGGTGGGGATGTCATCATTGACGGACCAGTATTTATTTTTCTACTTTTTTTCATCTTCCACAATGATTGAAACATGGCTGATGATTTTTTTTTTTGGATTCCCTGCAATTCAACACCTGTTTTGACCCCCGTTTCTTTCCATGCCTGCCCTTTTTCTGCATGACCCATGCTTCTCCCGCAATGCTCCCAATTTTATACAACAAATCAAATCCCTTCTTGATCCTCACCCCAAGCAAAGCAGTTGCATGGGAGGGAAAAAGATGGAAGGAGATGTTTTGAAAAACATGAAGAGAGATGGAAAGCAGAGGGATGATCCTTGCTTCTCCCGCCATGCTCCAAATTTTATAAAACCAATCAAATCCTGTCTTGATCCTCACCCCAAGCAAAGCAGGTGCATGGGAGGGAAAATATGGAAGAAGATGTGTTGAAAAACATCAAGAGAGGTGGAAAGCAGAGGGCTCTTTGGCAAAAGAGGGCCCAAATGAGAGAATCAAAAATCTCTTTGGAAGTGGCTGGAGAAGGGTTTTTAGAAAATATTCTATGGTCTAGAGGAAAAAAAATGATGGACCACCACATCCCCTCCTTCTCTTCTTTGGAATTTGGATCCCGCCTCACCGCTTTTGACTGTTCACCACATATCACTTTCAACTCTGATGGCTTCTACAACTTTCCCCATATTGAAAAAGGCAACCTCTCAGACTATTTGTTTTTACTTGTTGTTCCAACAAAAAAATCAAATGGAAAAATGATTGAAAAAAAGGATGAATATCAAGTATCTGATGGGCAATTTGTTTTTCCTGACTTAGGTTTTGGTATTGATTTCAAAGAAAAAGGTATTGTAAAAATGGTTTGGGCTGCAAATAAGTAAAAACACTGTAATTTTCCTGCTGTGGACACTGCCACTCATACAAGGATGGCTATGTCCATTCAAATCAGCAAAACCACCAGGAACACCTGCAGGGACTTAAAAAGTGAAGCAATATACTCTAGAAAAAAAAATGTAAATAAAAATAAAAAATATTTGTTTATTGTTGGAGTTTCAAATAGTCTCAAACATTTTAGTAATCAAAAATAAATTTTTATTTTTATTTATTTTTAAAATTTTAAAGTGTCAGCTTGCTACTATTGCAGAGCAAGCTGCAAAAGTAACAGAAATAACATAAAAATAATAATAATAAAATTAACCTAAGAAGGAGTAGTAAAACCATAAAAATTATCGCAAAGATGGATTCTCCACCCACAATTAGGTAGGGTCACTCACTGACCCCACCCTTGAAATCCAACTCCTTATATTTTTAAGTAATTAAGGAAAGAAAGACCAAAATACCACGGCACCACTATTGAACTTTTTGTCCAATTGAATATTTCACGTGTATTGTCACATATAGGTTTCACACCTAAAATTCAGTCAGAATTGAGGTGTTGTGTATATTTTAGGAGTTACAGATGGAAATGTGTTCTGTCACAATTCCCGCATGCAGCCGCGGCAGCCAATGCACCCGCGCCTGGCTGAGCTACAGCTCTGTCACTCTTTCAAAGCCGTGTACGCAGCCCTGGGCCTCTGACAAGTACGCAGCCCGGGGACTACAGGTTGACAAAGTGACAGGCGGCCTGAGAAACCTAGGTACCGCGTAAACATGCTAAAACCTACACAGGAACATTTTACATATGTAATAAATGTTCCTGTGAATAGTAGATAGTCTAAAAATACATAAAATTATATAAAAATACTTGAATAAACTTTATACATATTTTTTATTAAATATAATTCAAAGTACCAAAAATGTCGAAAATAAGATAAAGACTACTTCTAAAAATATATTAAAATACTTTAATATACTATTATGGAAAATTCTGGACATAAATATTTTTTGTGACATACTAAGTAAACTGATGATGTTAAAATATTACATGAATACCCATGACTTATAGTTTTAAGTAATTATTTTAGTAAATCAACTGAATTTTGAAAATAAGGAGTAAAATCAATATCATGACCTTAATCCAATTATTCAATACATAATAGGGGATATCAAAGTTAACCAAACCCTCCATTTTTTAATGGCGGGTTTCAACCCAAATCCGCCATTTCAAACCCCCCATTAAAAATCAAAAAAACCCACTTATTTCAGATCAGACGTGTCAAAGTTAACCTGAAATAAGTGGGTTTTTTCAAATAAAGTATTTAAATGCTTCCACCACCTGTCCGCGTCATACACCCCTGTCTTCCCACCTCCTTCTACCTCCGACCTCATCGGAAAATTTTTTACCCCCACCCTCATCATAAAATTGATTGACCACTCTCATCAGTTTATTGCTCTCATTACTTGATCACTCTCATCCACTTCATCGCTCTCAAAACTTCATCACTCTCATCACTTAACCGCTCTCATCACTTGATCACTCTCATCCACTTTATTTCTCTCAAAACTTCACCACTCTCATCACTTTATCGCTCTCATCACTTGTGTAGCCCTTACTCTTTCAAATGGCCCCTCAGCAAACCTCCCCCCGCAAGTCCAACACACCCAAGAGAACATTTCCAAGGAACTCCACAACAAACAATCCTCCCCCATCAGCTTCCAAGGGCTCAAGTCAGCTCAAGAGAGCTGATCACATCATCCTGGTAAACTGGCTGAAAATTCCCTCCAACTACAATGCCTGCTTTGGATCCGACAACGAAACACGTGTTGGCCAACCTCAATCCTCTAAGGTCAATGGTTATCTCCTGATGGCCAATGAACTCAAGAACAAAACAAAAGGTAGGCTGGATCTGTCATCCAAACAGATGAGGGAGCGGTTCAAAAACTATTGAGCCAAGTACAAAAAGGCCCACTCCATGTCTATCTCCACTGGCTTTGTTATCAACAACTTGGACAAAGCCAAAGGAATCAACTTGGTGGTTGATAAGTTGGACTCCATTTGTCCTTTTTATATTCAAATGGATGAAATCTTTGGAAAGAAGGCCAACATCACCCCCCTAGCTGCTTTCAATGCCCAAAAATCCAATTCCGTTGATGCCAAGGACTTGGCTGGGGATGCTCAGCCTACCAACGGGGACCTTGATGAAACCTTGGCCTTGGAGTGGCCCCCATCTGATGACAAGGAGGATATTCAAACAAAATTGGCTCCAATCACTTCTACTTTGGTATTGATTGATCAGTCAATCCCGACCTTGGACCCCTCACTTCCTTCTTTTGATTGCTCTCTTCCTGGGGCAGAACAACTGGAGAACTTGCCCAATGAGGAGGATGTTATTCCTGGATCACCATTGCCATCAACATCTGCTCAAGTAAGGAACTAAATTGTTTTTGATTCTGTCTGGTTGCTCCTGACTGATTTACATTGTAAAAAAACAGGCTCATCCATTTTTGATTGGCCAAAAACTCAAGCCAATGGGGCCTCCCACATTGCCTTCAAATACTAGTGAGGACTTTCAGACTCAAACCTCCTCTGCCAAGGGTAAGAAAAAGGCCTCCAATTCCATCAATGTCAACCCCAAAAGTCATCAAAAGAGGAGGAACACTTCCAGTTTTTTGAGCTTTGAAGAAATCATGGAGAAGCAAGATTCATGTAAGTTGATTGATTCAATATCCTTGCTTTCAAAATCATGCTCATTGCCATTCCCCTCCAAAAAACAGTGAAATCACAAATTGAATCAGATAAACTTCAGTTTGAAAAGCAAAATTGGGATTGTCAACTGGCCATGGATGGTCAAAAGCAGAAAGCGAGACTTTGGCTAATCAACAAAAATTGGATGCTGAGTGGAGGTTGAAACAAGCTGAGCTAGAGTTTCAAAAAGAGGAAAAGGAGAAGGATTGGCAGCAAGTGCAACTGGAAAAGGAGAGGGAACAATGGGCAAACAAAAAAAAGGATAAGGTATCAGTAGCTTTGGCTTGCATTGGCAGTGGTAGATTGGTAGAAGAAATACAGCAGATTACTCAAATGCTGGGCTTGTAAATATATTTGCATGGATGAAAGAAAAACAAATTATTTTTTACTACAACAACGTTTGAGAGCATTCTTAACCCCACCAATATACAGATCTTTTTTGTTTTTATTGATATTTTTTTCTCTAGAGTAAATTTGGCCGTTTTTCATGTCCCTACAAGAGCTCTGAGTTTTTTTATTAATTTGGAGTGACATGGCCATTCTGGTATGGGTTGCTGTGTCCACAGCTGGAAAGGTACAGTGCTTGTACTTGTTAGCCTCCCAAACCATTTTGACTATACCTTTTTGCTTGAAATCAATTCCAAAGCCAAGGTCAGGAAAAACAAATTGACCGTCCAAAACTTGATATTCATGCGTATCTTCAATAAGTTGACCATTCAAATTTTTGGTTGGGACCACAAGTAAAAAGGAATAGCCAGAGATGTTGCCTTTGTCAATATGAGGAGAATTGTAAAAAGAATCCAAGGTGAAAGTGAGGTGTGGGGAGCAATCAAAAGGTATAGGCTTGGAACCAAATTCCAACAAAGAGAAAGAGGGGATGTTTCTGTCCTTCATGGTATCATGGTTTGATTCAAAGGCAAGTTTGGCCAAATTACAAAACATCTGTCCTAAAATT
Source organism: Puccinia polysora (assembly GCA_025617555.3). NCBI lineage: Eukaryota > Fungi > Basidiomycota > Pucciniomycetes > Pucciniales > Pucciniaceae > Puccinia > Puccinia polysora. The sequence goes on along the minus strand of CM062614.1, from coordinate 34,648,732 downwards.
TGGGATACTTTGTTGGCCTTCAGTTTGAGGAAATTGTACTCTTGAGGAGAAGATCTAATGGATGATTTCCTCACATAACGTCCAAATAACTCCAAAGGGTTCATTGATTTTTGCCAACCAATCGCCCACATTTTTCCACCCCAAGATCTTGAGGGACCAACCGGGTTGACAAATTTTTTCAAACAGTGAAGGAATGTTGTCACAAAGTTGATATCTTTCTTATCTTGCTCAGATAGTCGATCCAAAGGCACAAATTCAATGACGGCAACCAGAGCATGGTGATCAGATTGGTCGAGAACAATAACTTTTCCATGGTGGAAGAAGTGGAAAGCCCCAATTGTCTGTTTTGCTTGCTTAAATTCTTCCTGGGTGGGTTTTCAAGGGTTCTTTTTTTTTTCAGCCGTGATAGCAGGGTACAGATCCAAAGGGCATAGCTTTTGTCTAGACCAGGCAAACTTTTCCTTGATCGAGTTGTCAGTCACTTCCAAAGAAATTTCCAAATCCCTCATTTGAGCCCTCCTTTTTCTACGATTCCTCTGCTTGCCACCTCTCTTTATGTTTTTAATACCATCTCATTCCATCTTTCTCCCTCCCAGGCACTTGCTGCACCCAAGGTGAGGATCAAGGTGAAATTTGAATGGTTGTATAACATTTTGAGTTCGGTAGGCAGTGAAGGAATCAATATCAAAAAAGGGGTTGGACAAACAAAAAGACCAGTCAAACAAATAAAAAAAAATGTCAGCAACATTCTCATTATTGGCGACAAACGGTGGGATTAAAAAAATAAAAAAGAGATGAAAATCAAAACCTTGCAGAGCTAGAAAAGCTAAAAAAAAAAGAAACAAAAACAAAGAAAAAACAAAGGGAAAGTCAGTTCCCTGTACCCTCCAAAAACTCTGCATCAATTGGCCCAAACAATGAGTGTTTAAATGTAGTTTAAAGTCCTCTGTGCATTGGCCACGCCCATCAAGCCGACCAGAAAGTTAATTGATCCTAATTTCCAGGAATGATTGAAACCATTCTGACTACCGGGGACAGCGTGGAGGTCAAGGTTGACTCTGAGGCCATACTTGCAAGCCCACTTGACCGCCTTGAGAAAGTACTTGAACGCGACACCTTCCAAGAAAGTTTCACCATCCCAGGTTTCAATCATCCACCAGCCAACGGGCATACAAACCCAATTGAGACCAGCGGCTGCGATCTCAATAAAGTCTTGCTTGGTGATGAACATTTGAGAATGTTACTCAAGGGTAGAGGCTAGTTTATCGCCCAAGGTGACCGACAAGGTCCATTCATCAACAACGGTCGGAGGTTGAGGGCCATCATCACAATTGAAAGGTTCAAACATGTAAGGGGCAATAAACGGTTTGAGGACTAGCCAGCCTCCAAGGTTGACGCCTAGGATGCGTCGATGGGAGTAATCCCAGGGCTGATTCAGAGGGGGTGAATTGTCTTGACATTTTGTGGTATTGTTAAAAGGGATGGCAACCCAGGTACCCCCTAGAGGATTTCTGTATTCAAGTGTGGTACCATTGTTGGTCTGGAATAATTAGGGTGGCATGGACCCAAGTTTGTAGCCAATGCGCGCATACATGTTGAGTTGGTTGAGATCATGAGGACAAGGATGATCAAATCAGATTAGTACGTATGTAACTTGAGCTGTAGATGTTGTAGCACGTAGACTAAGTCCAACAAGACGTGGGAATGAGGGGGAAGGAGGAGGGTGGGATACTGAACCGTAATCTTGTCACCATTTGCACCCCACAGTTTGGCCACATCACCTGCGGCGGTGATGATAGTACCATCCGAGGAGTTGAGAGTATTGAGATTGCTGGGATTCAACTTGCGCATACTAACAACGGTCACAATGATGATGGCCAGGATGATGGAGAGCAGGCCGATGGCGCCAATGATGAGCTTACGATGCCAATGGCGACGAGTGATTGAATTGGCTCTGAGATGGGAGGGAGGATGTTTCTCGGCTGGGTCAAGGGGATGGGGAGAGGAAGGGCCGACAAGCCCAACACCCTTGGCCTCACGTTTGTCAAGCTTGTTGAGCCTGGGTAAGGCTTACAACACCAATGGCGACGAGCGATTGAATCAGCTCTGAGATGGGAGGGAGGATGTTTCTCGGCTGGATCGAGGGGATGGGGAGAGGAAGGGCCGACAAGCCCAACACCCTTGGACTCACGTTTGTCAAGCTTGTTGAGCCTGGGTAAGGATGGGGTCAGGCCGAGGGAGTTCAGTGAGGATGGCTGCTGAGGAGGGAGGGTAAGAGCGGGGGACTCACCCCACCATACTGCCAAAGGAGTCAGACCAAGGGGAGGTTGAGTCAAGGTTGATTCTAGTGTGATTGCTGTCACTGGCGGCCAAGTTCCATGTGGTACGACTATCGCATTATTGGAGCTTGAACTGATTGCAACGAGGATAGTCGAGAGGAGGTTGAAGATGGTAGGAGTGATAGTGCTGAGTGCCCTATGGATTTGCTGATGTGGATGGGTGTTTTTGATGTGATGGATGGTGGATGGATGATGATGCATAAATGGCGGGTTTAATGGCGTGTTTGATGATTGAAATCCGCCATTTTCATGAAACACACCATTTTGAAATACACCAGTTAGGGGGTATGTGTATTTCAGAAACCCGCCATTAAAAATGGCGGGTTTTGTCAAAAAAAATGGCAGGTTTCTAATGGCGGGTTTGCTAACTTTGATACGCCCTAATGAGAACTCACCTGACATCAGAATATCCGTAAGAATGTCTATTAAAATAATTTCTAACTTACTGGGAACATTTACTAAGGATAATTAATTAAATAATAAATATAAAGGACAGATTAGTGTTATTCACACGTCCAAACATCAATTATAAAGTAGAATAATTCCCATACCCTGTGGAATTAGATGCTACCCATGCTACAGAACCAAGAAAAAGTGACAGGCTACCACTTGTTACCCTGCTAGCCTCAGTGTCCGTCCCTTTGAGCCCCTGTACCCCTCAGAAGGACAACATTGGGACTCAAAAAGCTATGAATAAAGAGCTCTTTTGAGGATATTGATACCCAGAGACCCAGTTATATGTATATCCAGACACAATGCCAAGGTAATCAAATACTTATAAGAGATAAGTAAGTGATTTATGGCTTTAGTCTGATTAATAATATCCGTCCCCAACCCTTTTTATCAATTTAAAATGCTGAACAACCTTATAACCCCAGTATACAGGTTTAACCCATCAGTGCACGTCCCAAACAGGTACCCAAAGGATTTAATAATATACAAGTGAGTCTTATTATCCTTTCTCTGTCGTGACAGCTTGGTTACAAAGCCCTGCCACTCCACCATGTATTTTATATACATATTATCTTTGAGAAAAATATCCATTAAACTAAAGGGCCCAAAGTAACCAGGCCTACATGTTTTCATACTGAATTCCCTGAAGAGAGGTGTTAAAGATCCCCAATATAATTGTGGCCCCTCATATTTTTTTTTATTTTTAAAATTTTTAAAGTAAACATATTTACAAGCCCAGAAATCAAGTGATTTCCTTGATTTCATCCACAGTTCTACTGCTACCAATACATGCCATGGCTATGGATAACCTATCTTTTTTTTCTGTGGCTAGCCTTTCCCTCTCCTTTTGGAGTTGGACTTCCTCTTGATCCTTCTCCTTTTACTCTTTTTGAAACTCCAGCTCAGCATGTTTAATTTGCCACTCAGCATCCAAATTTTTTTGATGAGCCAAACTCTCAGCTTTTTGCTTTTGAAAACCCATAGCCAGTTGACAATCCCAATTCTCCTTTTCAAACTGAAGTTTTTCAGATTCAATTTGTGATTTCACTGTTTTTCAGAGGGCAATAGGAATGAGCTGTATTTTGAAAGCAAGGAGAATCCAACATGTTTACTTGAATCTTGCTTCTTGATGATATCCTCAAAGCCAGAAAATCTTGAAGTGTTTCTACTCTTTTGAAGGCTATGTGGGTTGATGTTTATGGAATTTGAGGCCTTTTGCTTTCACTTTGCAGAGGAGGTTTGTGTTGGAATGGTGTTGCTCTCATTTGAAGGGGATGTGGGAGGCCCCATTGGCTTGAGTTTTTGGCCAATCAGGAATGGATGAGCCTGTTTTTCTAAAATCTAAATCATTCAGGATTAACCAGACAGAAGAGAAAAGAACTTTGGTGCTTACTTGAGCACATGTTGATGGTAGTGGCAATACAGGAATAACATCCTCCTCATTGGCCAAGTTCTCCAGTTCTTCCACCCCAGGAAGAGAGAAATCAAAAGAAGGAAGTGAGGGGTCCAAGGTCCTGTTTGACTCATCAATCAATGCTGAAGTAGATTAAATTGGAGCTGACTGTGTTGGAATATCCTCCTTGGCATCAAATGGGGGCCACTGCAAGGCAAAGTTCTCATCAGGGTCCTCATTGCTAGGCTGAGCATCCACAGCCAAGTCCTTGGAATCAACTGAATCAGATTTTTGGGAATCAAAAGCAGCAAGAGGGGTTATATTGGCCTTCTTTAAAAAGATTTAATCCATTTGAACATAAAAAGGACAAATGGAGTCCAACTTATCAACCACCAAGTTGATTCCTTTGGCTTTTTTGGATTTGGTGATACCACGGCCAGTGGAGATTGACATGGAGTGGGCCTTTTTGTACTTGGCTTGATAATTCTTGAATTGCTCCCTCATCTGTTTGGATGACAGATCCAGCCTACCTTTTGTTTTATTCTTGAGCTCATTGGCCATCAGGAGATAATCATTGACCTTGGAGGATGGAGGTTGGTCAACGCATGTTTCATTGTTGGATACAAAGCAAGCATTGTAGTTGGAGGGAATTTTGAGCCAGTTTACCAGGATGATGTGATCAGCTCTCTTGAGCTGACTTGAGCCTTTGGAAGCTGATGGGGGAGGATTGTTGGATTTTGAGTTCCTGGGGGATGTTTGCTGTTGTCAATTGGTTTGTTTAGTGGACTTGGGGGGGGGGAGGATTGTGAAGGAGCCATTTAAAAAGAGTAAGAGGGATGGAGGGATGAAGCAATAAAGTGATGAAGCAATGAAGTGATGAAGGGATGTGATGAAAGCGGGGGTGTGGGATGAAGCAATAAAGTGATGAAGGGATGTGATGAAAGTGGGGATGAGGGATGAAGAAATAAAGTGATGAAGCAATGAAGTGATAAAGGGATTTGATGAAAGCGGGGATGAAGCAATGAAGCAATGAAAGGATGGATTTGATGAAAGCGATAAAGTGATGAGAGTGATGAAGCAAGGTGAGAGTGATGAAGTGATGAAGTGATGAGAGCAATGAAAATCAATTTTTTTGGATGAGGTTGGAGGTAGAGTTTTTCTGATGAGGCCAGAGGTTGAAACCAGGGGTGATGATGTGGAATGACACGGTTGAACTGGTGAAAGCCTTTATATACTTTATTTGAAAAAACCCATTTATTTCCAGGTAACTCTGACACGTCTGATCTGAAATCAGTGGGTTTTTTTGATTTTTAATGGCGGATTTGGGTTGAAACCCGCCATCAAAAAATGGCCGGTTTGCTTAACCCTGATACGCCCTAATATGAATCACAATTGCTAAATATGAATAAAAATAAGGCCAAAAATAAATAAAAATAAATTCAAAACAAATTGAAATGAATTAAAAACCAGTAAAAATGAATAAAAGTAGGGCATCATTTTTCTCAGGCATCCAACCCTTTATTTCACGCATTTTGATGTTGGCCCGCGGCTGCACCCCTTTGGTATTTCACACAAAAATAATTTATTTCACGCACCTTTCAAGAATTCATTTTTTTGAATTCTGAATAAGCAGCCCGGTAGCACGGGTTTTTGAACCCCTAACCAAAATCTTTGGTAATTTTGAAGCCATTAGAACCCTTTTAAAAATGCAATCAAAAAATGAAACAATTCTGTAAAAATGAATTTTTGCATGGGTTTTTGGATCATCATTTTGGCTATTTCATTTTTTTTTGGGTATTTCAGCTGCCATAGATTTCAATCAACATTCATAGATTCTTCAAATATTTTTTCCATATTTTTTGGATGTATCCTTTTGCCTTACAAAATTCCTTCAAAAAACACAAGAAATCAAAAAAAATCAAATTTCTCTTTGGGATTTGAATCCTTTTATTTTCCTTTTTATTTCATTTTTTTTGGGTAATTCAATCTATTAATAAGTCAAAAAAACATCCAAAGAGCATTCAAATATTTTTTCCAGATTTTTTGGATGTATTATTTTACCTTAAAAAATTCCTTCAAAAAAGCAAAAAATTCAATTTTCTCATTTGACTTTTGGATCCTTATGTTTGCCATTTTGACTTATTTTTTTTGGTGATTCAGGCTTTGAGAATTGTAAGAGAACTATTCAAGAGCTTTCTAAATAACTTTCAGGATTTTTGGATGTCATTTTTGACCTTTAAAAATTCCATCAAAAAACCAAAAAATGTGAAGAATTCACTCTTCCTTGAGTCCTTCACATGCATATATTCAATATGAATGAAAATTTTTTCCTGGGACCACTACCCATCTTGGAGAGCCCCAATTGTCTTATAAACCACCCCCTTGACCTGTTCCACCCTCCCATCACCCCCCACCACACCATCCCTACCACACCATACCACACCACACCACACCACACCACACCACACCACACCACACCACACCACACCACACCACACCACACCACACCACACCACACCACACCAGACCACACCACACCACACCACACCACACCACACCACACCACACCACACCACACCACACCACACCACACCACACCACACCACACCACACCACACCGCACCACACCACACCACACCTCTTCACACCACACCACCAACAACTCATAAAAACAACTTAACACTCCAGATACTTCCAAACAAGAACATCTCTTTTTCCAACGGCTCAAAAAAACATCCACCCACTTTTCAGAACTGTTTCAACTGTTTCACCAGGCCCATCCTCCATTATCTCATCTAATCAAACTAATTATTCAAATCCTCTTGCTCCTTATTCATCTACTCAAACTCCTGATTCCAATCATCTGGCCTCTCCTCCTGAGCTATCATATAATCAAAAGGAGGAGCTGGTTGAGGCTATCCAATCATGGGCCAAGTCCCATGGATATGCCATATCTACCAGAGTATCAAGCTTCAAGAATCAGGCCTACACTTACCAATGTGATAAATCTGGGGAATATAAACCCAGAAAAGATATCTCCAAATTAAAAAAATAAAGAAATACCAATTGTTCTTTCAGGTTATCAGAGAATTTTTCAAAAAGATTGGGTGTTTGGGTGGTGAAGTTTATATGTCTAGAGCACAACCATCCACCTTCCATTGATCCTTCAACTCATCCCATCCACAGAAGAATCCAAGGGGAGAAAAAGGAGGCGGTTGAAAATTTATTAAAAGTAGGAGTTCCCCCTTTAAAAATTCTCAACTCTCTTATACAAGACTCATCATCACCTATCCATTCAAATTTCCCTACAATTGACAAAAGACCCCAAATACAAAAAAATGCCCTTGATGGTAAAACTCCTGTGGAAGCACTCATACTGGAGCTCAGGAATTCTTCTTTTTACTAAAAAATGAACAATGTGAATGGTAAAATTACTTCATTATTTATTTCACACCCTGATTCCATGAAACTTCTCAACCTTTTCCCCAATCTCATTTTGATGGACTGTGCATATAAAAACAAAAAATTTGGAATTCCCCTTCTTCATATTCTTCGGATCAAAAATCCTGCTAGAACCTTCTAAGTTGCATTCTGTTTCTTATCTCAAGAGAAAAAACAGAACTATGATTGGGTTCTGACTCAACTTCAGGAAATATTTGAAGATAAGGAGCCTAGTGTGATTGTGACAGACAAGGAACAAGCACTTATTAGCTAAAATTAATCAATTTTCCCTTCCTCTGATCATCTTCTCTGTGTCTGGCACATTTTAAAGAATATTAAAACTCATTGCGGGAAGCACTTTTAATCTGAAGATGAATGGAAGCTATTCCAGAAGCAATGGCATCATTTGGTCTATTCAAAATCTGAATCAAGCTATCACAAAAACTTCACAAAACTTTCTCTGGTCTGTAATCCTCCCACTTCTGACTACCTTCTTGAAAACTTGATTCCTCTAACAACAAAATTTTTCTCCTACTTGGAAAAAAAATAGTTTCACTTTGGAAACACAAGTACATCAAGAATAGAAGGTTCTCACTCCTACATTAAAAGATTCATCAATTCTTCTATTGGCTCTTTCTATTATGTAGTTCAAATAATTTACAGTTCCATCACTATCCAAACCCATGAGAGAGCCATTAAAGCCTCTCAGCAAGAATTCAAGCATCTCATTGGTTTGCATCACTGTGTGGATCATCTTTCTGGAAAGATCAGCAACTTTGCCCTCAGAATCATTCATTCATCTCATCAAGTTCCTTATTCTTCCACCAATTGCAACAACTGTTATTACTCTTCTTACATGGGTATACCATGTGTTCACAAAGTCAAATTGGCCATCAGAAAGGGAAAACTCTTCCAAATTGAGGATTTTCATCCTCAATGGAATGTCAAAGCTCCCATCTCAGTAATTGTTTCTCTTTTTTTTGGGGGGGGATTCAAGCTCAAATGAATAATTTCCTGATTGATTTTGATTTTCATTTCTCCAGTTAACTGTGAACCCTGAATCAACTGAAGATTCATCAAAACTTGAAGCTCCAACCAAAGAAAGTAATGAAAACCTATATTACACTAAACTGTTTGAAGCATTCAGCAAGTTGCCACTTGGAGAAAAGCTATATTGTCTGGGTGAAAGCATGAAGCTGTACAGTGGAAGATATCAACTTACCCTGATTGAAGAGCCAAATTCCACTAAAAGATCCAAAGTTTGAGGAAGACCCAAAGGAGTAGCCAATAAGTTCAAGAAGATCTTTCAGTCCTCAATAAAAGAGATCAATCTGGTTTTGAATATTTAGAAGAAACAAAGAGGAGAGGAAGGCAAAGAAAGAAATTCATAGCAAAGTTGAAGTTCAGTCACCAATTTTTTTGGACAAAAACATATATCAACATTCATAATTAATTTTTTTTCTTATGTGGTCAGGTTTCAAGAAGGTGCAAGGCCATCCAAGGGAAGGGGAAGGGAAATAAGAAGGAGGAATTAGAGGAAGAGTTAATTTTATAACTATACTTATTTTTTCTGAAATGGGTTGTTTTTTTTGATGAGTCCTTATTGTTTTTCTAACATAGAGTGAATTGCTGACTGAAGAGGAATATTCAGAAGATGAAGAGGTGCCAGATTTGGATGAAGGGGAAGATTCAGCAGATGAAGAGCTGCCAGATTTGGATGTAATTGAGATGGTGAGCTTTAATTTTCTTTTATTTTTGGCTAATTTGTTGAATATTATTTTTCATTAATTTTTTCATCCAAACTTTTATCAGAGGTCTGGAAACATTGTGAATAAGCAAGTTGCTTCTCCTTAATACGATCCTGGGACAAGAATCAAGAGAATAAATGTATCCAATGAAGATGGTGATGATCCTTACCATCCTCCTGGGTGAAGGTATTAGCAGCCCCAAAAATCAGTGAGAAAGTGAGTACATTTGTTATTTTCTCATTTTTTAATTTTGTCTGATTTATTTTGGGTTTTCCCTCTAGGTTTCCTGTGCATTATCTTATTCTTCTTCTGTAATATTTGACCAAGTATCAATTGAAGAAGTGAGTAACATCTTTAGTCCATATTTTCTGTTATAAAAATTCTGATTTTTGGTTTTAGTTCAAATACAAAGATTCCATTTCCCCAAAAACAGCCATTCCACATATCTCCCATGTTAAAGATGTAATAGGGGATGGGAACTGTGGCTTGAGAGTAGCAGTAATTTTATTGGGGAGGATCTCAGAATACTGGATTGAAGTCAGGAAAGAAATGGTGAAAGAGCTTGATTCAAACCCAATCTTCAAGGACACAAGATTACTGTGTGATATCTGGGGTGAAACTTTACAAGAAGAATGAGGGCAACTGAACCACCTTTATTGCCCAGCTCCCATAAATATGTGGATGAAATTTCCATGCCATGGTTTCCTTCTGGCTGAAACATGTAAGTGTCCAGTGGTTCTGTTTTCTTCTTTAATGCCTTGCACTTATCTTCCTATGAATTCCCCTGCCACTCTGAATTCCCCTCCCACTCCAAATTCTAAAACTTCTCCTATTTGCTTCATTATTTTAGAAGAATCCAAACATATAGTCTCATTCAATTTCAAGTCTGATCATTGGCCAGCTCCCAGGTTAGACCACTTTGGAAAAGCTTTGTGACAAAGGATTCCATATCTTGGAAAACCATTGTTCAGAGAAATTTGGATCTTGGTCACTATGTTTTTTTCCCTCCACAAAAATCAAGTAGAAAAATAAAACCAATCATAGTTGAATAAATTTTAATATTTGTATCCATATTTGTTCTTTATTTTTAATTTTTTTAATGAAGCTTGTAAGGTGCATGTAAGAATGCAGATGATCTTCAAAAAGTATTAATGAAATGTTCTTTTGTTTTTTTAACATTAAAAATTCTGAAATCTTGAATCACCCCAAAAAAACAATTATATAGGTCAACAAAAGGATTCAAAAATTCAGTGAGAAAAGTGAATTTTTTGAATTTTTTGGTTTTTTGATGGAATTTTTGAAGGTCCCAGATGACATCCAAAAATCCAGGAAAGAAATTTTAAGGATCTCTTGAATATTTTTTTTACAATCCTCAAAACTTGAAACACCAAAAAAAATAACTCCAAATGGCAAACATAAGGATCCAAAAGTCAAATGAGAAAATTACATTTTTTGTTTTTTTTGCTTTTTTGTAGGAATTTTTTAAGTTAAAATAATACATCCAAAAAATCTGAAAAAAATAATTCAATTCTCTTTGAATTTCTTTTCAAATTTTTGATAGCTTTAATTACCCAAAAAAATTGCATAAAAAGTAAATAAAAGGGTTTGAATGTCCAAGAGAAATTTGATTTTTTTTTGATTTTTTGTGTTTTTTGAAGGAATTTTTTAAGGTGAAATGATACATCCAAAAAATATTAAAAGAATATTGGAAGACTCTTTGAATTTTTTTCACAATTTATGGCTGCTTAAATAACCAAAAAAAAAAATGAAAATAGCCAAAATGATGATCCAAAAACCCATGCAAAAATTTGTTTTTACAGAATTTTCTCATTTTTTGATTGCATTTTTGAAAGGGCTCTAATGGCTCCAAAATTACCAAATGATGAAATTATATTGATAAAAGATAACACACAAGACTGAAGGCTGAGAAAGAAACAACAAGATGAGTAAAAAGAATCAGAGTGAGAGTGAATGAGAACACCAGAATACACAAACAGGAAGAAGCTGCACTTGGTTGGATGGAAGCTGATGTTTGAAGGAGAAAGTTGAATTGAGTTGAGGTTTATTCGTGAGTTGAAGAGTTGAGTCTGGCAGTTCACAATCTGGATGAGTGTGTTGATCAAGATAGAAGTTGAGAAGTACTGAATCTCACCAGGCAGTCATTGAGGGAAGTCGTATGAAGCGTGAAGGTTGAGTGACGGTGGATGATGAGATGAGAAGGAGGTGCGTATGAAGTGTGATGAAGAAAAAGAAAGAAAACAAGAATAATACACAAGATTGATGAAAGAGAAGAAAAGATGACAAGAAGAAAAGATCATAAAAGAAAAGATGATGAGCCGTCGTTGTCAGGATCCCTGGGTCTCCTTCTGAAGTCCCATTGGGATGGCTTGAAGATTGGGGGACCGTAGTAAAAAAGCGGTTCCCCTGTTTCACTGAAAGTCCGGCTCCCTCATGCCTGTGAAATCTCAACACGCCCCATGCCTGGAGAGATGAAGAACCTTTATATGGGTCTGGAGGGTCCAAAGAAGGATTTAACGAGTTCCAGGCAGGTCATATTGGAGCTTTTGGTTAGGGCATCTGCAGGTATTTCTTCCAACTTAATGAGTTTGATAGTGATGTTCCCTGACTTGAGTTCCTCTCTCATCCCCTTGGTTTTCAGATCAAGGTGACAAGTTTTAGAGTTAGATCCAAATCTCTTGATTTTGTCAAGAAGGCCGCTGTTGTCAGTGTGAATCGCAATGGGAGTTGACTTAGATGAAAAGATTTCACACGCTAGAGCTCTAATCCAGGTGGCCTCGTGGAAAGCGTTGACAAAGGCATTGAGCTTGGCGTCCGTGGAACTGAAGGTGATATTCCTCTGTTTGCAGCTGTTCCAGGATACAATGCATCCGTATGCAGCGCATACATATCCAGTTTGAGAGCGTTGGGTGTCTGGATTGTCCGCCCAGGATGCATCGGAGTAGGCCAAGATTGGAGAGTTGGCATCTTTCACTTTCAGGCAGAGTCAAATATGCGGGGTTGCCTTCAGATACTTCCAGGTCTTCTGGACCTCATTCCAATGGGGTAAGCCGGGTTTTATGTTGAATCTTGACAGGCTGGAAACTTCAAAGCTGATGTTGGGCCGTGAGTAGCACGCAATATGATTGAGCAGTCCAATTGCCAACCAATAGTTGATGTTGAGAGCCTTGAACCGCTCAAATTCTTCATTGGTGGCGGGTTTGAGTTGAAGATTTTGATTCAAGGGTGACTTGCTTGTCCTGGCATCCTCCATACCAAGTTCTCTGAGGCCAAGTTTGATGTGTTTAGGCTGAATGAGAAAGATCTTGTCGTTCAAGACCTCTATTTTCATGCCCAGGATGGTATTGGGGTTTTTTGCGGTTGACCCCAAGAAGCGCTTCAGAAACTTTGCCTCAAAGTCATTGCCATCCCCAACAAGGATCAGATCATCTACGTGGAAGAACAACCAAGACTTACCATTGTGAGACAGATAGAGGCATGGGTCGCATGATGATTCTTCAAATCCTACTTCTTTGAACCACACCGTGAGAGTGTTGTACCAATTTTTCGGCGCTTGCTTCAGACTGGAAAGAGACTTCTTAAGTTTGAGATATGGCAAGGTTCTCTTCGAGCCCTTGGGAGTATGGATGATTACTTCCTCATCAATTGGCGAGTGAAGAAACGCGCTTTTGACATCAAATTGATGAATCAGTTGCTTTGATTCGAGTGCATACAGGAGCACCAGTCGCAGGGTGGATGGCTTCCCGGTCGGAGCAAAGGTATTGGTGTAGTCCAGGCCCTTGATCTGACTGAATCCCTGCAAACACAGCCAAGCCTTGTATCTGACGGGGTCGCCGTGGCAGTTTTGTTTGATTTTTAAGATCCAGGTTGTTTTGAGAGCATTCTTAGGCTTGGGACCGTTGTAGTCTTCCCACACGACCAGATCTTCAATGGACCCTAGCTCCTTTTCCATTGCTCCAATCCACTTGAGCCATTCATTGCAGCCAATAGCATCTTTGTACGTTTTTGGTTTGTAATAGTGGAAGAAGCCGTACCTCTGAGGTTGCCTGATCCAAGACCTATCTCAAAGAACCCAACCTGCCGGTGCAGAGCCCAAATGCGGGGGTTGCTGAGAGGTTGAGTCTGTCCTTTCTAGGGACATCTGATTTGGGAGATCTTCCAAAGAAGAATGAGCAACAGAATCAGCTTCATCCACTGAGCTGAGCAATTCATCCAATTGGTTGCAATATTGCATCCACAATGTTTGAGGGGAATTGAGGGTAGGATGAGCTGGTTCCGGCGTTTGTGAACCCAGATCCTCTGCGGGCGGAGAATCAACTTTATCAGGTAGGGAATCAAATTTGTAGGCAAGACCGGGTGCGTTTGGTCTTGGCATGGATAAGAATTTGACATGCTTTGAGGAGATAATAGAACCGGAATTTGTCAGTATTCAATGCAAAAGAAGTAGGGGATTAAAGCCTACTAGAGTGCCCTCCTCCCCCTTAAAATCAAATTTTTACCCTTTTGCTTGTTTGCTGATGAGGTAAACACATGGAATCCCAATTGGCTTGAGGAAAGAGGAAGGTAGGACACGATTGTGCATTTTCACCCAAGGCGTTGTATTGTCACCCTTGGCCAGAATTTGATTCAACATGAGACAACAGCCTTTGACAACTTTGTGCCAGACGGAATGTGGGAGCCTACTGTCCTTGAGGGTGGCCCTGGTCGACTCAACAATTGTTCAATTAGCTTGTTCCGACCTACCGTTGTGTTCTGGGTGATAGGGTTTGGAAATGACGTGAGTGATATGTTGATCGTCCAAGAAGGTTGACAGTTTTGAATTCACAAATTCTGTTCCACCGTCCAAGCAGACCTCCAAAGGATAAGTTCCACGTCTTTGATGTCCTTTCTCAATTAGAATGATGATGATATCAGCAGCCTCATCCTTGGAGGTGATCAGGAAGGCCGCTAGATAACCACTAGCGTTGTTGACAAGGGATAGTATGAATTGGTGGCCAGATTTGGATGATGGGCAAATGGGACCCATTAGTTCTAGATGAATTTGGTCAAGAACCTTTGTTGATCTGTTGGATGAGTGGGAGAAAGAAGATTTTGTGATCTTGCTCTTCAAGCATTCCACACACTGAAATTTCTCCACAATGCTTTTGGGGATATGTTGAATGAGGGGAGCCAACCTACCCATCAAAGCGTGGCCGTATTTCCTATGAATCTTGAGGAGATCATCCTTGGATTAGGATGAAGCAATTTCTAGGTGGGTCTTCAAAGAAGGCAAGATGCTGAAGGATGGAGTAGGCAAAGTGTACAGGTTGTTGTGGACAGTCCCTTTTAGTATGAGGTTGCCGCCGTGCAAGATGGTGAATTGATTGTTGCAGGAGTGGATTGAGCAACCCTTGGCATTGAGGGCTCCAGCACTGATTAGATTGATTGTCACATCTGGAACATAGAAAGCTTTGGTAAGCTTGAGAGTCAGATCCTTCCAGTGGAGGAAAGCTGTTCCTTTCCCCTTGATTGCCAGACTAGCTCCTTTCTTTCCTGTTTTGATTGGATTGCTGGAGTGAGGTTCCATTTTGGTGAAGTAGCAAGAGTTGTTGATCATGTTAACTGAAGCTCCGCTATTGAGTAAGAACCGGCGGTTGGGGTCTCCAGATTCAATCCAATGATTTAAGAGTGAGAGGTAGTGTGCTGAATGTGACTCCCCCTTTGCCTTTTGTCCATTTTTCTTTGCCTTCCATTTAGCTTGGTTGTCCCTCCACCATTTGGGAGCGGCATCTGGATAGAGATGCCAGAAGTTGGCAGCCAAGTGATTCTTTTCTTGCCCAGGATGGTGATATCCTTTGACACATCTTTTTGGATCCTTGGTTTGATGAGAATGAGGTGTTGGTTTATTCCCGAATAGAGCGACGTCTCCCTTTGTCCTTGAATTAGCAATGGAGGATTGCGCTAGAGACTTGTTATTGAGTTGAGTGAGGTGATTGAGGACAAAGTCAACCAATAGTTCTTTATCCAAGTGCATGATTTGCCTCTTGAAGTTGTCCATGGAAGATGGGAATTTGAAGAGGAGGAGGTATGCAACAATATCATCCGGGAGTTTGATTCCAACTTCTGCCATCTTCTTAAGGAAAACCTTGACCTGGGTGATGAAGTTGACAATGTCATCCGGGTTGAATGTGAGATAGAGGAAGCTGTTGAAAACTCTATCCCAATTTGAAGCCTGCGACAATGCAAATTTCTGAATAATAGCCTTCCACAGTAACTTTGCATAGTTCCTGTTTTCAGCTGTGACAATATTTTTGTGAGCAGTTGAGTTGAGTTTGGAAATGATAAGTAGTTTGAGTTTGTTGTTGACTGCAGTCTCCAAGATAGAGGTTTCATCGTTTATTGCCGTCAATCATCCTCTTACGTCCATAATTGCATCCATCTTGTCTCACCAGATTCCGTAGTTTTCTTCTCCAAGGAGAGGGATTCTTTTGAGGGCAGTCTTCAGCATTGTCTGACGGAAATCCATTGTGGCCAGTTAGGTTACCTCCCTCAGTCCGTGTTTTGGTTATTTGATGAGTTTGAGGGGAGGCCCTTTTGGCTTTTAACCATGATGAAATTATATTGATCAAAGATAACACACAATACTGAAGGCTGAGAAAGAAACAACAAGATGAGTAAAAAGAATCAGAGTGAGAGTGAATGAGAACACCAGAATACACAAACAGGAAGGAGCTGCACTTGGTTGGATGGAAGCTGATGTTTGAAGGAGAAAGTTGAATTGAGTCAAGGTTGATTTGTGAGTTGAAGAGTTGAGTCTGGCAGTTCAAAATCTGGATGAGTGTGTTGATCAAGATAGAAGTTGAGAAGTACTGAATCTCACCAGGCAGTCATTGAGGGAAGTCGTATGAAGCGTGAAGGTTGAGTGATGGTGGATGATGAGATGAGAAGGAGGTGCGTATGAAGTGTGATGAAGAACAAGAAAGAAAATAAGAATAAGAAACAAGATTAATGAAAGAGAAGAAAAGATTACAAGAAGAAAAGATCATAAAAGAAAAGATGATGAGCCGTTGTTGTCAGGATCCCTGGGTCTCCTTCTGAAGTCCCATTGGGATGGCTTGAAGATTGGGGGACCATAGTAAAAACGCGGTTCCCCCATTTGACTGAAAGTCAAGCTCCCTCATGCCTGTGAAATCTCAACTTCAAAGATTTTGGTTAGGGTTTGGATTACCTCTGCTATGGGGATGCGCATTTAGAAATCAAAAAAAATTAATGCTTGAAAGTTGTGTGAAATACCAAAGGGGCACAACCATGCACCAATGTTGAAATGAGTGAAATACAGGGTTGGATGTGTGAGAAAAATAATGCACTAAAAATAAAAATAAATAAAAATAAATAAAAATAAAGAGTCTATGGAGCAGCCCTAAAGTAAAAGTGCCAAAAAATACAATTTTAACTTGACCCACCCTAAAGTAAAAACACCAAAAAACAAAGACAAGTCACTTGACTAGCCTTAAAGTAAAAGAACCAAAAAAAACAAGTTCAACTTGTGAGCTGATCTCATAACAAGAAGTGAAAATGCTCCTTATGATGGGATCAGCCCAACACAAGTTGAACTGACTTACCAATAAAATAACATTCAAAACACTCATATCATAATGATTTTAACTCAAAACACTCAACATAATGATGTTCAAAATTCAATAACCCTTTATATTGATAGAATTACAAGATCAGAATCAGAAACAAAACCCAAATGATGAAATTAAAATGATTTCTATAAATTAGAATACAACTCAAGTTGATATTTGAGGTGATCAACCCAACCAGAGGCTTTTTTGAAAACCATGGCATGTGGTTTGGAAACTATTGGCAGGATTGGAATCACATCTCCCTTAATAAAAAGCTGGAACCAATGTTTATTGTCAACAAAGCAAATGAAAATAGTATCTGATTGTTGTTTTACACCCATTTTCATAGTAGTAAAAGTACAATATGATTCCCATGAAATGAAACATATTGGTCTTCCATAAGTATCTGCTATTATTTGAACCATGTCAAGCTTTGAAAGCCATTTTGAAGAGCAAATCTCTTCATTGATGTTATTAACATCAAGACTTTGTTCTATCTTTTCAACATCTTTAATTCAACCAAGGATCTTAGCATAGAAATTCTTATTTTTCCTCAATGTTTCAAGCATTTCTTTTCTTACTTGAAACCATCCATGCTCATCATACCCAAGTGACTTAGCAATTAATCTAAATCCACAATTTCCATCACCAACTGGATCCCAAACCCCACCCAAGAACTTATGTAATTTATCAGGTATTTGATTGAGGTAATTCACTTCCTAAAATCAAAAATTAGTTAGCCACAATTCTAATTTCATCAAAGGAATCACCAATCACCAAAGATGATCTTTTTTTTGACTCATGCATTGCTTCTGCTTTATCATTTTAAAAGGAATCTTATTCCAACGGCACCAAAACCAATGACCTTTCAGTCTCTTTCACTGAACTATGAAATTCAGATGAATAGCCATCCTTGCACTACAGAAATAATTACCCCATTAGTTAATTAAGCCATAAAAATTAAGATTTCTCAAAATCAAAGACTTGTTATCTTTGGTCTTTCTGGTCCCCTTTTAACTGTTTCTTCAGTATTGTCCTCTGAAATATTATATTCAGATGAAGAGCCATCCTTGCACGTCAGAAATCATTTTCCCATCAGTTCATTAAACCAATAAAATGAACATTTCTCAATCAAAATAAAATACTTACTGTCTTTGTTGTTTTGGGTCCCCTTTTAACCCTTTTTTCCCTCTTAAATGCTCTTTTGACATGCTCAAATTTTGAAAGCTCACAACAGGTTGCTTTCAATTTTGGTCAACTGGGGCTTGAACTTAACAAATTTGGCTTGACCCTTGGCTTGGAAATCAAAGCAGCTGTATTCTCAAGTGTTCACCTTAGAATCTCCAACCTAACTTCTTTAGGTTGTTCCCTATACATGGAATTCCAATTGTTAAACATTTGAGATTCTTCATCAAGCCCTGGATCTGTTTCAAATGTTCAAAACCAAAAAAATTATCAATTTTTCAATCCAATAATTAATCTGTCAATCCAATAATTAATCTGTCAATCCAATAATTAATCTGTTGATCCAATCATTAATCTGTAAATCCAATAATTAATCTGTCAATCCAATAATTGGTACCCTACAAAAAACCCCACTTACTTCATTGGAAGGGTCATAGTCTAACTGCCACTGAGGATGAAAATCCTCAGGCACAATGGATCCTCTTGATGCTAGTATTTCACCTAGAGTGTGGGAAAAAGGCAAGCCCAGTTTTTTTGAATATGACTTGGAGCACACCTTGCCATCATGGTTGCGCTTTAACTTCTCAAATTGTTCACCAACAAGTTTAATTGCCTCAATTGAAAATTTGTAACCCAAAGGCAATATTTCTGTTTGAAGACCTGTTCCCAAATTTATTTGAGAGTTTTTAAGTGCTGCATGGAATGATTACATTTGACTTTCAATAGTTCCTTCAAGGTGTTTCCACACATCCAAAATGTTCCCCAAAGATCCCACAAGTAATTTTTTGAAAGTAGAATGGGCCCCTTCTACCCAAGAGGTTTTTTTGTTTCCAAAGTCTGGGTAGACACAAGTGCAAGCCTTTAAAAATGTCTCTTTTATAGGGAAACTATTCTTTTCCATATACTCTATTACATCCTTGCAGTCTTTCAAGAAACACTGTATACAAGTTTCAAAGTAAGCACTCCCAGCAGAGATCAATAAAAGAAGCAATAAACTGGCATACTCTGAGTTCCGCATCATTTACTTCTGCCTCCCCCTTGGTTTTAGAGGTGCCATACTTGGCCCAAAGAGTCATGAAACTTTGCCATCCTTCATTTTCATTACTGAAGAGCACTTTACAGTTTTCTTGGATGCTTTCAGAAAAGTTCCAGGAGCACAACTGTCTGGATGACTCAGGGAAAATGTGTTTATTAGCACAAATAAGAGCTTTTTCATGGTCCTTCACAAAGACTTTTGGAAGCCTGTTGGGATCATAAGCCAACTCCTTTAATGCGTTCAACTTCCAACTGTAGAACTCATATGTTTCTTTAGTTTTAAAAACAAAAGACTTTGTAAAATTCTTTTTGTTGGCAGTCATTCCTACACAATGCAATAGAGGGATATTGTAACCATTTGTTTTTCAGTTACAATCCAACAAAGCAATATGATGGTATTTTTTAAAAAAATTTATAGACTCAGGATGAGCCAAGAAAAGGGCCTCTAGGTGACCCTCTCCACCAATTTGGACCTGGAAAAACACTGGGATTCCTGGAGTATTTCAAATAGAGCTTCCATAAAATCTTTCCCATCCATTTCAGAAAGCTTTAAATTTTGCTTATTGTTATAGATTTTTCTATTTTCAATTTATTATCCACCATGAATCTTGCTCAATTTCCTTTTAAGCTGAAATGTATTTAGCCCATTGTTCATGCCTTCCCTAAGTAAACCTAATGCTTGACCTGATATTCTCCTCAGTTGTGGATGCACTGAAGGACTTTCAGATGGTTGATGATTGTTTAGGCCATTTCTAATGGAGAGATGCCCTGTGGGATCTGCTCCTTTCCTACTTGCGCAGATCATGAATTGACACCCAACCTTCCTAGTGTGAGTTTGCCTTTGACGTTTGGTGAGACATACATGCTAGATCAACATATTTGTCTCTCCTTGACTTGAAAGTTGTCAATTTGCAGCCATGCATGGCTGCCCATTTTTTACAATAAATCCTGGCTTCTTTCATAGTATCAAAGGCTCTCACAGGAGGAGGTTCAAGCAGTTCTGGCACCCCTTATTTACATTGGTATTTTTCAAGCCAAATCCTTCTCATTCAAATGACATATGAAATGTGAACCCACCACCTTTATTCGATTCAACTTGTGACAGAACATCTGATTCCAGTTGTGAAGAACCATCTTGTTCCTCAGTTTTAACTCTAGATGAGGATGCAATTGGGGCTTCCAATGTTTCCTTTTCCAACTACCTACCCAAATCCCTAGATTCCACGAAAACTTTGTTAAGTACACTTTCAATTAAGTCTCTTAACATAGCCTTGTTTAATCTGGGAGGGCTTGGGCTTGCCACTGTTCCCATAAACCAAAAAAATTCAATGGAAATTTAGTATTCAATACAATTTTCAATTCAAGAACTGCAAAAGTTTGCTCACTTTTGCGTTGAGAAAAATTAATTTATGCAACAGGAGTGTGGTCTGTGTGTATGTTGTGGTGCTCCAAAACCTAACCAATAGCCATCATACTCACTTTTCTAGTATAAGGACAGATCCAATCATCAAAAAGAACTCAAAAATGGATTCTATGCCAAAAATAACCCCTAGTCAATCAGCCAAAGTACCCCCCTATCTCTCATGGTTTAGAAGATAATGCTCAAATCAACCCTGGCCTACCCATAACCCTACCAGGTTTCACAGACCATTGAAATTTCATTGACATACCCTGGAAGCCTTCAAGTACATACCACATACAGCAAAACCATACAGCACCAAAAAAACCTGCAGCAGTATACAAAATTAAGTTATGAAAGACCCTGCATGCAGCACCAAACAAACCTGCAGCAGTATACATAATTAATATATGCAAGACCCTGCATGAAGCACCAAAAAAAACCTGCAGCAGTATACAGAAGAAATATATGCAAGGCACTGCATGCAGCACCAAAAAAAAATCTGTATACAGAATAAATATATGCAAGGCAGGACCAAACAAATGACCAATAAGCACTATACAGAAGTAATCTATGCAGGGGTCACCTGTATCAATGCAGCACAGAAATGCATGCAAGGGTTTAAATGCATGTATATCCTGCACATACTCCTCCTCTGACCAGCCAAAATACCTCATGAAATGTATTCACTGTACTAGGGAGACCCTCAGGGGAAGCCCTGAGGGCAGGATTTTCTATAAATAGAGGGCCTCTCTCCCCCATCCAGGTCCCATCAGATCCCCCCATCATCCCCTCCAGGGAGCACCATGCCTCCTAGGCACCCTTAACTTTTGAGTTAAGTGTTGGATTTTGTATGACCAAAAACCAGCAGACTACAAGTTAAAGCATCAGAGACATGAAGAACAGGCTTAGGGCGAGAAAAATAGAAAAGAAAGAAGGAATGAGAGAAGAATACCAACGGTCTGACTATCTTCAGGACGGAGAAGAATGGAAGAGCAGATGGAGGACAGATGAGGCACAGCAATGCAGACAGAGGACTACAGCCAATGGTTCTGAGGAGATCAGAATTTGTCAAACTTGTATGGTCTTGAGGAGGAGACTCTTACCAGGCAACAATTCTGATAGAGAGAGACTTGTTTGAAGAGGTGACGTTTTAACTTCTTGAGGAGGCTAAGAGTTTGAGTTGAGACAAGATTGGAGATTGGAGGGTGAAGTTGAGTTGAGTTTGGGTAGGTGAGATAGTGTGAATAGAAACAGAATATATTAAATGGAAACAGACTGAAAAATAGAAAGCGGAATAGAATAAGAAAAAATAATAATAAAAAAGAAGAAGAAAGACCGAGAAATCAAGAGTCTCTCCCCCCCGGGGGAGGGGAGTTATTTCCCAGGGCAGAGTTTTCACACTTGTCCTTGAAGAGTGCTTGCGCCGCGTGCTTGAGAGTTTGAAGCAGAAGGAAGCTAGCAGTGAATTTATTCTTAATATTCTTAACACCCCACCTGACTGGTAAGGGGGCTAATCCAAAAGGTCTTTTGGAGTGGAGAATACCATTTTCTGGAGGAGTTCTAAAGAGCTTAGAGAGGAGGCCTTTGTGAGGGAGTCTGCAATCATAGTTTGGCTGGGAATAAGGGTGAGGTCAAACTCCTGATTCGCAAAATCCTCACGCAGTCCTTTTGTTTTTATGTCTATGTGTCTTGATTTGGAATGGGACCCAAATTTCTTGATCTTATTTTCAAGTCCCTTATTTTCAATGTATAGAGAAGGTTTCAATTCCAGAGCGTGCATGATTTCACCAACAAGATGTTTCACCCATTTGAGTTCCAGGTAGCAGTCAAGTAACGCATTTAATTTGGATTCCGTGGAGGAGTAAGTGATATTTTGCTGCCAAGTAGAGTTCAAGATGACCAGGCTTCCATGATTAAAGATTATGTACCCCGTTTGAGACTTGCAGAAAGTAGGATTGTCTCCCCACGTAGCGTCACTAAAGCTCAAGATTGCATCTTGATTTGGATTGTATTTAATAGCAAGCTTGAAATCTTGAGTTGTCTTGAGATACTTCCACACCTTTCAAACCTCTCTCCAGTGGTTCATACTGGGTTTAGCATTAAATCTAGCCAGACTCAAAACTGAGAACAAGATTTCTGGCCAAGTATATTGTGATAGATGGTTGAGAAGTCCTATAGCAGATTGGTAATTGATATTTAGTTGGCAGAATTGAGCGTGATCATCATCTGAGGCGGGCTTGAGGTGAAGGTTTTGAGTTAGTGGGGATTGTACTTCCTTGCACAATAGTAGGCCTAGTTATTCAAGACCGCGGGTTATGTGATTAGGTTGAATTAAGAGAACTCTTTTGTCTTTGACCTCCATGAGCATTCCAAGTATTTTGTTAGGCAAATGACAGGACAAATTCTTGAATCAATCCAGAAAGTTAGATTTGAAGACATTAGAATTACCCACATGTATCAGATCATCTACATGGAAGTATACAATCTCCTTTGTTTTGATTTTAATCTAAAGACATGGGTCACTGGTTGACTCTTGAAAGTCTTGGGATTTGATCCAGGCTGTTAAGGTCTTGTACCAATTCTTGGGGGACTGCTTTAGGCCATATAGAGATTTCTTTAACTTCAGGTATGGTGATTTTTGATTAGATCCTTCCGGAGTTCTTATGATGACAGTTTCCTCTAGGGGTGCATGTAACAATGCACCCTTAACGTCAAATTGAGTAAATTTCATCCTTTCCTTTAAGCCATATAGGAGAGCCAATCAAAGCAAGCCAATCTTCCCAGTTGGTGCCCAAGTTTTGTTATAGTCAACTCCTTGAACTTGATCAAAGCCTTGAAAAAAAAGCCGGGCTTTGTACTTGGCTGGTTCGCCATGGCAGTTCTCCTTAACTTTAAAGACCCACGTAGTGTTTAGAATGTTATCAGGTGTTCCATAATATTCTTCCCATACTTCTTGTAATTCTATAGATTCCAATTTGTCCTCCAAGGCCTTTTTCCACTTTGGTCATTCAGGACATTTCCGCGCGGCTTTGTAGGACGGCGGCTCATAGTAATGATGGAAACCGTATTGCTGAGGCTTCCTAACCTTGCATCTAGGTCTTTGAGATATGGATTTAATGACAGGTTCTGGAGGCATCAATTGAGTTGGAGATGGAGAGCTTATGCAATCGACTTCTTTGTGTTCTGATTCTGTATTGGATTTGGTAAGATTGTTATGAGAGTCTCAAAATTTGTATTGTTTATCTGCCAAGGAGAAGTCCAATTCCTTTGCTTCTGAGCTTTCTTAAGAGAATTTATTGAGGCCCGGTGTTTTGAGGAGGGGAAATTCAGAAAGATGATTGTTGAGGAACTGAACATGTTTGGTTTCACAAATAGCACCAGATGAGCTTAAAACAAGATAAGAATGAAAAGTGGGATTGAACCCAACTAAGATTTCTTCTAGCCCTTTCTCATCAAACTTTCTCCCTCTTTGCAAACAGTTTCTCAGATAGATGACGGATGATCCTAAAGGTTTCAAATAGTTAGTAGGGAGTTCCTTTTTGAACATAAGCTCCCAAGGGGATTGGTTATTACCTTCCCTGGGAATTTGATTCAACATGAAGCAGCAGCTTTGAATTACAATATGCCAGTAGTATTTTGGCAATTGCGTTGATGAGAATGTAGCTCAAGCTGACTTAATAATAGTTTGGTTGGCCCGTTCCACTCGACCATTGTGTTGAGAGTGGTAAGGCTTGGATGTTAGTAGTTTGATGTGTTTTGATCTTGTGAATTCTTTCAATGTCTTGTTGGTAAATTTGGTCCCTTTGTCTGAGAAAATCTCTGTTGGGTAATAACCCAACCTTTTAGACTTGGTCTCAAGAACATTGGTGATGACGTCCAGGGTTTCCTCTTTAGATAGCAGAGGGAATGCGGCAAGATATCCGGTGAAGTTGTCAATTAGAGTTAAGAAATAACAATGGCCTTCCTTAGATTGAGGGGTGATTAGCCCAACTAGGTCAAGATGGATCCTTTCAAGAGGTTTCAAAGCTAGAGTTGATGTGGACAAGAAAGTTGATTTTGTGATCTTGCTCTTAACACAGCTCTTGCACTGGAATCTATCCAATTCTTCCTTTGGGAGGCAGCCTTTCAGGATGGGCTTGAGGGTTGATATTGACGCGTGTCCGTACATCTTGTGAAAGTCAGATAGCAAACTCATTTTTGTGGGGGTCAAATTGGTCAATTGATTCATCAGATTAACAGATAGATTGTTGCCTGCGATTTGGGGTTTCTCTATAACAAATAAGTTGTCCCGTATCAGGCCCTTCAGAACTGTTTTGCTATCTTGAGTGATAGAGAACCGGTCTTGCTATTGTTAAAGGCTGCATCCTTTTTCCGCCAGAAGTCCTGGGCTGATCAGATTAACAACTATATCCGGTACGTACATACAGTCCTCAAAAGTTATAACAGATTCATTCCATTCAAGCCAAACTGTACCCATTCCTCGTATTTTGAGATTTGCGTTGAGTTTTCCTGTCTTAATTTCTTCTGGCTTGTCTTGAAGGTTGATTGAGGAGAAATATTCAAGGTAGTTAAATATATGAATATTTGCGCCAGAATCCAAGAGAAGATGTGGAGTATTGTTGGAGTTAATCCAGAGAGTAAGTAGAGTGTGGTAATTTATGGTTGGTCCTTTCTTAATTCTGTTCTTCCATTCATTTTGCTGTTCTACCCACCATCCTGGCGCAATTTGAGGATGGAGGTGGAAAAACAAGGATTCTGGATGAGGTGCGCTTGGGTTGTGATAGCCTTCCTTACATTGGATTTGAATCTTTTTGTCATCTTTTTCTGTTCTGCTCTTTGTTGTCAGTAGGGTGATGTCTGGAGTGGTTTTGACTGTTTTCAACTGTGCTTTTTGTTTGTTATTGTATTGAGTTAGGTGGTTAAAAACCACATCTACTGTCAAGGATTTTTCTACATGCATTATTTGTTGCTTGAGGTTCTCTAGGATAGGGGGAAACTTGAATAATACAAGGTATGCTAAGATATCCTTTGGTAACTCAATCCCAACATTGGCCATACGAGTGAGAGTTTTCCTGATTTCAGTTATAAATCCTTCTATTTTTTGTTCATTTAAGGGAGCATGGAGGAATTGATTGAAGATTCAAGCCCTATTTGCCGTTTCTGATGAGGCAAATCAACGAGTGATCTCCGCCCAGAGAAGCTTAGAAGACAAGATGTTTGTAGTATTGACCACATTTGTGTGATTGATACTATCAAGCTTGGACAGTATGATTGCACGTATTTCCCGGTCTTTCTTGATTGGTAGTTGGCCTGAGTTTCCGGTTATGACATCTTTAATATCCTTGAGGTCAAACAGCATCATCATTTTTTCTCTCCAGATAGAGTAGTTATTGTTGTTTAGGGGAGGAATGGCATCGACCAAAGCTTTAAGAGCGACTTGATGAAAGTAGTCATTGGCCCCCGCTGGTTTGTTCATTTTTGTATAGGTAGAGTTGTCCTTTCGGCTTTTAACCGTGTTGAGTTAAGTGTTGGATTTTGTATGACCAAAAACGAGCAGACTACAAGTTAAAGCATCAGAGACATGAAGAACAGGCTTAGGGAAAGAAAAATAGAAAAGAAAGAAGGAATGAGAGAAGAATACCAACGGTCTGACTATCTTCAGGACAGAGAAGAATGGAAGAGCAGATGGAGGACAGATGAGGCACAGCAATGCAGACAGAGGACTACAGCCAATGGTTCTGAGGAGATCAGAATTTTTCAAACTTGTATGGTCTTGAGGAGGAGACTCTTACCAGGCAACAATTCTGATAGAGAGAGACTCAATTGAAGAGGTGACATTGTAACTTCTTGAGGAGGCTAAGAGTTTGAGTCAAGACAATATTGAAGATTGGAGGGGGAAGTTGAGTCAAGTTTGGGTAGGTGAGATAGTGTGAATAGAAACAGAATATAATAAATGGAAACAGACTGAAAAATAGAAAGCAGAATAGAATAAGAAAAAATAATAATAAAAAAGAAGAAGAAAGACTGAGAAATCAAGAGTCTCTCCCCCCCAGGGGAGGGGAGTTATTTCCCAGGGCAGAGTGTTCACACTCGTCCTTGAAGAGTGCGCGCCCCACATGCTTGAGAGTTTGAAGCAGAAGGAAGCTGGCAGTGAATTTATTCTTAATATTCTTAACATGAACCCATACTTTGACAATACTAAACCAATTATCCCATAACCCATACTGTGAACATCACCAATCCCATATCCCATACCATCACCATCACCATCACCATCACCATCACCATCACCATCACCATCACCATCACCATCACCATCACCATCACCATCATGATCAATCATCACCATCCACCCTTGACCATCCATCATCATTACCCCATACTTTTGACCATGACCCAACCCAATAACCCATACTTTTTACCATCCACCAGCACCATTATTTACTCAATAACCCATACCTTTGAACATCACTACCATGTCCCCATAACTTGAATATCATCATCATCAACCACCACCAACTCTCATCATCATCCATCATCATCATCATCACCTACCTTGAAAATCATCAATTATCATCATCATCACCTACCTTTGATCATCACCATCCACCCTCATACATACTATCACCATCACCCATACATACTGTCATCACCAACCATCCATACTATCATCATCCACCATCACCATCAGTTATCAACTATAGGCTCAACCATTTCAACCTTATCCAAATCATCACCTGTATCATCAAAGAAGTATCCACCAGTAACCAATTAAACAAATAAAAAAGATATATAAAGGATAAGACTAGAGAAATGATTCTTCACTTACTCATCTTCCATCCACCAAGTCACCTATCTGTTCCACCACTTTTCTTTATCAAGCTTGAATACATTGACACTAGGTCTGATAGCAACTACTAAAGTAGCAACTCTATCTGAAAATCATCCACCAATCTCTTTTCTTTTATTCTTGTGAGACTACTATATTACTTAAAGGGGAATGAAATTCAAAATCACCCTTAGTATTCCTCTATCATATCAATAGTTGTAGTACTAAATTCACCCTCAAGTGACTGCCAGCAAGCTATTTGCTAAACTTTACCCAATCCCAAAGGACTCTCTACAACATAGTGTGTGTCAAGAGTTTTTTCCAATAGGCAGAATTTTTGATTTCCAAGTTTCTTTGTTTTCTAATATTCCAACATAGTATGCCAGATTTCCAAATTTGGGTTTACAGCACTCACATGGGGTCCAGGGGTGTCTAGGTACCCCAAATCCCCCCTCAAATGGCCCATTTTGGGGGGGGGAGTAGCCCAAATGGGCCAGGAAATCACGCGTGACCCCCACTTTCAACTTTCAAAGCCTTTATTGCAACCCAAAATAGGGTTTCAACTCTCCAAGCGCAATGCAAAATGGGTTGAAAACCCCCATTTGCAACCCCCGGGGGACGCGCAAGTTGCTAGCAATGTTGCTTTCTACTTGTTGGGTTGTGATTGGCCATTTGAAACCCTGAGGTTGTGAATATAACATTGGCCAATCAAATCAGGCAAAGGCCAGAGTAACATAAAATGTTCCTCACCACCAGATGTCATGTCCATTTGTGAAACATTTTGTTCCTCAATTGTAACCCTGTATAGGGATGCAATTGGGGCTTCCAATGTTTCATTACCCAAATCATTTTTTTCCACAGCTTTTTTAATGGCACTATCAATGTATTCCTTCAAGGCAGCCATGTAATAAGAAGGATGGCTTTCGACTGCTCCCATAATGAAAAAAAATGCAATGGTACTTCAGTATTCAATCCAACTTTTAATTAAACAACTGAAAATTTTGCTCACTTTTGAGTTGAGAAATATCAATTTAACCAATGGGCAGTAAAAAATTACATTTCCATTTTCCAACAGGCAAGAGTGTACTTTGTGGAACAGGGACAATTTCAAATATTGTTTTTGTCCAAAGGCAATGATTTGGTTTGCATTTTCACTTTAAGATTGCTAGGTGTGGTCCAATAGTCCCATTTAGTATGCTTTGATCCAAAATTTGGATTGATGGAACCCAAATGTGGTCCAGGGGGTCCCAAAAATTCTGGCACAACCCCTGGGGGGGTTACACATGTTTGAAAAACCCTTTGGAGTTGTGTCTGGGGTTGTGTGTGTTTGGAGCAATCAATTTGATGTTTGTATGGGCCCCCACACGTCAAATGGGCTGTGTAGGGCCTTACACAACTCCCACACAACTGGGGGTTGTGAATTTATCATCAACCTTGATGAAAAGGTTGTGTGGTCT
This sequence comes from Puccinia polysora, assembly GCA_025617555.3. Classification (NCBI taxonomy): domain Eukaryota; kingdom Fungi; phylum Basidiomycota; class Pucciniomycetes; order Pucciniales; family Pucciniaceae; genus Puccinia; species Puccinia polysora. The sequence goes on along the minus strand of CM062614.1, from coordinate 34,619,825 downwards.
GGAAAAAACCCTACAAATTTGGATCTGTATCCTGCCATGGTCACCCGTAAAAAGCTGTGCCCCAAAGAGTTTGAAATATACTCTAGGGAAAAAAATATAAATGAAAATGAAATAGATTTGTTCATTGGTGGTGCTCAAAATAGTCTCAAAGGTTGTTTTAATCAATTTTTCTTTTTTTTTTAAATAATTTTATCAAAGTAAATATATTTAAAATCCAAGAAATTGAGTAATTTCCTTTATTTCATCCACAGTTCTACTGCTACCAATACATTCCATGGCTACTGATAACCTATCTTTTTTTTCCCTGGCTAGCCTTTCCCCCTCTTTTTTGGGTTGCTCTTCCTGTTGATATTTCTGCTTTTCCTCTTTTTGAAACTCAAGCTCAGCCTTTTCCAGTTGCCACTCAGCATACAACTTTTTTTGATGATTCAAACTCTCATCTTTCTGCTTTTGACAACCATAGCCATTTGAAAATCCCACTTTTCCTTTTCAAATTGAAGTTTTTCCAATTCAATTTGTGATTTCACTGTTTTTTGGAGGAGGGGAATAGGAATGAGCTTGATTTTGAAAGCAAGAAGAATAAATCAATGCACTCACTTGAATCTTGCTTCTCCATGATATCCTCAAAGCCAGAAAAAATCAAATTTTTTCTCCTCTTTTGATGGCTATTGGGGTTGAGGTTGAAGGAATTGGAGGCCTTTTCCTTTCCCTTTGCAGAGGAGGTTTGTGTGGGAACTTTTTCACTCTCATTTGAAGGCAATGTGGGAGCCCCCATTGGCTTGAGTGTTTTGCCATTCAGGAATGGATGGGGCTGTTTTTTTACAATCTAAATAAGTCAGGATCAACTGGAAGGAAGAGAAAATAACTTGATTTCTTACTTGATCAAATGTTGATGGCAATGGAAATACAGGAATAAGATGCCCTTATAAGCCCAGTTGTACAGTTCTTCCACCCCAGGAAGAGATCAATTGAAATAATGAAGTGAGAGCTTCAAGGAAGGGTTTGAATCATTCATCAATGCCAATGTAGACGTGATTGGATCTGGTTGTGTGGGAATATCCTCATCCACATCTGATTGGGCCCACTCATAGGTTTTGGTGGGATAATCATTGCTAGGCTAAGAATCCGCAGCCAAGTCCTCAGCATCTACTGAATTGGATTTTTGGGAATCAAAAGCAGCTAAAGGGGTTAAATTGGCCTTCTTTCCAAAGATTTCATCCATATGAACATAAAAAATACAAATGGAGTCCAAATTATCAACCACCAAGTTTATTCCCTTGGCTTTATCATATTTGGTGATACCAAAGCCAATGGAGATTGACATTGAGTGGGCTTTTTTTGACTTAGCTTGATAGTTCTTGAATTGCTCCCGCATCTATTTGAATGAAAGAACCGACCTACCTTTGGTTTTATTCTTCATTTCATTGGCCAACAGGAGATAACAATTAACCTTAGAGGATAGAAGTCAGCCAACTTGTGCTTCATTCTTGGATCCAAAGCAAGCATCATAGTTGCAGGGAATTTTGAGCCAGTTTACCAGGATGATGTGATCAGCTCTCTTGAGCTGACTTGAGCCTTTGCAAGCTGATGGAGGAAGATTTTTGGATTTTGAGTTCCTGGGGGATATTTGCTTTGGTTTATTGGATTTTGGAGTGGACTTGCAGGGGGGGGGGTTGCTGAGGGGCCATTTAAAAAAAGTAAGAGGGATGAAGGGATGAAGCAGTAAAGTGATGAAGGGATGTGATGAAGCAATAAAGCAATCAGAGTTAGGATGTGATGAAAGCAGGGATGAAGTGATGAAGCAATCAAGCAATGAGAGGATGGATGTGATGAAACCAATAAAGTAATGAGAGTGATTAAGCAATGAATCAAATTTTTTCAATGAAGTTGGAGGTAGAATTTTTAGGATGAGGTCAGAGGTTGAAACCAGGGGTGATGATTTGGAATGACAGGTGGTTGAGCCGGTGAAAGATTTTAAATACTCTATTTGAAAAAACCCACTGATTTTCAGGTAACTCCAACATGTCTGATGTGAAATAAGTGGTTTTTTTGACTTTTAATGGTGGGTTTGAAATGGCAGATTTGATTGAAACCCACCATTCAAAAATTGCAGGTTTGCTTAAATTTGATAAACCCTATTATTTTTATTTTTATTTTTATCATTTTGGTTTTTTTTATCATTTTTATTTTTAGTTTTATTTTTGTTTTTGTTTTTATTTTTGTTTTAATTTTAATTTTTGATTTGATTTTATTTTTATTTTTATTTTTATTTTATTTTTAATTTTATTTTTATTTTTATTTTTATTTTTATTTTTATTTTTATTTTTATTTTCATTTTTATTTTTATTTTTATTTTTATTTTTATTTTTATTTTTATTTTTATTTTTATTTTTATTTTTATTTTTATTTTTATTTTTATTTTTATTGTTATTTTTATTTTTATTTTTATTTTTATTTTTATTTTTATTTTTATTTTTATTTTTATTTTTATTTTTATTTTTATTTTTATTTTTATTTTTATTTTTATTTTTATTTTTATTTTTATTTTTATTTTTATTTTTATTTTTATTTTTATTTTTATTTTTATTTTTATTTTTATTTTTATTTTTATTTTTATTTTTATTTTTATTTTTATTTTTATTTTTATTTTTATTTTTATTTTTATTTTAATTTTTATTTTAATTTTAATTTCAATTTTTATTTTAATTTTTATTTTTATTTTTATTTTTATTTTTATTTTTATTTTTATTTTTATTTTTATTTTTAGTTTTATTTTTATTTTTATTTTTATTTTTATTTTTATTTTTATTTTTATTTTTATTTTTATTTTTATTTTTATTTTTATTTTTATTTTTATTTTTATTTTTATTTTTATTTTTATTTTTATCTTTATTTTTATCTTTATTCTTGTTGTTGTTGTTAGAATTCTAGTCTTATATTGTGTTGCCTAACACTAGAGTGCAACCATTCATTAAGCTTTATATTCTCATGTCTTGCTCTAAGTGTTTTGTCTAGTATTATCTCTATAATAAGCTTGTCAAGTCTTATTTCCAGTATAATCTTTATCTTAACCTACAGTGGCTCTCCTCACAAGTATGCTAGTCTAGTAAAGTCTTTATGTTGTTCCACCATTATCAACTCTAGTGCTTTCTTTACCTTTCATCTATTGTGGCCCAAATTCCTAACATTTATTTATCTTGTGACATCTTCTGTTTCACAGTTATGCTTATCAAACTTATTCTTTTTCATTCATCTTGTCAACCACAAGCTAGCCTTAATTTACTTAGTCTATTTAAGCTGCTGGTTTCCAAGTCAATGAATTGATATCTGTTCTGTCTTACTTTGAACAGGAGTGCCCCTCTCTTGACTCCCTAGATCCGTTCCTCTTGACGTTACAAAGACTTCATACCATCTTCTTCAACCATCTCACCGGGGCATCTAACTCAAACTTCAACACGGTTAAAGGCCAAAATGCTCCCCTGAAGTTTCCTGCTTGTCTTGTGGCTACCTCAATCGCCTTTGAGTGTATTTTGATGCAACTCAACCCTCCTAGATTAACGACGCTCTCTCAACTATTATATATCTGCTTGTTTGATCAATCAACTGCCATTTGCTTGCTTGGAGCCTCTGTAATCCCTGTCCTCCTTCACTTGCGACTTTGCGGCCATAATCCTTGAATCACCCAACACATCATTCCTTCTGTCAACTACTTGGTTGGGTTGTTTCATCAGGATGCCTTGTTCTACTTCAATCTATTGCCCTCATCACCATTGTATCACTCGCTTGGTTGGTTGACCCATCAAATAGCTATCTGGACCTCTCCCTTGCGCCTTGCTACCGTCAAAGTTGCTACTCCAATTGGTTCATTGCCTTACCAACTTAATTGCTCAACCTTCAAGTTCTGGATCCAGCTTGCCTTTGTGCCTCCTTGGCCATTTGCTTTAAAACACCCTGCAATTTTGATGGCGACCAATTAAGCAATCCTTTTCCAACTCGCGCCTGGTCAATCGATCCATCCTCTCAGCTCACCAAACCAACAAATCTCAATCAACTTGGTTCTTTGAAATTTCAAGTTTTAAGGTTGCCTGAAGTCGCCTTATCTTTTCATTTGCTGTCAATTGCTCAAGCACGACTTTGTTGCTGCCAATTTTAAACCATTCCCAACATTCAATCAGTTGTCCGCTTGGTCACTCCTCAAGTAATATTGCTTGCTTCCTTGCCGATTGATCTTGTTTCATTCAATTCCTCCGCAATCGTTGTTGAATTCCTCCTCCAATCTTGCTCCATTGCAACGCCAGCTTCAACCTTGCTCCATTTCAACACCAGCCTCAACCTCACTCCATTGCGACTCCAGCTTCAACCTTGCTCCATTGCAACTCCAGCTTCAACCTTGCTCCATTGCAACTCCAGCTTCAACCTTGCTCCATTGCGACTCCAGGCTTTGCCTCCTTTTCAAGTACTTCATCTCGGTCGCTCCATCATTTCATCAACCCATCCAGTTCCAGCCTTGCTCAACTTTGCAATCTGATCATCTTTGCCATCTCCGGTTCGCCTTTGTCAACACACCAAGCCGCCCATTCAGCCCATTGCTACCTTAAAAAACAACTCTTTCCGATCTCACTTGGTCAATCGCGCCTCAACTGTTCAAGTATGGACCTTGCGCTTGCTCGGTCAATCACCATCTTAGCTTGCGCCTATTTGTTGCGATTGCCTTAACTCTTATCTATTTTGGGTCTGATAGCTACCTTTTTAAAGTCTCTCTCTTCATTCTTTTGGTTTGTCTTGCTCTCCTCAAGTCCAGCAGTTTGGATGCTACTAAAGTCACCCGGTCCTTAGCTACCTCAAGTCTTAACTCTTACTGGTTTACATTATTTCCACTGCCCTCTAGTGTTAGGCAAGGGGGCGTGTTAGAATTCTAGTCTTATATTGTGTTGCCTAACACTAGAGTGCAACCATTTATTAAGCTTTATATTCTCATGTCTTGCTCTAAGTGTTTTGTCTAGTATTATCTCTATAATAAGCTTGTCAAGTCTTATTTCCAGTATAATCTTTATCTTAACCTACAGTGGCTCTCCTCACAAGTATGCTAGTCTAGTAAAGTCTTTATGTTGTTCCACCATTATCAACTCTAGTGCTTTCTTTACCTTTCATCTATTGTGGCCCAAATTCCTAACATTTATTTATCTTGTGACATCTTCTGTTTCACAGTTATGCTTATCAAACTTATTCTTTTTCATTCATCTTGTCAACCACAAGCTAGCCTTAATGTACTTAGTCTATTTAAGCTGTTGGTTTCCAAGTCAATGAATCAATATCTGTTCTGTCTTACTTTGAACCAGAGTGCCCCTCTCTTGACTCCCTAGATCTGTTCCTCTTGACGTTACAAAGACTTCATACCATCTTCTTCAACCATCTCACCGGGGCATCTAACTCAAACTTCAACAGTTGTTGTTTTTATTATTTTGATTTCTAGGGACCTGATAAGTTCACAAACCTAGACAACTCAAAATGGGTTGTGTGGCACAATGAACAACCCATTCAAGTTGTGTATGGCTTCCCACAACCCACAGATTCATGAATGGCTGTTCATGACTCAGATTCCTTTTGAGCTGTGTCACACAAACCTTTGGACTCATGGTGTTCTGGTTACAACTTGTTCACAGCTCCAGGGTCATGAGCAAAAAAAAACATCAAAATTAAAATTGAATTATATTGAATTAAAAAAAAAAAAAATTAAATTTAAAAAAGAAAACAAAAAAAAGAAAAAGCAGGAAAAAAAGAAAAAAAAGAAAAAAAAAGAAAAAAAAGAAAAAAAAGAAAAAAAAGAAAAAAAAGAAAAAAAAGAAAAAAAAGAAAAAAAAGAAAAAAAAGAAAAAAAAGAAAAAAAAGAAAAAAAAGAAAAAAAAGAAAAAATAAAAAAAAAGAAAAAAAAAAGAAAAGAAAAGAAAAGAAAAAAAAGAAAAAAAACAAAAAAAAGAAAAAAAAGAAAAAAAAGAAAAAAAAGAAAAAAACAAAAAAAACAAAAAAAAAAGAAAAAAAAAGAAAAATTAAGAAAAAAAAGAAAAAGGAAAAAAGGAAAAAAAGAAGAACAAAAGAACAAAACAAAAACAAAAAAAGAAAAAAAGAAAAAAAGGAAAAAAGGAAAAAAGGAAAAATGAAAAAATGAGAAAAAAATGAAAAAATGAAAAAATGAAAAAATGAAAAAATGAAAAAAAGGAAAAAAGGAAAAAAGGAAAAAAGCAAAAAAGAAAAAAAGAAAAAAAGAAAAAAAGAAAAAAAGAAAAAAAGAAAAAAAGAAAAAAAGAAAAAAAGAAAAAAAGAAAAAAAGAAAAAAAGAAAAAAAGAAAAAAAGAAAAAAAGAAAAAAAGAAAAAAAGAAAAAAAGAAAAAAAGAAAAAAAGAAAAAAAGAAAAAAAGAAAAAAAGAAAAAAAGAAAAAAAGAAAAAAAGAAAAAAAGAAAAAAAGAAAAAAAGAAAAAAAGAAAAAAAGAAAAAAAGAAAAAAAGAAAAAAAGAAAAAAAGAAAAAAAGAAAAAAAAGGAAAAAAGAAAAAAAAGGAAAAAAGAAAAAAAGAAAAAAAGAAAAAAAGAAAAAAAGAAAAAAAGAAAAAAAGAAAAAAAGAAAAAAAGAAAAAAAGAAAAAAAGGAAAAAAAGGAAAAAAGAAAAAAAGAAAAAAAGAAAAAAAGAAAAAAAGAAAAAAAGAAAAAAAGAAAAAAAGAAAAAAAGAAAAAAAGAAAAAAAGAAAAAAAGAAAAAAAGAAAAAAAGAAAAAAAGAAAAAAAGAAAAAAAGAAAAAAAGAAAAAAAGAAAAAAAGAAAAAAAGAAAAAAAGAAAAAAAGAAAAAAAGAAAAAAAGAAAAAAAAGGAAAAAAGAAAAAAAGAAAAAAAGAAAAAAAGAAAAAAAAGAAAAAAAGAAAAAAAGAAAAAAAGAAAAAAAGAAAAAAAGAAAAAAAGAAAAAAAGAAAAAAAGAAAAAAAGAAAAAAAGAAAAAAAGAAAAAAAAGGAAAAAAAGAAAAAAAGAAAAAAAGAAAAAAAGAAAAAAAGAAAAAAAGAAAAAAAGAAAAAAAGAAAAAAAGAAAAAAAGAAAAAAAGAAAAAAAGAAAAAAAGAAAAAAAGAAAAAAAGAAAAAAAGAAAAAAAGAAAAAAAGAAAAAAAGAAAAAAAGAAAAAAAGAAAAAAAGAAAAAAAGAAAAAAAGAAAAAAAGAAAAAAAGAAAAAAATTCAAAAAAAAGAAAAACAAAGAAAGAAAGAAAAAACAAGAAAACAACAAAAATGAAGGGAATTAGCTTCACAAACCTGGGTTGCGCATGCCACAAATAAAAACCCTCTGTTCACAACTCAAATGGGTTTTGAACCTCTTTTCAGGACTCTAATGGGTTGTAAACCTCTTCTCATGACCTAGGGTAGTGAATTTATCACTTACCCTATGTTTATTTTCAGGGAATTACTTTTTTCAGGCCCCTAAACCTGATTTTTTCATGGTTTTGAAATGACCACAAGTTGAAAAAGAAATATTAAACAAGTACCACCGCATACAAGGGGGGGGACATCTAAAACATCTCTTATGATTCTTTCAGATCTTTTGGTTCATTCAAAGGATTTCAAAATTAAGTTCAAAAAACTGAAAAAAAAAATCAAAACATGTTATGTCAGAAATGGTTTCACTTCTTTTAATATTTTTTTTTCTAACTATTTTAGGAAATCTAAAGTTACAGACAGTTTCCAAATGTAAGAGGCACTTCAAATCTGATTTTTGAAAATTTTTAGTACTCCATTTTCTTTCCAAAAGGATGGGATTAAAATAAAAAAAGTGGATGTTCTCCACAACTTTTTTTCATTTTTTTTTTTTTTTCAGAATCATTCTCCAATTTTTGAGCTCGCAGTCCTGTAGTGGGCATCAAAAAGTGCTCAAAAAAAAAATCATTTGGGGATTTTTTTTGCAAGGGTTCTTTTTCCCCTATAAATTCTTGATCAAAAACACCAAAGCAGCACCTTTTGATTTGAATCATTGAGTCAATAATCAATAGAATAAAAAAAAAATTATCAAGAATTCAGCAAAAACAACTAAACAATAATTCAATCAATCCGTATAAATTTGTACTACTTTCTTTCTTGGATGTGGAGAATCAAAAATCCCAAAAATGTGGACCTAACCCAGAAGTCATTTGAAGTGCATTTCAAAACTATAAACTCAGATTATCCATAAAGAGAATCCAAATAGTATCAGAAATGGCTCCAAAACACACCTCAAAATAGATATCTTCTGTTACTGTTGTAGAAGCATCAACTATTGGGAGGTCAATACTTGATCCTCAAGATCCCCAAATCATTCATCTTGGTCCCTTTTTCAATTCCCACTCAAAGACTGGAAGCTCAAGATTTGTAAAATGATTTGAAAAGATAAGGAGAAAAAAAAAACTTGTTAAGAATGTCTTCTTGTTGATGTTCTTAATCCTGTTCTCTGATGGGAAAATGAAGTAGTAAAGATCTTGGAAAATCATACTCAAATTGCCTGTTGTATTTCAAAACCTTCACTCTCCTCAGACTTTCCAGAATAATTAGAAAAAAATTATTATCAAAAGTGAAAAGATTTGAGACATAACAGTTTTTATTTATTTATTTTTTTTTTCAATTTTTTGATCCTAATTTTGAAGGCCTTTAAATTGACCAATAACTATCCAACAATATTTAGAGAGGTTTCAGACGCTTCTCTACATGGTACTATTTTTTTTTTTTTTGCTACTTTGCCAAACCGCATGGATGGGGGACGTTGTGGGGATGTCTAAACCTTGCAAAAATAAGGATTGGGGGCATGAAAAAAATAATGCCTTAGGTAATTTGATGTCTTTTTTTTTTTTTTCTTTTTACAACAAATTCAAATTTGTTGTAAATTAAAATTGACATGCTCAGCTAATAAAATGATTAAAATTTTTTTTAACAATATTTTCCTCTCAATCTGTGAGAAAAAGAAAATTAAAAGAACCTTGAATAAAAAAGGTGGCCAGAAACTGGGGGGGGGGGGGGGGGTCAGTCCCATGACTTTTGTTGACCCAGTATATGTACATACATACGTTGTTGTGTTCAACTGAGCGTCTCATGATCATTTGATTTTTTCGAATCATCGATTTCCAAAGCTCGTTCCCCCCTGGTCCGATGGTGGGGATGAGGTTCGGGGGAGTGATCGTGAGCGAGGCGTCAGTAAACAGATATGTGTGACATACGAGATGATACTTGAGAGGATATAAGTATCAAGTAAGAGTGATCGGGGTGGGGGATCCTCAAGCCTCTCGTCGATCATGGTCAAGCTGAGGGTTGGGGGATTGGATATGGGGCATATGAGGTAGGCCGGTCGGTTAGGTATCGATCGAAAAAAAAAAAAGGTCAGCCGGCGGCCGATCTGAGTAGCTGGACGAATGAATGAAAGATGAGATCGTAGATATGGATAAGGAATCAGGATAGTTGGATCGGTCGATAAGAATCGATTGAGTACTAAAGCACCATCCGGTCATCCTAATAAACCAAGTCGAAAGTTTGAATCGTATCGAAGGATGGCGTGAAGAGTGTAGTAGGTAAGGGTTTCTAAGTCGATCGGGGAAGCGTGTCGCCGATGGACGCGTCGAGGCGAGACTGGAAGATGAGAGTCTTGATGGCCGAGTCGATGGCCGGCTGGGTAGGGTTCGGGATGTGTAGGTGTGATGGTGTAGGGTTTATATAAGTTATGAATGTATGTTGAGTTATAGGTAGGGTAGTCAAGGTAGGCCGTCTCTCTCTGTGGTGGATCAGCCCGGCAGAGATGGGATGCTAGCGGCAAGTCACGAGATGATTGGATGAGCCCATATCGGGTGAATACTCCCACGGCCACCCGGCAGTGGCTTTCCTCCGATCGTTGGGGCTTGGAGTGAGTGAACAGGATGGGATACGATTTGAGTCGCGTCAAGTTTCTACGCGTTTCCTGGTGGGTATGGTATGGATGATATTCCATCATGAACAGTGACAGCACCCACTGCTAGCCGCTAGCTCAATTCTTCTGAACTACCACCATCGCCCACCCTGATCAGTTTTTCTGCCCTGGCTCACCTCCGCCCTCGGCCTCGCTCTGCTCGTGAGCTGGGCTTATGGCTTGGGTGGTGTGGTGTGAGGCTGATATTTTTACACATCCATCCCTTGGCTCTGGCTGCCTCCATCAGTTTGTCTGCCAGCTTTCACCTGCTCCAGCTCATCCATCGGCATCCATCATCCCACTCTCAGTCTCTCTGCCATCAGTCTAGCTAGTCTCGACCCAGCCATCCCATCCATCCATCCGTCGCCCCCACCCCCTTCGGCTTCCCTCCCCTGCACTCAATCTATCCCGCCCCATGCCATCCCGACCATCCTCGGTCCATCTCCATCCTCCTCCATCATCCCTCCTTCTTAGACCACTTGCTCCTCGTCCTTCGATCTCCCTCCTCCTCTCCCTCCTCCTCCCCTTCCTCCTCCTTCCCGTCATCTCCCAGCTCCAGCTGCCCCTCCTGCCTTCCCCCTCCGCTCTCTCCACCGCCCTCCTGCCCTCCAAGACCATCTCTCCTCGCCCACTCCCGCCCTCCTCCGATCCCCACCCTCGGCCTCCTCCTCCTCCTCAACCCACCCATCCACCCCGTCCTTCCAACCCACACCTCCTACTCAAAAGATGGTCTGGCTACACTACCATGACCGTCTTCGTCAATACCGTCACCGTCAACCTGTCAGTCTTCCCCCCCCCCCCCCCCCCCCCCGGGTTCTTGGACCCCAACTCAAACTCACCCATGGATCTTCATCCACTCTGATCGTGCACCTCCCTCTTCTTTTTTTGGCATCCGCCGCGACTCTAGTGGTGCTCCGATCGCGACCGTCACCGTCGACGCGACTGATTCGAATCCTGCGCCCGCTACGGTCACCGTCACCGTCGGCGCATACACCCAGACGATCAGTCAGCCCAGCCCGGTCCAAACCGTCCTCGTCGTCGGCGGCGCCCATCCGACGACGATCACCACGACCTCGTTCATCACCATCCCAGCTACTACGACCACCGTCTACTACGGCTCCACCCCCGCCCCTACCCCCGCACCCGCCCCTTCGTCCGCTTCCTCCACCCCTTGGTTCGGCGGCCACGCTCCAGACGATGGTCTACCCGCCGATCGACCGTGCTACCCCCGGCGAGGAGAACCAACGCTTCCCGGGTCATCTGCAGCCGACCAATCCAACTCAGACTTCGACCCTCTGTCAGTTTCCCTGCCACTAGCCTAACCCAGTCCCACCCAGACGGTCATCAACCAACCATCTGACCCCTCCCTCTTCTCCCCAACGCCCCCCTCCCAGTCACGCTCGCACTCTACTTCGTCATCATCCTCGTCTCTTGGAATCTATTCCTCATCAGGCATCTCCTCTTCCCACTCAAACTGATCGTCGTCGCCTGGCATGAGCTCGGTCACGTCGTCGCCTCCGCCTGCTCGGGTTACAAACTCGAGAGCGTCACCGTCGATCCTAACGGTTCGTCCTCCCATCCATTCTCTCGATCTCCATCGTCTTCCTCCTCCAGACTCGATCATCCACCTGATCTCATCTAATCCATCATCAACCTCCTCGATCGAAAGAGGGCGGAGCGACCCGACTTGAAGGGGGCCATTATAACCCCGCTGCATTGCCTCTAGGATACATGACATCCTGCCTGCTTGGTGGTGTTTTGGTATTCTGTGGATTTAATACCTTAGCTTCCAAGTTGAGTCATCATTCGAATCTCAATCCAATTCTTCAAGATCTTCCCTATCTCCTCTCTCTCTCTCTCTCTCTCTCTCTCTTGCCTCATCCTATCTCATCAAGGCTGACCACAAAAAGTCATCCGATTTGTTTCGATGGTTACTAACCTTGGCATCATCTGATTCCCCTTTCTCCCACCCACCGCGTCCATTCATACTCCCCCTTCCTTGTATATATAGGATCGCAAGCTTCTTCCTCATGATATCTCTGGTCGTCACTTTTTGGTGGGCAAACGGACTTACAGCCAGACTGATGACATTATGCTCCCTTGGTCGGTTTTCGATTTTACATCTTATCCTGTCAAATCGTGCCATCACTCGCGTTCATGGACCCCCCCCATCATCCCACAATCTTGAACATCGTGATCCCGTCATCAAAACAAAATCATCACGAATCCATTCGAGCGTTGATCGAGTTGACATGATTGATTCAACTTTGATTCAACTAGGGCTTCTGATCGGATTTTGGTTTATCGATCACGCTGGTATCCTCCGGTATTACATCTTGTTCGTCGGTGTCATGAGCTCTTGGTATGTAATCTATGATGTTATGGACGATTTGGGTACGTCTTGTTTGCATATCACGTGATTGAGAATGGTTATCATTCGTACAAGACTGAAGATCTGATTGAGGCGTCAACTGATTCTATTCTTTCTCATCCGACTGGCTTGATGTAGTGTTTAGGAAGATGAATCCGTGCTGTGCGGTCGTATTTGAAACCAGATATCCGATGGTCCGAGCAGGCCGTCAGTTCACTTTTTTTTTCGTCTTCTTAACCCTAGACGTTTGTGGAGAAATCTTGATGATGCTGTCTTAACGTTCGATTACAGAATGGGCTTTGATTTGGACGTTTTATTCGGCCCTCAGCTTTGTCGCTTGGGTCTTACTCGCCTTGGTAGTTTGGAGACAAACTCGTTCGTGCATCCATCAATCTCCCCATCGATCATCGCCCAGACGAACGAATCGGAATTTCTGATGATTTGATTTGCTTCCTCACTTAGCTCGTGGAATGTTTTGTCAGAGTCAACAGTTTTTACCCACTTGAAACAAGAGAGAAAAAAAAACCCTTAAATGATACCAACGTCACTCCCGGAAACCATTCATCAACCACAACCAGCCAGTTAACCAAATTGAATTCATCCTGCACAGTATCTTTTGAATTTCTTCCTCAAGTCTATCAATCTTCAATGTTTTTTATTTCATTTCACTCCATTTCTAACTCGTCAATCGGGTTAATATCCCAGTTCGAGGACGCAAGACTCAGTTGGACACTTGACGTTACGGTTCGCTTCTGATTCACGACTTTTGATTTGTTAATGTATCAACAAATCGACCACACCAGCCCTCGATTCCTCGGCGCCACAACTCATACTTGGTTTCATCATCATCATCATCATCATCATCAGTCACCGGTTTTGCATCCTGCGTCTTCCCAAACACCGCCGTCTCCACCACTTCGTCAATCTACCAACCCCTTTTCATTTCATTTTTTTTGTTTTTAACAAAAAACATCAAAGTCCTTACTTTCAACTCGAGCCGCCCCCCCCCCAAGTCAAAAATCCAGAGCTGACATTCAACGTTGTGATCGTTATTATTGATGTTTCTTGAGATCCAACCGATCAACCGATCACCAAAAAGAAACACCATCCCGTCAGTTACCAAAGTCTACAAAAGAAGTCAAGAGACGAAAGAATCAACCGTGTAACGAAAAATTGAGATGAACATTTATTTTCCATCGTGCAGCTTGCTTTCGAGGAGGCGCACGAGTTGATAGTTTAGTAGTAATTAAACCTTAGAAACGAGAGCTGTAAGCGATCATCCTTTAGTTAATCCTTCTTTCCTCAAAACCCATTTCTCGATTATAGTTGCATTGTCCAATTTTTTTTTATGATGATGTGCGTGCGATTTGTCTATTTGGTTGATGATTAGATCGGTCTAGTGTGTTTGCGTGTTTTTGTTTGGCTTGATTAGTCTTAGCTTCTTGTTCACTTGAGATTTGATCCTCCTCCCCCCCCCCAACCTCGTCTTATCTTGATTCATCCCTTGTTGATTCTTCCGACCTCCACGGTTCTTGTAAAATCACCCTGCTCTTGTCCAACCCTTTCCGCGTGACCTCTCTCTCCTAACTTACGAACCAATCAACCACCCCGTCTCGACCCTCGAGCGTCAAAAAAAAAACTCTCTCATCGATCGAAATCTGATCATCGTTTCAAGAATCTTGCATCCGCCTAGTCCCTAGAGGCCGTCGAGACGATCGTCTGCGTTTCCGCGTCATTGATCCTTACCACCACCAGTCACTCTCGTTCACCTTGGCTTGACTGAATCTCACTCACTGATCTATTGATGGATTCATCCATTTCTCCTTTTGTCTCTTCTTCTCCCCATAACGTACCTCTCTCTGTATCTGTAAGTGCGTATTTAAGGAGAAGATGGAGACGGAAATGAGGATCGATATGTCGATCGTTTACACAGATATGTATATGTAAAAGAGAGACCTTGGATAGATACTCGGATCCCTTCTTGGTGGATGACGTGTCTGAACTCGAGTCATCCCAGTCGATAGGTATCCATGACTCGGGGGGTTCTAGGGTTGGAGAAGTACGTACGTACGTGTATGAGAGGATGAGAGACCAAGTGAGTGGGTAGGTTCGAGGGAGTGATGAGAGACAGGGGGGTATAAGGGTCCCTTCCTGTGCATCGACACAAGACTTGGGCATCCTTTGGGTCTACCAATCCGAGACCGGTTCGAGATCGATCTGATGGATGGGGTGATCGGAGTGGACGTAGAGTGCACCGTAGTGTACCGTACCGTACTGTACTGTATGTACCTACATCAATATTTAAGTACGTACGTACCGATCAAATCTCATCATCGAGATCCGATCGTGGGACTCTAGGCGGTCCAGCAGCTCTTCCAATCACACAAGCTCACTTTCAAAATCATCGTCGGTCGTCTCGGCTCCGCCTATCGAGCGCGTTTTTCATTTTTTTTTTTCATTTTCTTTCTTTTTTTTCTTTCTTTTTTTCTTTCTTTTTCTTTTTCTTTTTCTTTTTCTTTTTCTTTTTCTTTTTCTTTTTCTTTTTCTTTTTCTTTTTCTTTTTCTTTTTCTTTTTCTTTTTCTTTTTCTTTTTCTTTTTCTTTTTCTTTTTCTTTTTCTTTTTCTTTTTCTTTTTCTTTTTCTTTTTCTTTTTCTTTTTCTTTTTCTTTTTCTTTTTCTTTTTCTTTTTCTTTTTCTTTTTCTTTTTCTTTTTCTTTTTCTTTTTCTTTTTCTTTTTCTTTTTCTTTTTCTTTTTCTTTTTCTTTTTCTTTTTCTTTTTCTTTTTCTTTTTCTTTTTCTTTTTCTTTTTCTTTTTCTTTTTCTTTTTCTTTTTCTTTTTCTTTTTCTTTTTCTTTTTCAATTTTTTTTTTTTTTTTTTTCATTTATTTTTATTTATTTATTATTTACTATTTATTTATTTTTTTTTTTTGAAGGGGATAGGGGGAAGGGTAAGCAATTGGGGAAAAGGTAACGCAGTCGGTGGGAGTCAAGCCCGCATCGACCCATTGTATGCGTAATACATACACCACTCCAGCCCACTCCAATCAACGCACCCCCCCCCACCCAGCCCGTCCTAACGATTGAATTGATTCACGCACAACTCATTTACTTTTAAGTTCATTTTCATTTTCATTTTCATTTTCATTTTCTTTTTCTTTTTCATTTTCATTTTCATTTTCATTTTCATTTTCTTTTTCTTTTTCTTTTTCTTTTTCTTTTTCTTTTTCTTTTTCTTTTTCTTTTTTGATCAATCTAAGAGTAATATTTTTTTGTTTTTTTGTTTTGTTTTTGTAGATGGTTGATCTAATCAAGCATTTGATTGAGTTGTACTCAAGCTCAAAGAAGCAAGTGAGATCAACTCAATCCAATAATGGACCACTCAGAGAATTATGAAAACTGATGATTCAATCAAATCATGTGATGATGGATAAAATGAACTAGATAATCAATGATACCAACAAAACTGAAACTGACTTCAATCAAAACCATCACATTTCACTCAAGATCAAAACAACTATGGAGTTTGAGTGATCCTCATCAGCATTAGTAATCTCTACTCATGGGATATTCTGGATGTTTGTCTGAAACCAGATGATCACCATATCCCCATTGACTCAATGGAATCAACCCAACCTTATCAAAACAGTGGGTCAACTTTTTTTTTTTGTTGAGGATTGGATATTGATCAGGCTAGTTTTTTTTTGACTTGACTTGACTTGGATTCAAGCAGGCTCAAATGAATATTTGAATCTCAGATCTGATTTCCGACCCCCCCTCCACCTTTTTATTTTTTCCTTATTTATTATCTGATCTTTTTTTAGAGCTAATTATTATTATCATTCCTATTGTTGTTTTTATGGTTATTGGTTTATTGGGTATACCTAAAGTCTCAATCCTAGTCCCAAAGAAGTCAATTGATTAGGTAGGTAGTTTAGCTTGATAGGTGTCTGTTAGTGGATGAGGAGGGATTTGTGTACGTACCATGAGCTCCTTGATTTTGGATGGTACCCAGTCCAAAAGTGTAGGTAGTTGGTTGATGATTTTTTTTTTTTTTTATCTTGACTCTTACCATCCTCAAGTCTCAGTGGTGATCTCATTGATAATTTGAACTATTAATCCTGAAAAACAATATTTCAAGAAATTTTAGACAATTGTTTGGTAAACTCAAGGTTGTTGGATTTCTATCAAACATTCCTCCCATCATGTATGGAGGAAACTGTACACCACAGGACCACTTTTGACCGTTGAGGACTGCAGAGCCAACCTCAAGGGTTGATTTGATGCCCCACGTGTTGACCATTGGGTATTTTGACAACAGGGTCAGCCAACAGTCAATCAACCATTGAGTGTTGGTCAATCAGACCCAGTTGTCAATTTGCCATTGGTTTGGTTGGTGCCTGGCTTATAAACAAGATAATTGCAGAAAAGCATATATAATTCCCCCAAAGGTAAAAAATTGTAGTCAATGTATATGTGAGTCTATATATATACACAAGGTATGGGATGAGTTGGTGTGTAAGTACATATTCTAGAATATTCCCATACTTTAGTGAATATTCTTTACATGCATATTTTATATTCATAATATTCCCCCCCACAGCGATTCATCTCATACCACAAAGGAGAGAAAAGGAAAAAAAAAAACAAAGGAGAAGATAAAATAACGAAAAAGGAAAACAAAGATTTCAAGTAGAATAATAAAAAAAAGAGGTAAAAATAAATGAAACAAAACAACAAAAAAAAAATCAGAAAAAACAATCAAGGAACTCCCTTTGTTTAACCAGTCCAAGCGCCTTGGTGAATATAATGCCAAGTTGTTCCGCACCCTCAATCCAGCGCAGATCCAGCGCCTTTTCCCACAGGAGTTCATTGATGTAGTGGAACTCTGGGTCAATGTGGCGTGTTCTTTTCATGCTGAGGCGGTCCGTAGCAATATTTTTACCTGCTTGATTATCAGATAGGAGACACAGCTGGAGTCCTGGGAGGAAGGTGTGTAAGAGGTTCCTCAGACTCAACGTTTCCACTTCCACATAAGATAGGGCATTGTATTCTGCCTGGCATGTTGATCTTTCCATGCATTTCTGACACTTTGCCCCCCATGCAACTGGCAAGTTCCAGAGCATCATAATGAATCCATGGCTTGAGCACGCCCCTTGTCCTCCCCAGCTAGCATCAATGTACATTTTTAGTAGACAGCCATCCTCATTGGTGGGGAGGAGGCGCAGTTGCAGGTCCTTTGTTTGCCACAGGTAATGTATTAAGCAATCAAGTGCTGTCTGGGCACAGTGCAAAGTGTGCCAGATAATTTACATCACAGGACAGGTATGGTCGCAACCCCTGCGCAAGGTAAAGGAACATCCCAATACAATGTAGATATGCCTTGTCCATTTCACCTGGTTTGTTTGACTGGAGGGACATGTCCAAAAGAGGTAAAGAGCTGGTAAGGTTAGAGTCATTGGTGCGTAGAATCTTCTCCACCAGTGCCAGCTGAGACAGGGCAAAGCCAACATCCTGTTGTGCAACTTGTATGCCAAAAATAGAAGAAAGATGCTTGTCCCACTTCAGGTCCAACTGTTGCAACAATCAACTCTTCAGTTTTCAAAAATGCCAGCGTGTCTGTGGCAAGGAGCCCATCATACACATGTATCCATAGAAACACCTTTCCCTCTGGAGTTTCAAGTGTATAGGTGCTTTGGTCCTTGTGGTTGGGAACAAAGCCAAGGGAGTCCAGTCGCTCTACCAGATGCTTCCACCAACATTGCCCAGCCTTTTTGGTACCATAGAGCAACCAAAGCAATTTCAGGACTTTGCCTGCCGGGCAGGGAAACCCCTTTGGAGGTCTGATGTAGACCTCAGCATCAATCTTGATATGCAAGAAAGCAGTAGTGACATTGAAAGAACCTACCTTCCAACCAAGCTTTTCTGCCATTGTTGAAATCATCCTGAGTGCCAAGAAGGTGGGTGTTGGTGCAAAGGTGTTGGTGAAGTCAACACCCTCCTTTTGATTATACCCTTGTTTGAAAAGCCAAGATTTCCATTTCACAAATCTGGAAAACTGGTTGCACTTTGTGGTCAAAACATAACGCAACCCCAGCACTTTCTTTCCCTCCAGCCTGTAAAAAATCTCAAACACATCCAGTTGCTCTAGCAATGAGTTCTCATTGCCAATGGCTGATGTCCACTCCTTTGCAAACTCCAACTTCATTGCTTCTTTGTAGGACGGCAAGTCCAGATCAGGGGGCAGCGTTGCCACCAGCTTCAAGACAAAAGCATCTTGTTGGTCCAGGGCATTGCCAAGTGCAAAATCTCCTAGGCAATCTGCCGCAATTGAATGTATCAAGCTTTCCAAGGAGTCCTGGTTCTTGTCAGGCCGTCCCGGCAATTTGTGCACTCCAGGAACAAACTTCACAGACAGCCCATTGGAGATTTTGTTGGTGATTGGATCCCACAGAATCCAACCCTTCCAGTCCAGGCATATACCAATGTGCTGGACCTCACTGCCATATTCACTAAGCTTTTTATCATGCTTGTGGTTGTGCAGATAGCAGAGCCCCCCAAAAGGCTGTAAAAGAGACAGTGATGGTTGTGTCTTCATGACAATTTCATAAGGCATGCAGAGTTGGCTGGAGTGTACCAATCAGTTGGATATATAGTCCGCTTGTCTGAAAGCATACGGCCACAGCTGGATAGGTAGGTTTTGCAATTGCAACATCAATTGTGCCATTTCTGCAATTGTTCTGTTTGACCGTTCAACTGAGCCATTTTGATGATGTTCATAAGGGATTGTATTTTCATGTAGGATCCCATGCTCCTCCAAAAAGGTTCCCAGGGTTCTAGTGCGTACAAATTTGAGAGAATTGTCCCTCCAAAATTGCTTAACTCAAAACAATGTAAGATTGTGGAATTGGTTAATCCACCAAGTGATCTCATGAGGTGTGTCACCCTTTGTTTTCAGGGGAACAATTGATGTCATACCCAAGGAAACATCCACAATGTTCAAAACAAACCACATACCATCAACCCTAATGGGATAGGGTCCCATGATGTCCACCGCAATCACATCCCCTGGCACATGGCATATGCCTCTAGACTCAATTTGGGGAGGGCTCACCACAAAAATCTGCATGTGACTTGCTAGCAAGTGCCATCAAAGAGCTCTTGCCCAATGCATGGCCAAGCTCAGGTCATGCTCCTACCAAGCTCAGGTCAAGATTTATCAATGCTCCAATGCACAGTCACTGACTGTGCACAATGCATAGTGACTGTGCACAATTCAAAGTCACTATGAACAATGCATAGTGACTGTGCACAATGCACAGTCACTGTGTGCAATGCACAGCAACTGTGCACAATGCACAGCAACTGTTCATAAGACACAGCAACTGTGCACAATGCACAGCAACTGTGAACAATGCACAGCAACTGTGCACAATGCACAGCAACTGTGCACAATGCGCAGCAACTGTGCACAATGCGCAGCAACTGTGCACAATGCACAGCAACTGTGCACAATGCGCAGCAACTGTGCACAATGCACAGCAACTGTACACAATGCACAGCAGCCATGCAAAATGCACAGCAACTGTACACAATGCACAGCAGCCATGCACAATGCACAGCAACTGTGCACAATGCATGATGGAGGGTTAAAACCCCTCCAGAATGGATGATTGAGGCTTAAAACCCCTCCAGAATGGATGATGGAGGGTTAAAACCCTCCAGAATGGATGATGGAGGGTTAAAACCCTCCAGAATGGATGATGGAGGGTTAAAACCCTCCAGAATGGATGATGGAGGGTTAAAACCCTCCAGAATGGATGATGGAGGGTTAAAACCCTCCAGAATGGATGATGGAGGGTTAAAACCCTCCAGAATGGATGATGGAGGGTCAAAACCCTCCAGAATGGATGATGGAGGGTTAAAACCCTCCAGAATGGATGATGGAGGGTTAAAACCCTCCAGAATGGATGATGGAGGGTTAAAACCCCTCCAGAATGGATGATGGAGGGTCAAAACCCCTCCAGAATGGATGATGGAGGGTTAAAACCCTCCAGAATGGATGATGGAGGGTTAAAACCCCTCCAGAATGGATGATGGAGGGTTAAAACCCCTCCAGAATGGATGATGGAGGGTTAAAACCCCTCCAGAATGGATTATGAAGGGTTAACAGTCACTGTGCACCATGCACAAGGACTGTGCATAATGCGCAGCAACTTTGCGTTTTGCACAGTCATTGTGCATTTTTCACAGTTGCTGTGCATTTTGCACAGTTGCTGTGTATTGTGCACAGTTGCTGTGCGTTGTCCACAGTTGCTGTGCATTTTGCACAGCGGTTGTGCATTTTGCACAGCAGTTGTGCATTTTGCACAGCGGTTGTGCATTTTGCACAGCAGTTGTGCATTTTGCACAGCGGTTGTGCATTTTGCACAGCTTCTGTGCATTGTGCACAGCTGCTGTGCATTGTACACAGCTGCTGAGCATTTTGCACAGTTGCTGTGCATTGTGCACTGTTGCTGTGCATTGTGCACAGTAGTTGTGCATTTTGCACTGTTGCTGTGCATTGTGTACAGTTGCTGTGCATTTTGCACATTTGCTGTGCATTTTGCACAGTAGTTGTGCATTTTGCACAGTCTCTGTGCATGTTGCACAGTTTGTGTTCATTGCACACAGTCACTGTCCATTGTGCACAGTCACTCTGCATTGTGCAGTCACTCTGCATTGTGCACAGTCACTCTGCATTGTGCACAGTCACTCTGCATTGTGCACAGTCACTCTGCATTGTGCACAGTCACTCTGCATTTTGCACAGTCACTGTGAACAAAAAACACATTAGAGAAATAAAATACCTTCAACTAGAGATTGGACAGAGCTTCAACCAGAGCTTCCTTGATTGCACTTGCTAGCATGTGCCACTACTTTTTTTGTGGTGGTTGTGCTGTGCTTTCATCACAGAAAAGGAGGGACAATGGCCCTGATCCCCTGCCGGAATGCGAGGAGGATTCAATATGGCACCAAGCTTAATGGGGTTACGGAGCATTTGCAAGGATAGATGACCAATCAAGTGATGGAAATTTAGTGCATTGGCATTGATAGAAGAAACAAAGCACAAGGAGACCAGCGGAATAAAACAACGGTGCTGCCTTTCAAAGGAAGGAAAAGTCACATGGCCCTGGATGAGCCAGTAGGTGTTCCCATCAAAGGCAACTTCCCCATTGAGCACTTTGAACTTGCCAATCAATATGATGGTCCCATTTATCTTTAGGCAATATAACAATTTTTGAGATCTTCAGCTTGCTGTAAGGGGTATTGAGGACTGCATTGCCATAGGAGTCTACGGGAAATTTGTCCGCTGAAGCTAAAGTGAGGTTAAGTTTGATGGGATGGAGTTCAGTAAAGACACTAACATTGTTGGTAACACTATCAGTTGCACGGGAGTCCAGTAATGCCAAATCTTGCACCTGCAGATGATGCTCAACCAAAGCAAGTTGTATTGCATCCCGGATTTGCTGGAAAGCAGGATGGCAGACAGGGGAAAGCTTGAGTTGCATCTGTGGGAAAAAAAGTCTTGGATCAGCCAGTGGCGGGAGTTTTTTCTCCCTCCTGGGGCAATCTCCAATCCAGTGACCCCAGTCATAACAATATGCACAGGGGTTCAGCCAGGTCAGGTTTTCATTAGCCCATGAAATGCTTTTTGTCATCATTGACTGTGAGGGTTGTCCCACTGCCCGGTAGGGTCCGGCACCCTTCTCCTGGTTTGCATGTGGACAAAAACCTGCCAGCGCAGACAAGTAGGCAAGGAGGGAACTGGACGGTATGTATTGGGCAGATGCCACCTGCCTTGATAGTAGCTCTAGGAAATCCCGCAAGGTAACCCCACGGTCCTTGTTGATTGCTTGCCTACTGTCCAGCGTGTTGCCAATCTCCTAAAATTAGTGTTGAGAGTTTGAGTGCAGGAATAGTGCCAAGACTGAATCCACAGAGAGGCCACCAAGATGTGCCAAAATATCTTGTATAGCCAGTTTCATGTTGTTGTACGTTCTGTTAGGGTTTGTACATAACTCAGGGCAATCAATCAATTTCATCCACTTAGAGATGACATACGACAATGATAAAGAACCAAATTGTTCCTTCAAAACTTGGTAGGCGTCCCTTCCCAATTTTACTGCCACAAAAGGGGATATATTTGGGTCCAAGCTATACTCCACAATTGTCCCAATAATCCTGGCTTTCTTGTTGGCATTGTTATATTTGGGAGAATCAAATTACCAACTGATCTGGAAGATGGATAAGACCTTGAGATTGAGAGCGTCATCCCACTCCGGGAATTTAGAACCGTCAGCTTTCAGGTTAGGTCAAAGGCCGCAGCCTATGCGCTCATATTGGAGATGCATCTGGGCCAGAGCCTCAATGTTGTTTTCAGTGGAAGAGCCCATTTGAGACTTTATTTCCACAACAATGGCAGCAATGTATTCAGCCAAGAAGCCTGTTGTGGGTTTTGCATCTTGAGGGGCTGACTCAACTGGATCTGGTGGTGGCAGGCACTTTGGATGGCACCTGAAAATAGGACACAATCAAATACACTCCTCACAAACATGGCTAGATGTTTGTGTATAACTTTGGTATGCACACACTAAAGTTAATCACTTACTTAGGCCACTTTGGCCAAAAATCCAATAATAGAGGGGAGGAATGCTGGGCCAAAATCAAGGGCTAGTCAAAGACACTGGGGCATAGGTTAAAGTGGGAGTTGGTAGGCCGTTGGGTTTCAATGACTGGGAAGCACCAGAAAAGTGGCAATCAATAAAAAGGTGTAGCCACAAATTTAGGTCTGGCTGTTATACAGTTGAAATATAGATGAGAGGAATAAAATTCAAGATTTGCGCAGGCTCATAACCTATAAACAAGATACTTGCAGAAAAGCATATATAATTCCCCCAAAGGTACAAACTTGTAGTCAACATATATGTGGGTCTATATATATACACAAGGTATGGGATGAGTTGGTGTGTAAGTACATATTCTAGAATATTCC
The DNA here is from genome assembly GCA_025617555.3 of Puccinia polysora. Taxonomy (NCBI): domain Eukaryota; kingdom Fungi; phylum Basidiomycota; class Pucciniomycetes; order Pucciniales; family Pucciniaceae; genus Puccinia; species Puccinia polysora. The sequence goes on along the minus strand of CM062614.1, from coordinate 34,596,488 downwards.
CATACTTTAGTGAATATTCTTTACATGCATATTTTATATTCATAATATTCCCCCCCACAGCGATTCATCTCATACCACAAAGGAGAGAAAAGGAAAAAAAAAACAAAGGAGAAGATAAAATAACAAAAAAGGAAAACAAAGATTTCAAGTAGAATAATAAAAAAAAGAGGTAAAAATAAATGAAACAAAACAACAAAAAAAAAATCAGAAAAAACAATCAAGGAACTCCCTTTGTTTAACCGGTCCAAGCGCCTTGGTGAATATAATGCCAAGTTGTTCCGCACCCTCAATCCAGCGCAGATCCAGCGCCTTTTTCCACAGGAGTTCATTGATGTAGTGGAACTCTGGGTCGATGTGGCGTGTTCTTTTCATGCTGAGGCGGTCCGTAGCAATATTTTTACCTGCTTGATTATCAGATAGGAGACACGACTGGAGTCCTGGGACTAAGGTGTGTAAGAGGTTCCTCAGACTCAACATTTCCACTGCCACATAAGATAGGGCAATGTATTCTGCCTGGCATGTTGATCTTTCCATGCATTTCTGACAATTTGCCCCCCATGCAACTGGCAAGTTCCAGAGCATCATAATGAATCCATGGCTTGAGCACGCCCCTTCTCCTCCCCAGCTAGCATCAATGTACATTTTTAGTAGACAGCCATCCTCATTGGTGGGGAGGAGGCGCAGTTGCAGGTCCTTTGTTTGCCACAGGTAATGTATTAAGCAATCAAGTGCTGTCTGGGCACAGTGCAAAGTGTGCCAGATAATTTACATCACAGGACAGGTATGGTCGCAACCCTTGCGCAAGGTAAAGGAACATCCCAATACAATGTAGATATGCCTTGTCCATTTCACCTGGTTTGTTTGACTGGAGGGACATGTCCAAAAGAGGTAAAGAGCTGGTAAGGTTAGAGTCATTGGTGCGTAGAATCTTCTCCACCAGTGCCAGCTGAGACAGGGCAAAGCCAACATCCTGTTGTGCAACTTGTATTCCAAAAATAAAAGAAAGATGCTTGTCCCACTTCAGGTCCAACTGTTGCAACAATCAACTCTTCAAGGTTTTCAAAAATGCCAGTGTGTCTGTGGCAAGGAGCCCATCATCCACATGTATCCATAGAAACACCTTTCCCTCTGGAGTTTCAAGTGTATAGGTGCTTTGGTCCTTGTGGTTGGGAACAAAGCCAAGGGAGTCCAGTCGCTCTACCAGATGCTTCCACCAACATTGCCCAGCCTTTTTGGTACCATAGAGCAACCAAAGCAATTTCAGGACTTTGCCTGCCGGGCAGGGAAACCCCTTTGGAGGTCTGATGTAGACCTCAGCATCAATCTTGATATGCAAGAAAGCAGTAGTGACATTGAAAGAACCTACCTTCCAACCAAGCTTTTCTGCCATTGTTGAAATCATCCTGAGTGCCAAGAAGGTGGGTGTTGGTGCAAAGGTGTTGGTGAAGTCAACACCCTCCTTTTGATTATACCCTTGTTTGACAAGCCAAGATTTCCATTTCACAAATATGGAAAACTGGTTGCACTTTGTGGTCAAAACATAACGCAACCCCAGCACTTTCTTTCCCTCCAGCCTGTCAAAAATCTCAAACACACCCAGTTGCTCTAGCAATGAGTTCTCATTGCCAATGGCTGATGTCCACTCCTTTGCAAACTCCAACTTCATTGCTTCTTTGTAGGACGGCAAGTCCAGATCAGGGGGCAGCGTTGCCACCAGCTTCAAGACAAAAGCATCTTGTTGGTCCAGGGCATTGCCAAGTGCAAAATCTCCTAGGCAATCTGCCACAATGGAATGTATCAAGCTTTCCAAGGAGTCCTGGTTCTTGTCAGGCCGTCCCGGCAATTTGTGCACTCCAGGAACAAACTTCACAGACAGCCCATTGGAGATTTTGTTGGTGATTGGATCCCACAGAATCCAACCCTTCCAGTCCAGGCATATACCAATGTGCTGGACCTCACTGCCATATTCACTAAGCTTTTTATCATGCTTGTGGTTGTGCAGATAGCAGAGCCCCCCAAAAGGCTGTAAAAGAGACAGTGACGGTTGTGTCTTCATGACAATTTCATAAGGCATGCAGAGTTGGCTGGAGTGTACCAATCAGTTGGATATATAGTCCGCTTGTCTGAAAGCATACGGCCACAGCTGGATAGGTAGGTTTTGCAATTGCAACATCAATTGTGCCATTTCTGCAATTGTTCTGTTTGACCGTTCAACTGAGCCATTTTGATGATGTTCATAAGGGATTGTATTTTCATGTAGGATCCCATGCTCCTCCAAAAAGGTTCCCAGGGTTCTAGTGCGTACAAATTTGAGAGAATTTTCCCTCCAAAATTTCTTAACTCAAAACAATGTAAGATTGTGGAATTGGTTAATCCACCAAGTGATCTCATGAGGTGTGTCACCCTTTGTTTTCAGGGGAACAATTGATGTCATACCCAAGGAAACATCCACAATGTTCAAAACAAACCACATACCATCAAACCTAATGGGATAGGGTCCCATGATGTCAACCGCAATCACATCCCCTGGCACATGGCATATGCCTCTAGACTCAATTTGGGGAGGGCTCACCACAAAAATCTGCATGTGACTTGCTAGCAAGTGCCATCAAAGAGCTCTTGCCCAATGCATGGCCAAGCTCAGGTCATGCTCCTACCAAGCTCAGGTCATGCTCCTACCAAGCTCAGGTCAAGATTTATCAATGCTCCAATGCACAGTCACTGACTGTGCACAATGCATAGTGACTGTGCACAATTCAAAGTCACTATGAACAATGCATAGTGACTGTGCACAATGCACAGTCACTGTGTGCAATGCACAGCAACTGTGCACAATGCACAGCAACTGTTCATAAGACACAGCAACTGTGCACAATGCACAGCAACTGTGCACAATGCACAGCAACTGTGCACAATGCACAGCAACTGTACACAATGCACAGCAGCCATGCACAATGCACAGAAACTGTACACAATGCACAGCAGCCATGCACAATGCACAGCAACTGTGCACAATGCATGATGGAGGGTTAAAACCCCTCCAGAATGGATGATTGAGGCTTAAAACCCCTCCAGAATGGATGATGGAGGGTTAAAACCCTCCAGAATGGATGATGGAGGGTTAAAACCCTCCAGAATGGATGATGGAGGGTTAAAACCCTCCAGAATGGATGATGGAGGGTTAAAACCCTCCAGAATGGATGATGGAGGGTTAAAACCCTCCAGAATGGATGATGGAGGGTTAAAACCCTCCAGAATGGATGATGGAGGGTTAAAACCCTCCAGAATGGATGATGGAGGGTTAAAACCCTCCAGAATGGACGATGGAGGGTTAAAACCCTCCAGAATGGATGATGGAGGGTTAAAACCCTCCAGAATGGATGATGGAGGGTTAAAACCCTCCAGAATGGATGATGGAGGGTTAAAACCCTCCAGAATGGATGATGGAGGGTTAAAACCCTCCAGAATGGATGATGGAGGGTTAAAACCCTCCAGAATGGATGATGGAGGGTTAAAACCCTCCAGAATGGATGATGGAGGGTTAAAACCCTCCAGAATGGATGATGGAGGGTTAAAACCCTCCAGAATGGATGATGGAGGGTTAAAACCCCTCCAGAATGGATGATGGAGGGTTAAAACCCCTCCAGAATGGATTATTAAGGATTAAAACCCCTCCAGAATGGATGATGGAGGGTCAAAACCCCTCCAGAATGGATGATGGAGGGTTAACAGTCACTGTGCACCATGCACAAGGACTGTGCATAATGCAAAGCAACTGTGCGTTTTGCACAGTCATTGTGCATTTTGCACAGTTGCTGTGCATTTTGCACAGTTGCTGTGTATTGTGCACAGTTGCTGTGCGTTGTCCACAGTTGCTGTGCATTTTTCACAGCGGTTGTGCATTTTGCACAGCAGTTGTGCATTTTGCACAGCAGTTGTGCATTTTGCACAGCGGTTGTGCATTTTGCACAGCGGTTGTGCATTTTGCACAGCTTCTGTGCATTGTGCACAGCTGCTGTGCATTGTACACAGCTGCTGAGCATTTTGCACAGTTGCTGTGCATTGTGCACTGTTGCTGTGCATTGTGCACAGTAGTTGTTCATTTTGCACTGTTGCTGTGCATTGTGTACAGTCGCTGTGCATTTTGCACATTTGCTGTGCATTTTGCACAGTAGTTGTGCATTTTGCACAGTCTCTGTGCATGTTGCACAGTTTGTGTTCATTGCACACAGTCACTGTCCATTGTGCACAGTCACTCTGCATTGTGCACAGTCACTCTGCATTGTGCACAGTCACTCTGCATTGTGCACAGTCACTCTGCATTTTGCACAGTCACTGTGAACAAAAAACACGTTAGAGAAATAAAATACCTTCAACTAGAGATTGGACAGAGCTTCAACCAGAGCTTCCTTGATGGCACTTGCTAGCATGTGCCACTACTTTTTTTGTGGTGGTTGTGCTGTGCTTTCATCACAGAAAAGAAGGGACAATGGCCCAGATCCCCTGCCGGAATGGGAGGAGGATTCAATATGGCACAAAGCTTAATGGGGTTACGGAGCATTTGCAAGGATAGATGACCAATCAAGTGATGGAAATTTAGTGCATTGGCATTGATAGAAGAAACAAAGCACAAGGAGACCAGCGGAATAAAACAACGGTGCTGCCTTTCAAAGGAAGGAAAAGTCACATGGCCCTGGATGAGCCAGTAGGTGTTCCCATCAAAGGCAACTTCCCCATTGAGCACTTTGAACTTGCCAATCAATATGATGGTCCCATTTATCTTTAGGCAATATAACAATTTTTGAGATCTTCAGCTTGCTGTAAGGGGTATTGAGGACTGCATTGCCATAGGAGTCTACGGGAAATTTGTCCGCTGAAGCTACAGTGAGGTTAAGTTTGATGGGATGGAGTTCAGTAAAGACACTAACATTGTTGGTAACACTATCAGTTTCACGGGAGTCCAGTAATGCCAAATCTTGCACCTGCAGATGTTGCTCAACCAAAGCAAGTTGTATTGCATCCCGGATTTGCTGGAAAGCAGGATGGCAGACAGGGGAAAGCTTGAGTTGCGTCTGTGGGAAAAAAAGTCTTGGATCAGCCAGTGGCGGGAGTTTTTGCTCCCTCCTGGGGCAATCTCCAATCCAGTGACCCCAGTCATAACAATATACACAGGGGTTCAGCCAGGTCAGGTTTGCATTAGCCCATGAAATGCTTTTTGTCATCATTGACTGTGAGGATTGTCCCACTGCCCGGTAGGGTCCGGCACCCTTCTCCTGGTTTGCATGTGGACAAAAACCTGCCAGCGCAGACAAGTAGGCAAGGAGGGAACTGGACGGTATGTCTTGGGCAGATGCCACCTGCCTTGATAGTAGCTCTAGGAAATCCCGCAAGGTAACCCCATGGTCCTTGTTGATTGCTTGCCTACTGTCCAGCGTGTTGCCAATATCCTAAAAGTAGTGTTGAGAGTTTGCGTGCAGGAATAGTGCCAAGACTGAATCCACAGAGAGGCCACCAAGATGTGCCAAAATATCTTGTATAGCCAGTTTCATGTTGTTGTACGTTCTGTTAGGGTTTGTACATAACTCAGGGCAATCAATCAATTTCATCCACTTAGAGATGACATACGACCATGATACAGAACCAAATTGTTCCTTCAAAACTTGGTAGGTGTCCCTTCCCAATTTTACTGCCACAAAAGGGGATATATTTGGGTCCAAGCTATACTCCACAATTGTCCCAATAATCCTGGCTTTCTTGTTGGCATTGTTATATTTGGGAGAATCAAATTACCAACTGATCTGGAAGATGGATAAGACCTTGAGATTGAGAGCGTCATCCCACTCCGGGAATTTAGAACCGTCATATTTCAGGTTAGGTCGAAGGCCGCAGCCTATGCGCTCATATTGGAGATGCATCTGGGCCAGAGCCTCAATGTTGTTTTCAGTGGAAGAGCCCATTTGAGACTTTATTTCCACAACAATGGCAGCAATGTATTCAGCCAAGAATCCTGTTGCGGATTTTGCATCTTGAGGGGCTGACTCAACCGGATCTGGTGGTGGCAGGCACTTTGGATGGCACCTGAAAATAGGACACAATCAAATACACTCCTCACAAACATGGCTAGATGTTTGTGTATAACTTTGGTATGCACACACTAAAGTTAATCACTTACTTAGGCCACTTTGGCCAAAAATCCAATAATAGAGGGGAGGAATGCTGGGCCAAAATCAAGGGCTAGTCAAAGACACTGGGGCATAGGTTAAAGTGGGAGTTGGTAGGCCGTTGGGTTTCAATGACTGGGAAGCACCAGAAAAGTGGCAATCAATAAAAAGGTGTAGCCACAAATTTAGGTCTGGCTGTTATACAGTTGGAATATAGATGAGAGGAACAAAATTCAAGATTTGCGCAGGCTCATAACCTATAAACAAGATACTTGCGGAAAAGCATATATAATTCCCCCAAAGGTACAAACTTGTAGTCAACATATATGTGGGTCTATATATATACACAAGGTATGGGATGAGTTGGTGTGTAAGTACATATTCTAGAATATTCCCTTAATTTAGTGAATATTCTTTAAATGCATATTTCATATTCATAATATGACTGTTAGGGTTGGCACAACCTCTCCTTGCCCCCACAGTCAATTCACCAGCGGTGCCCGCCTGTTGGTGAAGCGCAATTGCGGTTTTTGCAACATTGTCTTGCTCAGCCGGTCAAATCACCAGTGGCACAGGAGCCACTTGATGTTGTCTTTCTCAGGTGCTCAGATTGCCAGCGGCTCCTGTGACGCTGGTTCAATCCCACTTGGATCCTGGAGCACTGTCCTATGGATACATATCAAATGTGACACCAAGCTTGCATACACCATTTCTCACTCTGCAATGGCAGTAATTCAGATCATTCAAAAATTCCCAAAAATAATTAAAAAAAAGCAACAATTCAGTGCAAATTTGAAACCCATTTTTTTTAAAAAAAAGAAACATGATTTTCTTTAATTTTTTGACTTCAGGTAAACTTGATACCGCTTTGGTAATTTTTCTTTCTCATTCTGCTTGTAAGGGATTTAATTTTTAATGTTAGTTTGTTAATAACTATTTTTTTGGTGATTCTAATTATAAGGCATGATATTTTTAAATTACAAAACATTTAAAGCATTACTTGTGAAGTGCTGGCTTGAGGAGTCAAGGGAAGTCTTTGTCTTTGCTCATTCCACCTGGCTATGGCTGAAATCATACACTCCACCCATTTACCAGGTTCAATGGGTGGAGTGATCAACCTGGCTACTGACCTGTGCTCCTCAGCTGCATGAAATGCACCTGAGTTGAGGATCCAATGATTGTAGTTTGAATGGATAACTTCCATTGTTCTTTGAGATGTATCTTGATGCTCAATTTTGGAATTGTGAGTTTTTTGAAGCTGGAAACCCCCATCATGGAAATTGTGCTGCATATTCAAGCAGGATTTGATGACCTGTATTCCATTCAAATCAATTTTTGTTAATAAAAAATATTTGGAATCTGAAAAAGCAAAAAATGAAGAAATTTCTAACCTGAAAATTTACTGTGCATTCAGAGTTTGTTTCAACAAATTCCCTCATGTTGTAAAATGGACTTATTCCCATAATTGCAAGATTGTTGACTTGGATAAAATATCTGGTGGTTCTTATTCCATTAGCCTGCCATAATGAAATGATCTTGCCAATAAAGTCCACTGAGTTTGGAGATTCAATCTGATGCAAAAAAAATATTGGATTTATGGTTAGTTTTTTGAATTTATTTATTTAAATTCAAGCCAAAAACTTGCCAAGATGTGGTAATTCTTCTGGAGGATGTCATGTTTGTTTAATTGAATTTGGGTAATATGTTCAAAATTTGAAGGGAATTTTTCTCTGAGTATCTGAGGAACTTGAACTCTTTCTTCATTGGGAACAGATTTTCTCTTACCAAAGGGATATTTGTTGAGGGGATGATAAATCTGGCTATTATAACCCATGGAATGTTGAATAAATGGATTATCTTTAAATATTCTGGTAATTGATGAACTGATTTGGAAATTTTTTTGAGTATCTTGATTGTGTACCACACCAGAAGAGAGAAGAAAATGTAGCAACTGATAATTACGGAAACTGATGCCCAAATCACGTCCTGGACTGATCTTGTTTGAATGAATAGAAGCTTGGCATAAAATTCCATTATAACTTTCAAATTTTTCAGTTGAAAACAGGCTAGCTGGACCAAAGTGCAAGACTGAGTCTTGGAGGTGAAGAAGCATGTGAATTTTGGGTTTTTTGATCCATTGGCCAGACATCTTGATCAAATGATAAAAAATGTGTTTCATTTGTGCCTTCAGTTGAGTTTGGTATTCATTCATGTATTTGATGTGAGTTTGAAATATTAAAGTGCAAAGTTGACAAAGTGAGGTCCATAGAATTCTTTTTTCAGCTTTCATAAAGTGGAAGAACGTGGAGGGTTCAGCTTGAAGTGATATTTTGAAATCTTTTCCAACCAGGCTGAGTGAATGTTTGATTAAATATTTTGGCTGAATGGAGGGGATGTTGAGTGAATTTATGTTGAAGGACTGGATGTATCCACTGAGTAATGGTAATTCAGATTTCTTCAATGAATGAATAAAATATTGGATTCAATGAATGAATAAAATATTGGACCAAGTATTTGACAATGCCAAGTAGAACCACATGTACAATTTCAACTGGGGTGTCAAGGCAGCCATCAAATTGTGTTAAATTTTGCAAAGGAAAAAATAAAAATAAATATCAATGCCTGATTATCATGAAAATTTAAGCAAGTTAATTGAAAAAAAAACCTTCAAGCTTCAAAAATGGGTTGAATAGTTTGGAGTAGTCTGTTTGTTCTATCTCTTGGATTTTTTGAAGGATTGATGGTTCTCTCTTTTTTGAATAAATTTCTTGTTGATTGAATTCACTAGACAATAGGATAAAGACATTATTTGAAAAGATTTTTGATTTATTTTGGAAAGTTCATAGAGTTTATGTGTGTTTTCAATGGATTAACTCCAAAATATGGTGGGATTAGGGAACTAAAAGTATAATAGAAATTTATTATTGACCATGATCAATTTTTTTTCAAATAATCAAAGAGTTCACCTCAAAGCCATTCCTATCAATTTTAAGAAAATTTTGAAGATAGGCAATTGTTTATTTATTTTTCCTATTGGGGACAGATAATTTGCATATTTAACATGGGTTGAGTGATATTCCAGGTATTGGAGTGTTTGCAACTTCTGCATGCATTGGTGAATCTGCCAAAAAACATAAGATTGTGGTGATAACTAAAAATGGTTGAGAAATGGTGATATCAAAAGCAGCAAATCCTTGGGTGGCCATTTGACTGTTTTGAAATTAAAAATGTCAATTTAATTTCAATTGATGATTCATTTTGGGACTGACTTGATCTCTGCAACTATTTGATCTTCCATTTCAAGTACTCCAGCTCTGTTGGATGTTGACAAAAAATGACAATTATATTCTTGGTTGGAAAGTGAGGGGGAAGACCAGATAGTGTCAAGTAGAATGATTGGTGTTTGTTGAATTGCTTTGAGATATTTCCTGAAGTATCATATGAATATAGTTTTATTGGAAAATTTCTCATAACCTTCCCTTGTGCCTTCAAACGCCATGGATTAGGGAGAATGATCACATTTTCACTTTCTTCAACAATTTCTATGTAATAAAATGAAAAAATTTAATGAAAAAAAAATTAATGAAAAAAATTTTGAAATTAATCCTCAAGAACATTTGATTTTCATCAGTTAACTCACCATAAAATTTATTGCCACAGATATCTGATACAAAAAAACCAGATTTTTCTATTTTGGAGTACTCCTTCAGAAATTGATCACTAAAAATTTCCATTAAATTTGAATCCATGAATTTTGCTTGAGCAGGAATGGTGATCTTCATTGTGGTTGAATTGAGTATGGAAAGTTCCTTTGGGGTGCATTTGGTGTATATTTTTGATCCACAAGAGTAAATGAACAGAGGAACTACAATTTCTTTGGAAATTAATTGTGCAGGTTCAAATATATAATAATGTTGGGAGTCTTGAGTAAACATTTGATTTCTGAGTTTGGGGGAAAGAAGTTCCCGCCATTTCTTGGATTGAGACAGCTTTAAATGATCCAATCCATGGTTTTGTTCTGGGTAAAATTTCAAAAAGAGCACCACACATGGATTTGAAAGCTTCCAAAATTGTCAGAAAAAAATAAATTAGAAAATAATTCTCAAACTCTAAAATTTCAAAAAAGTTATGATTTTAATATCTCAAAAAATGGTTATCATCAAAGAAACCTTACATGGGATATAATTCCCTTCAACTTGAGGGAGAAGCATGGAATCCCTAATACAGACATTAGTGATTCTGTGGGGAAGTCCAAGAATTTCCGAATGTGTGTGTGTCCGCGCCGGATGGAGCTCCATGTGGGAAAATCAACCCCACACAGGTGTAGGACCCCCCAAATCCGTCCATAGAGGGCATGTGAGACCATATGGTGAGTATAACCCACTATCATCAATCCAATAAATTCCTACAACCAAGAAAACCAACCAAACGTTGTGGTGTCATTATATAGCCTCGGGTTGGGGACTGCGTCGTGGCCTGCGCGCTCAGCATCTGGTAGGTTAGGCTCAGCAGTGGGGGTGCGCAGGTCCTCAGCAGTAGCCGCTGCGGGTTCAGCAGTAGCTGCTGCGGGCTCAGCAGTGGGCCCGGCGGGATTGAGCACGCGGCTGCGGGCCGGGCCTGACTAAGGGAGGTGGGCCGCGACCCGCTTGGATGTCCGACTCACGGATGGAGCTGGGCCAACCAGGTTCTCGGAACGGCTAGTCGGGGGAGGAAAAAGCGGGGCGACAGCGGGGCTATATGCGTGGGCAGCTGCGCGCAAGTGCGGGCCAGCCACGGGATGGGAAATCCACAACGGCGCGCCGGGTGGATGCGCGCAAGCGCGGCAAACTTTGGGTATCGCGCGGCAGAGGGCCGCGCCACGAAAAGACAAACCGGATGCGCGTAAGGGCAGGCGAGCTGGCGGGGATAGGGTATGGGTATGGGTTTGGGGATGGGTCAGGGTTCTGGGTCTAGGGTTCCTTCTTCATGGTTGCCAGTCTGTCTTTGTGCTTGTGCTTAGGTTAGGGTTGAGGGGGAGGGCTCAAATACCCTTCCCCTCGACTCCGGGTTGTAGGGGGACATCCATCTTACGATATATCTCTATCTCTCTCTCTCTCTCTCTCTCTCTCTCTCTGGGAGGAAAAGGAAAGGAAGCATTCTCGGTCTTACAGACGCTAGAACCATCGATCCCGTAACTAGGGACAACTTTGTGAGGGATAACCTCTAAAGTTTCCACAACATAAGTTTCAATTCATTTTTTTCCATTTGCCTCATGATTTTGTCTGATTTCTTTGTTTAGTTTTCAAAAAAAATTGACGTACCTCCTTGTTTCTAAAAGGAAACCATTCATCATCCCCCCGCTCCTGTGAATGTTCCACCCCATCATCCTTGTCAGGATCAACATACCCATTTCCTGATGCAGAAAAATCCGTAAGTAACCAATTCATCCCTGCATTGATGAATTGATCCCATCCATCACCCATTTCAAATTCATTTAATTCATTGTTGTCTTCAATCTAATTGGCCCCAATCCCCCAGGCAGTTGCATTAAATTTTCCAATTGTTGCATCAAGATCAACCAGCAAATCAAGGCTTTCACCATTCAAATCAATCCAGGACTCATCATTCACCTCAAGATTGGCTAAGTTGCAGTTTCAATCCATGTAATTTGGCCCTTTTTGAGTATGTTTTGCCATATTTCTCAGCTTTTGTTGATGACTATTGATTTTAACATGTTTTTGCTGATTTTGTCTATTCATCAGCCTTCCTTGCAAGAGTTGGCATTGATATTTAAATCCATTGGAGGTAGGTATGATGTCAAAGCCCTCAAACGCTATTGTTCAAAACAAAATTAGGCCCGCAAAGCACACCCTTGAGCTAATGAGTAACAACTAACCTCAATTCATTTTTTGATTGATCTTGATCTGATAGGTTCTGAATGAATTGATGGGTAAGTTACAATGATGGAAAGGTTATGGAAAGATTACCAGGGGTTTGCAAGCAAGGTTCCTCCAGTGGCCAGCCCTGCAAGTTGAATCCAATGATGTCATCCACCCCTGTTTGTCAGCAACAACCATTGGGAAGCAGATGACTGTTGAGAAATTGAATTGGCTCTGCACACCAACATCCCTTGCTCATCTTAGACTGATTTTCAAAATTTCTGCTTCCTATTAGTTTTCCCTTGAGCTTCTTCTTTCCCTTCTAACACCACCCCACCCCACTCTCACCATGCCCCCATCCTTCTGTAACCCATTCCAAACCCAAAATCAATTCCCCCAATCTTCCACCCCTCAATTGTCCCAACCAACTACTGCCAAACAAACACATATTGATGATGCCAACAAAGACATCATGGACTCCCCCAACCAATCCCGCCAGATAAGCCCCAAATCAGATGATCAATCTCACCAACATTCAAAAAGTGCCTTGGAGGACCTTTTAACCAATTAGTTTCAGAGAAAACTCACCAAAATGTTGTTGAAGAGAAAAGAGCTGGAGCTCAAATTGGATGAAGGGATTGATAAATGAGTGAAAGGAGCTCGTAACGTCAAGCATAATGGACCTGAGATCAGGAGGAAAGGGGCACTCCAGTTGATGTGTTAGCTAAACAGATGATGAATTCCACTTGAGAGCACTGGTGTTTATATAGACTAAATACACTATAGGCTGACAAGTGGTTGAGTAAAAAATGAATAAGGTAAAATTAGCATAAGCAGTTTAAGTGACATGGTAAGTGAAATGCTATGACTAAAGATTCTGATAGCCATGACTAAACAGTCTGATAATCACAATACTACAACACAGCCCAGTTACATTTTACCTGTTGTTTTAGTACTTGAAGGTTAACAATAATAAGATCAAATCAATCCAATCAATGGTACTCTGAACTCCAGTGAAAGTCACATAAATGAAAACTCAAAATCTAACAAATGTTCCCCCTTTCCAAGAAACTCAAAGCGCTTCTGGAAAAATGCAATGATGTAAGTTCAACCCTCCTCTGAATCCACAGAATCAATTTCACCTCTCTCAGAGTCAAAGATGTTGATTTTATCTGGATTGATCTCCGTTCTGTTACTCAATTATGCAGATGAGTGATCATCAACTCATGATGGTCCTCATACATATGAACATGAGCCTCCAACATCAGGGCACTCCAAAAACCTCATCCATCCTGGGACCATCCAATGCAGTCAATGAATCAGATATGAAATGAAAACAAGTGAACAAAATAGAGTGTTATCAATACAGTGACTACATTTGGGTAAGCCTTTCTTTTTGCTCATAATTATCATCCAGTAGTAAACTAAAAAATAGGCCAACAGACTTTGGTCCAAGACCAAATCCAAGCCAAGATCATCCAATGTGATATTGAGGCATATGGCAAGACCAACAATTTGATTGGTGAGCCCATTAAAGGCTCACTACTACTCTCAACCATAGTAAGTTTCTCTTTTGCTCCCTTTGATTCACATACATACTAATCAAGATTGATCACTTAGGAATTTGTTGCAAAACAATTGGGAATCATCAAAAACCACTACCTCCCGCCTGGGTAAAACACAAACAATCCAAAGGCCCAGGGAGATGTTGCATCTTTTGTTGGGAAGCTGGTCAAGTACAAAAAGTAAAGTTTAAGAAATGTGGTGAGTTCAACTTCTACATTCTCACCTCACTGTCAGATGATTCTAGCTAACTTGTTTCCATCAAAATCAAAAGCTTCTCTATAATATTGAAGATAAAAGTTCTCACACTAGGAACAGACCAATACCCAAGTTGTCCAACCTATTGGTGAAGGTATGTCTTATTTCATTTTTTATCTCAGTTCTTATTTGTGGCCCTATTTGATCATGAAATTACTGCAGATCTACCAAGCATTTGGACCAAAGAATAAACACAATTTGGCCACCAACATCATCCGCAAGGCACCTCTCCAAGATAAGGTCAGGTTTGCCTTCTTACGCCTTTGAATCACCATTCATATGGCCAGCCCAATACGTGGGGATACAGTGCACTGGAACGCAATTGATTGAGACTTGAAAGAATTACACCAACAGCCAATCTATAGTTTCAAAGCGTAAGCAATAAATTTCTTTTTTTTTTGGTGGGAGGTGGATCATAGTTTTCCTAAAATGATTGCATTGTTTACAATTAATCTTCAAAATATGAAACAGGTGGGCCAAAGCCATCTTGAAGAAAGATGAAGAATTGTTTGATGGTAGAACTATGGCTGAAGATCTGACAAGTGAGGCATTGATCATACCAAACAAAGCAGATATCCTCAAATTTGAATGAATTTTTTTTTATAAATTGTTGTAATTTTATCTCTTCTTCATTATTAAAAGAATCATGTAAATTTCTGACCCTGTAAAAGTGAAAATTTGTGTAATATTATTTATTCCACAATATTATAGCAAAAGTAATTAAAATTAATTTAAATAAAAATAATTTAATTAATTGGATGAACCTGCTGGGCCCATGATGGATCCCAAGAAAAAAATATAAAATAAAAAAAAGGTGGAATCATTGTTCAGGATGATAGTGATTTGACCTGCAAGGAGCTTCTGAACATTGAGTGGAATTTCTTTCACATCAAACTTGACAGAAAATCAACAAGGGGCCAACTGCGCCAGGGGTAGATCCCGCCTCAAGCTGTTGGCAAGCCCTCAACCACCCTTGAAGCTTTGGAACGCCAACATTTTTTCAATGGGATCACTCCCACTAAGGGAGTGCTGTCCAAGCAGCATCAGCCAAGCTGGGGGCTCAAGGTGAGTTGGCCCTGTGTTTTATGTATTAATAATTGATGGATGAGTGAGATATAGTTCAAGTATTGAATTATATCAAAACTATTGACACATCACTTATCAAATAAAATTGATTGATTTTAATAATCATCATTCATTGGTGATCTAGATATGTACATGCATACATAAATCCTTCTATACCTTCTGCAGGTGGGGCTCAGGCTAGGAAAATTAAATATGCATGCTATAAATCCCATAATCATCATCATCATTCCTCCATTACAATATCATAATTATTTTCAGAAAAAAAAATCAAAAAATTGAAAAATGAAGAAAAAAAGCTTTTTTTATTGAATCTATTCCACATCAAGATTTTAAAATATAAATATACACAAACACAAAAAAAAAAAAAAAAACAAAAAACAAAAAACAACTGAATTAAATTAAATCAGAGGTTTGAATTTTTTAGCCGGAAATGATGAAGTATTCACCATGAAAAAAAAGGCTGCACTTGCCAGTAGGTGTAGCACCTGGGATGGTGAGTGGAACCTGTTTTGACTTTTTTTTAGTTTTGGAGTCAAACATCCAATTTATTTCTGAATGGTCCCAGAAGATTCATGCACTATATTTATGTAATGCATGAATTGAATTGAAAATTTTTACACAAAAAGAAGAATTAGGAATTTATGTATTTACTTTTGGTTCAGAGCTATGTTACATGGGATTTTTTTTGATTGGTTTCAAGCTAAAAAATGACATTTTATCAACTCTTTTGAAGAAAAGGAAACTTACTTATTATTTATGGAATTTTTTTTTGGTTGTCCTCAATGAAGAAAGTTCACTTCAGTAGCTGGTGTCAATCTGATTTGCAGACTTTTTTTTCACAAGATCATTGCCAAAGAATTTCTGAAAAAATGGGCTGAATGTCCTCATACCCATTAAACACATGAGAAGATAGATCAGTGGCAGTAAAAATGATTTTAACTTTCTTAAAATGTATTCTTACATCTTTTTTTTCAAAAAAATGTTTTTTTTTTTTAAATTGAACTTTTTGTAAATTTTTGAAAGGTTGAATTTGAATTTGTATTTTCATTTTTTATTTATTTATTTTTTCCTTTTTCCTGCTTTTCTTTTGATTTTTTGATTTTCTTTAATATCATTTGATATTTTTTGATATTTTTTTTTCTTAAAAAAATGATTTTTCCTCTTTTTTTGATTTTTTTTGGTCCTTTTATTATTATTATTTTTTTTTGGGGGGATTTTTTTTCTGTTTTTTTCCCACTCCTCTCCCTTTCAGCACAGTGGAAGACTCAGTCTAAGTTTTCCACCATGCTGGCCTTTGGTTGCTGCGCAACTTTCCCTGCCATTGAAGGGGGTACACAGGGGGAACAACTGTGGGCACAATGGACAACTTAGCCCAAGTTTTCCACCACGCCAATGGTTGCTGCGGCAAGATCAACCCCCGCCAAAATCCCCCAGCCGGTAAAGGAGGGGTGCAGGGGAACAACTGTTGGAACAATGGACAACTTAAGCAAATTCATCCATGGTGCCAACAGGGAGAGGAGTGAAAAAAAAAATAAAAAAAACAACAAAAATAAAAAAAATAAAAAAAATAAAAAAAATAAAAAAAATAAAAAAAATAAAAACAATTTGAAAAAATAAAAAAAGGAAAAAAATAAAATGAAAAAATATGAAAATATAAATTCATAACAGACCATAACTTAAAATGAACCCATTTTATTTTGAATTAGCAAAATAATAATTGTAAAATTCAAAAAAAGGGCAATGTCAAATTCACAACCCCCAGCAACCCGCTCACAACCAAAAATGGGTTAAGTGGCACAATTTGTAACCCAAAATGGGTTGCAAACCACCATTTGTGGCCCATTTGACTTGAAAATGGCCATTTGAAACTCAAATGGGTTTTGAATGGCAGTTTGTTACCCATTTTTGGTTGCAAATTGCCCTACACAACCCATTTTGGGTTGTGAATGGCAAAAAAATACATTTTATGTATCTAATTTTATTTATTTCATTTTTATTTATTTAATTTTATTTATTTATTTTCTTTATTTAATTTTCTTTATTTAATTTTCTTTATTTAACTTTATTTATTTAATTTTATTTATTTCATTTTATTTATTTCATTTTATTTATTTCATTTTATTTATTTCATTTTATTTATTTCATTTTATTTATTTAATTTTATTTATTTAATTATATATATATATATATATATATATATATATATATATATATTAGGGCGTATCAAAGTTGGAAAAACCGCCATTATAAACCACCATTTTTTTGACCAAACCGGCCATTTTTAATGGTGGGTTTCTGAAATACACATACCCCCTAACTGGTGTATTTCAAAATGGCGGGTTTCAAACATCAAACCCACCATTTCATCCATCCACCATCCATGGCATGAAAACCACTCATCCCCACCTCCAACTAATCAAATCCATACACATGACACACACCTCATTGCAATTGCTTCACATCTCCATTGCTTCAAATCTCCATTGCTTCACATCTCCATCACTTCACATCTCCATTGCTTCACATCTCCATCAATTCACATCTCCATTGCTTCACATCTCCATTGCTTCACATCTCCATCACTTTGCATCTCCATTTCTTCACATCTCAATTGCTTCACATCTCCATTGCTTCATATCTCCATCACTTCACATCTCCATTGCTTCACATCTCCATCACTTCACATCTCCATCCCTTCACATCTCCATGGCTTCACATCTCCATGGCTTCACATCTCCATGGCTTCAAATTTCCATGGCTTCACATCTCCATTGCTTCACATCTCCATTTCTTCACACACATACCATCATCATCACATCACCATCTTTCTCAAAATGTCCAATCAAACTTCCCAGCAGCAAGTTGAAAAAACAAAAAAGTTGACTGAACTTTTTTTATTATTTGACTTGGATTCAGACTCCAATTTGGAATCAACTTGGTTAGCTTTGAATTCTCTCGTTGGAAAAGCAATAAATGGTTCCACAAAGAAACACTCTCCACAAAACTATGTATGAAAGGCAAAAGCTTCACCTACTTCCCAACTTAAGGTTCCAGCAACTGTTCCAAACTTTATTGCCTTCTTTCATGAAACTTTTGGAGATGATTGAAGACCACCACATCTTCCAGAACAATTCTTGGAATCCTCAATGCAATCCAGCTATCCAACTGGCTTTTGCTCTTTGTAGATTGGGATCAAATGGAAATGGAGCAGCAATTCATCAATTAGAAAATCTATTCTTGGTCAGTTATGGATCCATTTACTTATACATCAAAATAGTCATGATTTCTATCCTATCTTTCCATTGATCTGTCCTTTGTTGGCCAACCAAAGAAGACTGCAAGGAGATATCTCAATTAATGGAGACTGAAGGCTTTCCTGGTTGCATTTGTTTTTTTGATGGAACCACTATCCCCTTGAGTCAAAAACCCAAGCTTGATTGCAACCATTACTTTGATTGGAAAAAAAGGAAATTGATTCATTTCCTTTACAAAGCCTTTGATAATACACTGACCAAATTTTTTTTATTGGTTTGTATACACACTATGTGGCACTACAACTTGTTTGTGATAACAACAAGAAGTTCATATCCCTCCATGCTGGCCTTCTGGGTTCTTGTCATGATTCATATGTTTTCAATTGGATGAGGATTTCCCAATAACCAGATAACTACTTTGGCCAAGATCAATAACTTCTGGCCAATTAAGCTTATGCTAGCGGGAAATATATGGTTATGGCATACCACAATGTTTCAACCAATGATCAAGCCAAAACTGATTTCAACTATCATCTTGCCCAATCACAAGTTTGGATTGAGCATGCCATAGGAATCCTCAAAGGAAGATGGGCTAGCTTATGGGAGATGCAAAATCAGCTCCAATCTTCCAAAGAAACAAAGTTCCTCATCAACTGGATTATCAGTTGTGTAATACTTCACAACCTTCTTGCCAACATCAAAGTTGAATGGGACAAAATATTTGAAGAAGATATTCCTGATCCTCCTCAAGTCATCCCAGCCTCATCTTCTACCTCATCTTTGGCCATGAGAGAGAAGATTCTACGCCTCACACTTGCTCAGTTTGATGAGTAGCATTGGGTTTTAAATAGGTAAAAAATAAAATCACAGATTTTTTTTGGTTTTGGTTGTTAAACCAAGACTCCTAGGCTGACGCCTTTTTTTATTTTTTATTTATTTTTTATTCATTTTTTATTTATTTTTTATTTATTTTTATTTTATTTTTATTTATTTTTATTTATTTTTATTTTTTTTTATTTATTTTTATTTTTTTTTATTTTTTTTTATTTTTTTTTATTTTTTTTTATTTTTTTTTATTTTTTTTTATTTTTTTTTATTTTTTTTTTGGTGGACTCAGACAAAAACAAAAACTTCAAAAAAACCTCACCCCACCAAACCACTGGTCCACTTTCAACAGTACAATTCCTCCTCCTCACCCACAACCACCACCTCACCCATCACCACCACCTCCCCATCACCTCCACCTTACCATCACCTCCACCTAAACCACCTCCCCATCACATCCACCTCACTAACCACCTCCACCTCACCTCACCCCACTCACTGCCTCCCCTCCTCCTAAAACTGGTAAGCCCCCTCCCCCCTATTCCTCTTCCTTCCCCTCACTGGTTGCTGATCCTTTGATCATTCAACCTTTAGGTCCCCCCTGGATCCCCATCAAGGTGAGTCCCTCCTCCTCCTTCTCCTCTCCCTGCCCCTGATTGATTTGCAAGCAATCTCTGCTTGCCAGTCAACACTCTAGGCAACTTTCTTGACTCAACTTTGATTCCCATCATTATAATATGTCACATGTATCTTGCCAACAATTAAAACGTTTACAACATCATAATCATCAACAAGACGTGATAGCTGAAAACAAGAAGGTTGGATGATCAATAGTTGAGATTCATGATCAGATAGTAGTTAGTCATAAGTAAGCTGGTCTCAGTCAGTCAAGTCATAAGCCAACCGGCGGATCAATGGCCCCTTGATTATCAGATCACCCTCACACTCCACCACCCTGATTGATCCCAACTTGCATCTCCCTCCACTGCCTGTTGGAGCCTGTGTTTCTGAGAAGTCTAGTATGTACATATCTTGACACACCTTCACATCAATGAATGATTAACAATTAGAAAAGTCTTGACGTCAAGCAAGCACACTCTACGGGTCCACTCAATTCAATCTCTAAATTCAATTCTCCCCAATGGTAAACTGGCTGGCTGGCTACTCCACACACATGACTTGGTCTACAAGATTTTCTATCAAATCATTAATTGCCGGCTCCAACCAGCGCTGACACCCTCAACCTCCCTGATCCTAAGATTGACTGTCAATTATGTTATAATTATGGAAAGCAATTAGCTTAGGAAAATGAGCAGTATTTAAAGCAAAAGAACTGCTGGACACCTTGTGTCAATAATTGCTTGATGGGCTCTCATAATGGGGCAACATGTTGGATGATATTGTTGATGAATTTGATTTGATGATGAATGGATAGCAAAACAACAGGGAGAAGAGCTCCTCAAATACAAAAGATTGGCCTCTTGTGAGCCCATGATACAAAAAGCCAAAAGGCAAATTTTTCCGCCCAAAAAGAGCTCTACAGGCTCTACAGGCCTTGTTACTTGGTTTAGGCTACATCAGCCCACATGGCATCAGTCCCTGTATTCTTACAATCAGCCTATTCCGGTTGTTCCTGGTGTTTCCACCTCAATGGGGCTGAACCAGCCCCTGTGCTGGTCAATCCCTGGACCGGTTGTCTGTTAAAAACAGTCCTATTGCCTCAAACACTGGCTGGTTGCCTCATGCAACCAGCCCCTGGCCATAAAAATGGCCAGGTGGGACCCAGGACACACCTGGGTCCGGTCTCAGACTCACATGGGGGGGGGGGGGGGTGTGACCAGCGGACATGCTGTCCCCCCCCTCTTTCTCTCAGATCCCTGGAGGGGGCGGTCAATTCCTCCAACCAGGGGCCCTGGGGGTCAATACCCCCAGGGCTTTGTCAATGGAAGTGGGCTGGGGGGTGGTCAAATCCCCTCAGCCCCATTGCTCCTCCCCCTTGGTAAAGGGAGGGGGGAGAGCGCTCCTGGTCTCTGCTTTGCTTTGATGGTGGAGGGGTGATCAGATACCCCCCACTGCCGGTTGCTCTCCTTGCGGCCAGCCTTGTCATCCTGTTGGAAAGGGGGTGATGAAATCCCCCCTGCCCTGACCGACCACCTTGTTGCGTCCGCTTGCTGGCTGGTTCAACCCAGCCAGCCACCCCCTCCCCCTTGCAATGGCAAGCGAGGGGAGGGGGAGGGAGCCAGGGCCACTGGCCCTTGCTCCCGCCGCAATGGCTGTTGTTTGCGACCAGCCGGGCCCGCGCAGGATCCCTTGGCCGCCGCAACAGCCCCGCGCAGGCCGTTGGGCCCCGCGTGAGCCAAACCAAGGGATACAAGCGGCCCCGAGCAGGCCGCAGCACGGGCAGCAGCCCCAAGCAGGCTGCAACACAGGCGGCAGCCCCAATGGGCTGCCCCAAGCCCAAAACCTGAGACAAACACACTTTTGAGGGCCAGCCCGTCTGGCCAAGTATGTCCAAAATAAACCTTGAGCCCAATTGTGCCCACATAAGCCCACCTGGCTGTATTTGCCCATATCCCCCACCAGGCCCGTTAGGGCCCATGTACCAATGAGCCTGTTTCATGCATTTTGAGGCCAGTTTCCCCAAATCAGTGACATCCACACAGGCACGTATGGTCCATGTGAATGTCCAATGGGCCGGAGAGGCCCATATGTGCATCCCATTTGGATTACACTTATACGTAGCACACGCATAAGTGCATACATATTTTAACAAATTATTGATCATGACCATTGGTTGGTCTTGCTCAGTTGGTCAGCCTCAGTCTGTCTCACATCACTGTAAGCCCCTCTCCCCTTGCCCTGCTTGTTGGGTAACCCTCCATTGTGTAACCTCTTTTCTCTTCTCCCCCAGCCATAATTGTCCAATGTTCTCCTCCTGATCAAAAGCAAGTGTGAATTAAATCCAACCAACCATACTTCATGATCTACATTTAAACATTTATGTAAAACCATTTATCCCACCCCATCTAGATTAGGCCTCCTTCTCCTTTGATCATCCTCCTACTTCCTTCCATGCTATTCTTAAATACATATGTATCTGATCACCTCAATTGGTTCTTAGCTGTCATCCTCTAATCTCTCAACCTCCTTCCTCCCCTCCAATTGACCGGAAAGCAATCAATAAATTGGTTGACTGGTGACGTGCCCCCCCTTCTGCTCCTCCTCCTCCTCCCAGTTCTTGAGAAGTTGACTGACATTTTTTTTGGCAGGAAATTACCAGTAACGTTCTTCTTATTTTCTATGTTGGTTGATCATCTAAGTGGTTTATATTGGACTGATGATTTCTTTTTTATTTTTTTATTTTTTTATTTATTTTTTTGTTTTTTTTGGTAGGAGAATTGCTGGTATTTTTTTTGTTATTTTATATGTTTGTTGATCATCTAAGTGGTTTATACCAGACTAATGACCATTCTTTTTGGCTTTTTTTTTGATTCAATGCAATGCAATCAGACATTCCACCGCTTTGACCACCCTTTCTTGACAGCCCATTCTTCACCCACCGAACTCAAAATGTTACAACTAATGGATTTCCATCTTGATCCTCACCCCAATCAAAGTATACTGTTGGGAGGGAAAAAGATGGAAGGAGATAGTTTGAAAGACATACAGAGAAGTGGGAAGAAAAGGGCTTGCCAGAGAAGGAGGGCTCAAATGCAGGATTCAGAAATTGCATTGGAAGTGACTGAGGAAACAATTAATCAAAAGGTTTGGTATTCATGCAAACTATTTCCCTTGAATCTTTATCTGTCCATCTTCAAGAAAAGTCAAAAAAAACCACCCCTGAAGAGTTGGAACAGGCCAAAAAGAAGATCAAACGGTTCCATTTCTTCAGCTCTGGAAAGCGATATGTTCAAGATCAATTGTATCTTGAGGCTATGGTTGCCAACATCCAATTTATCCCTTTGAATGAACTCTCCAAGCAATAGAAGAAGGACATCAACTCAGTAACAAAATTCCTTCACCAATCAAAAAAAATTTTCAACACTGTTGGTCCCTCAAGATAATGGGGTGGGAAAATTTGGGCAATTGGATGGAAAAAATCAATGGACCCTTCTGAACTATTTGGACAATATTTGAAGTAAGATGCTGTCAAATCCTCCCCTAAAGAGTATCATTTTTTTAACCTTAGGTCTGACAAGGTCTCTCAAATATTGGGCCAAATGTTTCAAAAATTAGCCAAACTTGCATTTGATTCCAACTGTGAAGCTATGATGGAAAACAATATCCCTTCCTTCTCCTCATTGGAATTTGGATCTGGCCTTACTGCTTTTGACTGCTCACCTCACATCAACTTCACCTCAGACTCCTTCTACAAATTGCCCCATGTTGACCAAGGTGATTTCTCTGACTATTCCTTGTTACTTGTGGTCCCAACCAAAAAATCAAATGGACAACTTATTATTCAAGTATCAGACCGCCAATTTGTTTCCCCAGACTTGGGCTTTGGGATTGATTTCAAACAAAAGGGTATTGTGAAAATGTTTTGGGCAGCAAACAAGTAAAAGCACTGTACTTTTCCTGCAGTGGATACTGCCACCCATACTAGGATGGCCATATCCATGCAAATCAATATAACAACTCAAAACAGTAGCAAGAACTTGGCCATTGGAAAAACATATCTTAGGAAAAAAAATAAAAAAGATTTTTTCATTGGTGGTGTTAAAAATACTCTCAAACGTTGTTGCAATAAAAAATATTTTTTTTGTTTTTATTTTTAAAATTTTTATCAAAGTAAATATATTTAAAAACCAAGAAATTGAGCAATTTCCTTTATTTCATCCACAGTTTTACTGCTACCAATACATGCCATGGCTACCAATAACCTATCTTTTTTTTATGTGGCTAGCCTTTCCCTCTCCTTTTTGAGTTGGTCTTGCTCTTGATCCTTCTCCTTTTCCTCTTTTTGAAACTTCAGCTTTGCCTGTTTGAATTGCCACTCAGAATCCAACTTGTGTTGATGAGCCAAACTCTCATCTTTCCACTTTTGAAAATCAATAGCCAGTTGAAAATCCCACTTCTCCTTTTCAAATTGAAGTTTTTTGGATTCTATTTGTGATTTCACTGTTTTTTGGAGGGGAATAGGAATGAGCTTGATTTTGAAAGCAATTAAAATCAATCAATGAACTTACTTGAATATTGCTTCTCCATGATATCCTCAAAGTCAGAAAAATTTGAAGTGTTTCTCTGCTTTTGACAGCTATTAGGGTTGAGGTTGATGGTATTGGAGGCCTTTTGCTTTCCCTTTGCAGAGGAAGTTTTTGTAGGAACATCATTGCTCTCATTTGAAGGGGATGTGGGAGGCCCCATTGGCTTGAGTATTTGGCCATTCAGGAACAGTTGAGCCTGTTTTTTTACAATCTAAATCAGTCAGGATTAACCAGACAGAAGAGAAAAGATCTTGGTTCCTTACTTGAGCAGATGATTCCAATGGTGGTGATACAGGAATAACTTGCTCTTTGTTGGCCAAGTCATTAAGTTCTTCCAACCAAGGAAGAGAGAAATCCAAAGCAGGAAGTGAGGAGTCCAAGGAAGGGTTTGAATTGTTGATCAATGCTTATTGAGATGTGATTGGAGCTGATTCTGTTGGAATATCTTCCTCCACATCAGATGGGGGCCACTCATAGGTTCAATGAGGATCATCATTTCTATGCCAAGCATCAACAGCCAGGTCCTCAGCATCAACTGAATCTGATTGTTCGGAATCAAAAGCGGCTGAAGGGGTGATATTGGCCTTCTTTCCAAAGATTTCATCCATTTGAACATAAAAAGGACAAATGGAGTCCAACTTATCAACCACCAAGTTGATTCCCTTTGCTTTATTGGAGTTGGTGATACCAAAGCCAGTGCAGATTGACATTGAGTGGGCTTTTTTGTACTTGGTTTGATAGTTTGTGAATTTCTCCCACATCTGTTTGGATGAAAGATCCAACCTAACTTTGGTTTTATTCTTGAGTTCATTGGCCATCAGGAGATAACCATTAACCTTAGAGGATGGAGGTTGGCAAACTTGTGTTTCATTGTTGGATCCAAAGCAAGCAGCTTAGTTGGACATAATTTTGAGCCAGTTTACCAGGATGATGTGATCAGCTCTCTTGAGCTGACTTGAGCCTTTGGAAGCTGATGGGGGAGGATTGTTGGATGTTAATTTACTGGGGGATGTTTGCTTTAGTTGAGTGGAATTGCTGGGGGAGTGTCTCTGAGGGGCCATTTAAAAAGAGTAAGTGGGATGAAGTGATGAAGCATTAAAGCAATGACAGTCAGGATTTCATGAAAGGGGGGGTTAAGTGATGAAGCAATGAAGCAATGAGAGGATGGATTTGATGAAAGAAATAAAGTGATGAAAGCGATAAAGCAAGGTCATGAGAGTGATAAAGTGATTAAGCACAATGAAGCAATGAGAGTGATCAGGTGATGAGGATAGCAATGAAGTGATGAGGATAGCTATGAAGTGATGAGGATAACAATGAAGTGATGAGGATAGCAATGAAGCAATGAGAGTGATGAAGTGATGAGGATAGCAATGAAGCAATGAGAGTGATGAAGTGATGAGGATAGAAATGAAGCAAATGAGAGTAATGAAGTGATGAGGATAGCAATGAAGCAATGAGAGTGATGAAGTGTTCCAATAAGGTTGGAGGATGAAACAAGGGGTCATGATGTGGAATGACGCGTGGTTGAGCTGTTTAAGGCCTTGATACAATTTATTTGAAAAAACCCATTTATTTTCAGGTAACTTTGACATGTCTGATGTGAAATAAGCGGGTTTTTTTGATTTTTAATGGCGGTTTGAAATGGAAGATTTGGTTCGAAACACACCATTAAAAAATGTTGGGTTTGCTTAAATTTGATACACCCTATTTTTATTTTGAATTTTATTAATTAATATTTTTCTTTATTTCATTTCATTTCATTTATTTATATTTTTAAGTTAATTAATTGATTTATTTTTGATTTATTTCATTTTATTTGTTTATATATTTTTAATTCAATTGATTAATTTATCTTTTATTTGTTTATTTGTTTTTTATTTTTTTATTGAAATAAAAAAAAGAAATAACAGATAAAAAACAATGCAATCAAGAAATGAATGATTCGACTGAAAATTCATGAAGGCTCTAAATATTTCACCAAAAAAATATGTATTCAAAACAATGGAAAAAAAACTGTATTTTCAAAACATCTCATCTTCCCTTTTGAAAATTAAATTGATTAAAATATTCATAATCAAGAAAATTTGATGGAAATCACCAAAACTATACTAAATCTAACACATAATCAAAATAAAAACACTTTTTTTGATGGTATACTCAAATTTGTGCATTACATAGAATTGAAATTACCCATAATTCCATATCTTTTGTATTCAATAAATGCATTGGAATTACTTGGAATTATTGAGAACTGGTACAAAAAATTTTTCTCAGGTTCCTACTCAAGTTAGAAACATATTTTTCTCAAATTCAAAACCAAACCAAAACAAGTCACAGGTGCTACACAGTGCAGCCTTTTTTTCATGGTAATCATGGAGGAAATGATTGAATATCAGCCTGCTTGATCATTTCAAAATTTGAATCTTTGATGAAATCCAAATTAACTCAATTCACAATATCTTGATTTTTTGTAGACCCTGGATCAAGAAATACATGTGAAGAAGGTCCAGGCTAAATTAAAACCAACAAAATTACTAGAATCATGCAATTTTCAAAAATGGTAAGATTATAGAAATTTCTTTTTCTAGAATGACACCAAAAGGTGTTGTTGACATCATCATAGTATTTTTTTTTACTATAATCACACCAATTGGCATGCTTTCACAACCCAGGAAAGTGTGAAGCTTTTTCAAGGTTTAAAGGGGTTGGGGTGAGACAAGACACCATTTGATGGCGTGTTGGTCCCCCAAAGGCCTGTAAAAAGTAATTGAGGCCCTGGAGGGCTAAATTAAGGCCTCCAGACCCCCTGTGTAGTCTGTCTGTGGTAATTAACATTTTTTGGAGAATTTGAATATGGATACCAATTGATTAAATGTGAGATTTAAAGATACTTGAAATATGAATATTTTTGAGGAATTCAAATCTGACCTCAGGTTTGGAAATAAAACTTCATTCAATGAAATAAAAATGATAAAACATAAATTTCCTTTCAAAACATGAGATATTTTTAGTTAAATATAAATTCATTTGTAAGAAACATAAGAAAAAATGCAATAATGCTACATATACCTATTTCATTCTGAGAATTCAAATGTTTTTAAATATTCAAATGAAAATGTTATCCAGTACATAACTAGTCATAAAAAAATATAAAAAACATACATTTTAAGAAAATCCAAGATTTGTAATGGAATTTCAATAACTTTGTACTAAGCATAAAAAATAATAGAAAATCAATAAATTTATGTGATTCACAGGAAGAATTTGAATATTTTGAAATATTTTAAGAAAATTTTCATCAATTACAAAAACAAAACATCAAATAAATATTTTTTATCCTTGAATCAGAACTGAGATTCCCAGTGAGATTTAAATACCTTATCACAATAATAGAAGAAAATAGAAAAATGCCATATATACCTGTAGCCTGAGTTGGATTCAAATCTTTTTGAATATTCCAAAAATAATTCATCAAGTAAAATAATAAGAATAATGAAATCAAAAATAGATTTCTTTGAATAAAATTATGATTTATGATGGAATGTAGATGTCTTTTACCAAAAATAAACAAATATACAAAGATTCCACATGAAAAATTTTAATTGGAGAAATTCAAATATAATTAAAAATTACACAAGAAACTCCATCAAGTGAATGAATGACCAAAGAAATATCAAAATTTGGTTTATTCAACAATTAATTTTTTCCATTTAATTTTTTTATTTTTTTACTTGATGGGAAATTCTTTAAAATATTCAAACATATTTAAATTCTCTATGTAAAATAGAAACATGCAAAATTCCTTTTTTTATGCTTGTTATAAAGTTATTTTACCTTCCATCACCAATGTTGAATTTTCTTCAGAGACGTATTTTTTTATTCTGTTAAGAATTATTTATGTTCCTGTTAATATTCTTGTTTTCATATTTAAGGATATTTATATTTTTAGCATGAAATGGGCATTTTTAATTTTTTTTATGTTTTTTTAACTTTTGGTACAAAGCTATTTATATTTATTCCACCGGATATATCTCACTTTTTCCAAGGAAATCAATGTTTTATCATTTTTGTTATTTTTCTTACATTTGATGATTTTTTTTCCAAATCTGAGGTCAGATTTGAATTCCCCCCCCCAAAAAATGATATTTATGGCATTTCTAAATACCAAATTTAATCAATTTGTGTCCATATTTGAATTATCAAAAGTTTTACCCCAGAACAAGCCCAAAGGGGGTCTGGAGGCCTTAATTTAGCCCCAAAGGGCCTCAATTGATGCTTCCAGGCCTTTAGGGAACCAAAACCCCATCAAATAGTGTGTTCTACCTCCCCAGACACCCCTTAGAACCTTAAAAAGGCATCAAAACTACCTAAAGAGGGAAAAATGCCAATTGGCATTATTATAGTAAAAAAATTACTAAAGTCACACCATTGAAACCAATCAAACATCCATTCATACCCTCCAAAAACAAACCTTGA
This sequence comes from Puccinia polysora, assembly GCA_025617555.3. NCBI lineage: Eukaryota > Fungi > Basidiomycota > Pucciniomycetes > Pucciniales > Pucciniaceae > Puccinia > Puccinia polysora. The sequence goes on along the minus strand of CM062614.1, from coordinate 34,567,797 downwards.
CCAGTTTCATTTGTCTTGTTAATTCCCTGTTATTATTTTAAAAACAGAAATATTGAAATCTTATTTGAAAATAGAATTGAAAAAGATGATAATAGGTCATATAAGATTTGAAATTTTGAAAAATTAAATGGCTGATTCCAGGATCATCTTTTTTTTAAGAAAATCATTCTTGTCAGTTAAAGTCATTGGTTAATTTTTTACTTTGATAATTTTTTTATTGTGAAAAATTGATGACTTTACTGAAAAAAGATATTTAAATTTTTCACAAATTAAACTCTAAAATGCCCTAATGAATTAGAATTGAAATTAGCAGATAAAATATTTGTGATATCTCCAGAAGCTCTGAGTTTGAAAATAGACATCAGAAAAGAAGTGAAAGTTATGAGGAAGACTTCAAATCAAGTCATGGGTGGTAAAGACAAAAAAAGGAGACAAATACACAAACATTCAGTTGGTTGAAGAAATAAAGGAATGTGATCATGTTTTAAAGATTAAAAATATTTAGATAGATTGATGCAATGATATAAACAAAACCAGGGGAAAAATAGTGATGAGTGAAAATTTAGATCTCAGTATGTATTCACACAAAAATATAATGAAATGATAGTTTTTTGCGGGGATTGATAAGAAACAAGGCTTTATGAATAAAATTTGAATGGAGGTTGAGTGATTTCAATTGGAATGAAAAAAAGATATTTAATGTAAATAGGAATAAAAAAATATTGAAAAAAAAATATTGGTTAAGTTTATTAATCTTTAAATGAAAACAAGAGTAACATGATAAAAGATGAGAATTTTGAAATAAATAGAGAGTGTTTGAAGGTTTTCATTATGCCTTGATTAAATGAAAATGAAAATAAATCAAAACTGAATTTTTCAAGGAAAAAAATTACAGCCAGGATTTATTCAGGAGAACCAATTGTCTGTTTGGCTATATGCTTGATGAAAGGGTAAAATCTGGAAGGATACTCAATTTCAATTATTTCAACTACCACTGGTCTCAAGTTCCATTATATTCACTGCCACTGTAATCTTGATTTAAGCTCAGAAAATGGTAAATACAAGGCTTCTATTGTTCTTGCTGATGTGAGCCATTTGCACAATATTAACTGGCATTCAATCAGATATTCAAACAAAATCTTTGGATTAATTTGAATCAATTATTTTTTCCAAATATTCTTAAATATTTAAAACAATTGTAAAATGCAACCCACTTAATTCCACAAGGGGAAAAACACAAGCTCAAAGTTTCAGAAAACCTTCCATCCAAAAGTCAAAATGATGTTTTTAAATTGAGTATAAGGGGTACCAATACAGGATAAGACAGGGAATAATTTGAAGGAAAGCTCAGATAAAACTGTTAAAATGTGGATGCACTCAGGTAATGTGCATTGGAGTGTGTAATCCAAATGGGATGCAAAAATGGGCCTCCACGGCCCATTGGACATCACATGGGCCACATGGGCCTATGTGGGTGTTATTGGTTTTGGGAATTTGGGCGCCAAAACACGTTTTTATGGTCTTTTGGGACACAGGCCCTCACGGGCCCGCCAGGGTGGATGGGCCACCCTGGCCAGATGGGCTTATTTGGGCATAAAAGGGCCCAAGCTTTATTATGGACATACTTGGCCAGACGGGCTGGCCCGCCAAGGTATGTAATTCTCACAATTTGGGCTTGGAGCGGCCCATTGGGGCCGCCGCCCCTGTTGCGGCCCGCTAGGGGCTGCCGCCCGCTCGGGGCCGCTGCCCGTTTGGGGGCGCCTGTGTTCCTTGGTGCGGCCCACGCAGGGCCCAACCGCCCGCCGCGGGGCTGTTGCGCGGCCAAGGGATCCCGTGTGGGCCCAGCTGGTCGCGCCCGGCAACCAGCGCCACGGAGCCGGGGCTCGCGGCCCCGGCTTGCTCCCCCTCCCCTTGCTTGCCGTTGCAAGGGGGATGAGGGCAAGCTGGCTGGGTTGAACCAGCCAGCGACCAACCGCGACAGCACTGTTGGTCAGGGCAGGGGGGATCTGACCACCCCCTTGCCCAAGGAGGTGGGGGCTCCGGCCGCAAGAGTAGCAACCGGCAGGTGGGGGGGATTTCATCAGCCCCCCACCATCAATTGGTTGGGGCAACTGAGCAGGACAGGGGCTCTCTCCCCCCCCCTTTACCAAGGGGGAGGAGCAATGGGCCTGGGGGGACCTGATCACCTCCCAGGCCAATTTACTTGACAATGCCCTGGGGGTATCAACCCCCAGGGCCCCTGGTGAGGGGATTTGACCGCCCCCACCAGGGATTTGAGAGAAAGAGGGGGGGACAGCATGTTGGCTGGTCACCCCCCCCCCATGTGAGTCTGAGACCAGACCCAGGTGTGCCCTGGGTCCCACCTGGCCCATTTGAGGGGCCAGGGACTGGCTGCATGAGGCAACCAGCCCGTAAACAAGGAAATGAGGTCATCATGGCTGGTTTTAACGGACAACCAGCCAAGGGGATTGAACAGTTAAGGGGCTGGTTCAGCCCCATTGAGGTGGAAACACCAGAAATAACCGGAATAGGCTGGTTTTAAGGGTACAGGGACTGATGCCATGTGGGCTGATGTAGTCCAAACAAAGTAACAAGGCCAGTAGAGCCTGTAGAGCTCTTTTGGGGCGGAAAATTTGCCTTTTGGCTTGTTGTATCATGGGCTAACAAGAGGCCAATCTTTTGTACTTAAGGAGCTCTTTTCCCTGCTGTTTTCCATCCATTCATTCATCATTCAAATCAAATTCATCCAAGATATTGCCCCATTGTGAGAGCCCCATTAGACCATATTGACACCCAGTGTCCAGCATTTTCTTTGCTTTAAATACTGCTCATTTGCCTAAGCTCATTGCTGGACATAATTCTAACAAATTATCAGTACCATCATCATCATTATTTCCAAGAAAGATAGACCCTTATACCTTACTTTGGACAACCTCAAGTACCTCAAGTTTTCCAAGAAGATGCCTTATATCCCAGAGTCCAGCTCCACCAAGATAGTTTTGAATAGTCAGAACTATAATGCTTGGGCTGTCCTTATGGACAGTGAGTTGGATAACATCTGTTGTGGGGATATTATGAAAGGAGATGATACTTTGATCAGTTCAGAGGTGGAGAAGAAGGCCTATCATCTTATTCTTAGACACTTGGATGAGCATCATGTAACATGGGTTTCTGATACTCTGTTGGAGGAACAGAAGAGGAAGGGGAGTTTTTTATGGAAAATGCTCAAGTCAAAGTATACTGGTGACTCTGTTCATCAAAAGGGGATTGCTTTCAATAGATTGTTTAAGTTGAAATTTGACAACTGGAAACAATTTGAGGGGGAAGCTAGATCTAGTATTGCTAAGTTCAAGTCATCTGGGCTGAACATGGATCCTGAGTGTTTGTCACTCTTAATTCTTCAAAAGCTTCCAAAAGAATATGAGTCCTTGGTCAGGATCATATCTCAGTTGGATCCCCTTCCAGGAGAAGAGGATGTGCTTAGAAGGATTGAAAAGGATGATCTTCAATTCAAGATGAAGGAGAGCACAGGAACTGCTCTGGTGGGCAAGACAGGAAAATCTGGGAAGAAGGAAAAGGCCAAAAAGGATTTATCAAAGTTGTTGTGTTATAATTGTCAGAAGAAGGGGCACTATGCAAAGGATTGCGAGGAGGCCAAGAAGAGGAATAAATCCAAAGAAAGTGAAAAGGAAGACAAAGAGGTCAACCTTATCATGGAAAATGTTGCTATGGTGGCAGTGGATGTTCCAATGGAACAAGCTGTTGTGGAACAAGTCCCCAGCAAGAAGGCTAAAATCAAAGAGGATCAAGAGATGGACTTGATTGATTATGAAGTGTGTAATCTTAAACTTGAAAATGAGAACTTATCAGTGGCTGATAATTCTTCATTCCTTACAGGAGGATTGTTGAAGGAGGATGTTCTTGTTTTTATTGATTCTGGTTGTACAGACCACATGTTTTTTGAGCCAACTTTGTTTTCAAATATTAGAGATTTTGATGGTGTTGTAAATATTGGCCAAAAATTAAGAACAATTCAGATTAAGGGGATTGGAAAAGTTATTCTTGCAAATCACATGGGTTTCAAAATAATTTTTGAGAAAGTGTTCTATGTACCAGATCTGCCTTATAAACTTGTGTCTCTTGGAGTGCTCTGGAAAAAGGGTTTCCAGATTTGTTATCTTAAAGAAGATAATTTTGTTATTGATTTGAATGGGAGAACTATCCTGAGTGGACAAGTTTGGAATAAGTTGCTCTGTGCTGACTTGTTCAAGATTTCAGCTCTGAGCACTGTTGCTCACAATAGAAGTGGCAATAAGGTAAAGGACAGCAACTGTGAGAGTTGTACCTTAGGGGCCAAGACCAGGAATGTGTTCTCAAATAGTAGAGAACACACAGAAGTTCCTAGAGAGGAATTCTCCATTGATTTGGCAGGGCCATTTTCACCAGTGTCTCTTGGAGGGCAAGATACTTCATCAATTTGGTTGATACAGCAACTAATTTTGTTTGGGTAAAACCAATAAGATCAAAGGATCAAACCACAGAGGAGGTTTCAGTAATCTTCAAAGTCTGGAAACAGAATGGTTTGATGAGGGAGATCAAGAGGGTTATTACTGATGGAGGGGGTGAGTTTGTGAGTAAAGATTTTGAGAAACTATTGAATGATTATGGTATCACTCATATAGTTACTACTGCTAGTACTCCACAAAACAATGGAATAGTTGAGAGGATGAATAGGACTTTATTGGACAAAGTCAGAACTATTATGGCTCAATCTGGTCTACCAAATTTTCTATGGGCTGAGTTGGTGTGCACAGTGTGTCTGTTGCACAATATTGTAAGTGTTAATGGGAAGTGTCCTCATTATCAGTTTTGGAAGTTGTACCCCAAAACATCACACCTAAGAACAATTGGTTGCTTGGTGTATTCTAGTGTCCACCATAATGAGATGGTTGGAAAGTTAGATCCTAGAGCCAGAACAGGGGCACTTGTGGGCTATGACTTAATAAGTAAGGCATACAGGATTTATTGTCCAGGGACAAGAAAGGTTATCCGTAGTAGGGATGTAAAATTTGAAGAAAGTACCTTTCCACTCAAAAGGGGTGAACCTAGTGCTGTTCAGGAATCACAGCAGGAAATAGCATTGGAGCATATTTCCCCAGCAGAGGCTGGAGAGAATATCATTAATGATGGTATTGAGGTGGCAGACGTGCACAGGAGGGTTCAGTACCCACTTCAGGGGAGTCTGTGGAATCAGAACCTGATGAGCCTCCACCTCCAGTTAGAAGGAGTGGCAGGATGAGAATGCCTGTTGATAGGTATGGGGAATGGAAGTCCCATTATGCTTCTGCGGAATATGAGGAAGATACACTTCAGGAACAGTGTATGCTTAATGAGATTCTACAGTTGAGTTCATAAATGGGTAATAGAGTTAACCCAAATAGCTTTGGCAAAGCTATGAATTCTGATGAGAGAGCCAATTGGAAGACAGCTATTTATGAGGAATTTGATTCTCTAGAGAATAATAGTTTGTTTGAAGTGGTTAAGCGGGATTCAGTTCCAAAAGGAAAGACCATTGTTGGGTCTAGATTAGTGTTAACAAAGAAGTTTGATACTAATGGATTTTTGAAGAGGTTCAAGGCTAGATGAGTTGCACAGGGCTTCAAACAGAGAGAGGGTATTGATTACAACGAGACTTTCTCGCCAACTGGAAGGCTGTCCACCTTCAGGTACATCATTGCTTTGGCAGTGGAGTTGGGTGAAGAAATCAGACAGGATGATTTTGTGACTGCATACTTGAATGCAAAACTTGGAGAGGAAGAGACTGTTTATATGTCAATTCCTGATGGTTTCAAAGAATGGCTGGTCGAGACCAAGCCAGAAACTATGAAGAAAATCTGTGGGAGAAGTTTCCTCTCAGAAGATAAAGGGGAGTATGTCCTCAAGCTGTGTAGATCCCTGTATGGATTGAAGCAAGCAGCTAGGTCATGGTATAATACTATGAGCATGAAACTGATAGAGATTAGTTTCAAAAAAAGTTTGGCTGACCCTTTTCTCTTTGTGAGAAGGGATGCAATTTCGTTTGTATGGGTTGATGACATTATCATTATTGGGAATGGTAAGGAGAGAGTCATGGAGACACTGAAAAAGGAGTTCAAGATAAAAGATCTTGGTCTGGCACAGCAGGTGCTGGGAATGAAAGTTAGTAAGAACAAGAATGGGATCAGGTTGGATCAGAACCATTATGTGTCAGCTCTACTTAAGCAGTATGGCTTAGAAGATGCAAAGGAGTTTGGCACTCCAATGCAGTCTAACATTTGGTTAGAAAAGTCTAAAGATGAAGAGCATCTAGAGTTTGTTCAATCCGGGAATGATTATAGATCAGCTATTGGATCTTTGAATGATTTGGGGAAGTGTACAAGGCCAGATATTACTTATGCGATTGGGATTTTGTCACAACACTTAGAGAAACCATGTATGAGGCATTGGTCAGCATTTAAGAGAGTTATGAGGTATCTTAAAGGAACAAGCAGTCTGGGACTGCAGTTTTCAAAGTCATTGAACTTTGACTTGGTTGGTTATTCTGATGCAAGTTGGGAAGATGGTAACACTAGGGAATCAACAAGTGGTTTTGTATTCTTCTTAGGAAAGAATCTAGTGTCTTGGATTTCTAAAAAGGTGTCAACAATAAGTCTTTCGTCAACAGAAGCAGAGTACAGAGCTTACTTGTCAGCTTCACAGGAAGCAAAATGGTTGAGAAAGGTCTTAGAGGATACTCATAAACCACAAGGGTTTGCGTTGTTGTATTCTGATAATCAGAGTGCCATTGCTTTGGCAGAAAATCAAGTGTTCCATTCTAGAACAAAACTTATTGATTTTCATTATAACTATATACGGGATGCAGTTAACTGCAAAGAGATAGTGTTACGGTACATGCCTATGGGGGCAATGATTGTGGATATCTTAACTAAGGCGTTAGATAGGAACAAACATGAAGGTTTTGTGTCTGGTATGCATATGGCATCCCTTTTGGATTAAGGGGGTGTGTTAAAATGCGGATGCACTCAGGTAATGTGCATAGGAGTGTGTAATCCAAATGGGATGCAAAAATGGGCCTCCACGGCACATTGGACATCACGTGGGCCACGTGGGCCTATGTGGGTGTTATTGGTTTTGGGCATTTGGGCGCCAAAACACGTTTTTATGGTCTTTTGGGACATGGGCCCTCACGGGCCCGCCAGGGTGGATGGGCCACCCTGGCCAGATGGGCTTATTTGGGCATAAAAGGGCTCAAGCTTTCTTATGGACATACTTGGCCAGACGGGCTGGCCCTTCAAAGTATGTAATTCTCACAATTTGGGCTTGGAGTGGCCCATTGGGGCCGCCGCCCGTGTTGAGGCCCGCTGCCTGTGTCGCGGCCCCCTCAGGGCCGCTGCCAGCGTCACGGCCCGTTTGAGGCTGCCAGCGTCGCGGCCCGTTTGGGGCCTCCTGTGTTCCTTGGTGCGGCCCACGCGGGGCCCAACGGCCCGCCGCGGGGCTGTCGCGCGGGCTTGGCTGGTTGCGCCTGGCGACCAGCGCCATGGAGCCGGGGCTTGCGGCCCCAGCTTGCTCCCCCTCCCCTTTCTCGCCGTCGCAAGGGGGATGGGGGCAAGCTGGCTGGGTTGAACCAGCCAGCAACCAACTGCAACAGCGCAGTTGGTCAGGGCAGGGGGGACCTGACCACCCCCTTGCCCAAGGAGGTAGCGGCACTGGCTGCAAGAGTAGCAACCGGCAGGTGGGGGGGATTTCATCACCCCCCCACCATCAATTGGTTGAGGCAACCAAGCAGGACAGGGGCGCTCTCCCCCCACCTTTACCAAGGGGGAGGAGCAATGGGCCTGGGGGGACCTGATCAACTCCCAGGCCAATTTAATTGACAACGCCCCGGGGGTATTGACCCCCAGGGCCCCTGGTGAGGGGATTTGACCGCCCCCACCAGGGATTTGAGAGAAAGAGGGGGGGGACAGCATGTTGGCTGGTCACCCCCCCCCCCATGTGAGTCTGAGACCGGACCCAGGTGTGCCCTGGGTCCCACCTGGCCCATTTGAGGGGCCAGGGACTGGCTGCATGAGGCAACCAGCCCGTAAACAAGGAAATGAGGTCATCATGGCTGGTTGTAACGGACAACCAGCCAAGGGGATTGAACAGTTAAGGGGCTGGTTCAGCCCCATTGAGGTGGAAACACCAGAAATAACCGGAATAGGCTGGTTTTAAGGGTACAGGGACTGATGCCATGTGGGCTGATGTAGTCCAAACCAAGTAACAAGGCCAGTAGAGCCTGTAGAGCTCTTTTGGGGCGGAAAATTTGCCTTTTGGCTTTTTGTATCATGGGCTAACAAGAGGCCAATCTTTTGTACTTAAGGAGCTCTTCTCCCTGCTGTTTTCCATCCATTCATTCATCATTCAAATCAAATTCATCCAAGATATTTCCCCATTGTGAGAGCCCCATTAGACAATATTGACACCCAGTGTCCAGCATTTCTTTTGCTTTAAATACTGCTCATTTGCCTAAGCTAATTTCTGGCCATAATTCTAACAAAAACATGATGCTACTATAGACAAGAAAAATTCAAAGAAAAAAAAGGAAGGATAATTTTAGAGGAAATGAATGTTGATCCCCCTCAAAATTTCAAATATCCTCCTACCAACATCAATCCTTAATTGAATGAAGAAATTAAAATTAAAAAGGCTTGTGAAAAATCTAAGCCTTATTCTAGTTCCTTTTTGATGAAAAATAGGGTTCCTCATAATCAAAAGATTTCAAAAAAAAATGAAGAATATGTGGAATAAGTATATGATTCACCAAGATTGGCTAATTGTGGTTATAATGGAGTGGTTCTTTATTTTTGGAAAATATTTTTTAGTCATAAAATCAGATCCAAGGACAAGCTGAAAAAATAAACAGAAATTCATCAAAAAATTTCAGGAAATTTGAAGAGCCTTTTGAATTCAAAATATTCCTAGAAGGCATTGATTATTCTCAAAGAAAGATATCAACAAAGAATTGAATGATGATTTTACATGCATGAAATTTCATTTCTCATTTTTATTCATGAAAAATTGTATAAATCTGGAGCAAAATGAATTTAATTTTCAATTTTTTTATTTCATTCAACATCCTGTAAAGCTGTGTTTATATTTTTTTTAATGGATGTCATTTTACAGCCTTTATATTGAGTAAATAAGATTTTTCTACAATGATTCACAATTTTCCCCTTAGATAAAATTTTGAAGCAATTCAGGCTGACAACAGGGCTTGATAATTTGGAAAAGGGATTTTAATAATAATTAAAAATTTTTAAAAGCTCAAATCCACCTATTAAAAGACCTGTTGAAAATTTGTATTGGTCAAAAATGTATTATATCCTGGATGAAATATTTTTAACTTTTAAGCAGTGGTGATCCAAAATTTTCCTCTAGCCATCAGAATCACATTTTTTTAAAGTCATATTCTGCTTCAGATGTATTTCATTTCATTTCTTACTTATTTTCCATACTTTATTCTTTTCCAATTTCTCTCTCTAACTTATCTCAACAAGTCCTCAATCAACATTCATTGAGAGAAACCAAGATAGTGGCTGAAGACGCTCTATTTTAAGAACACTCCACTTCAAGACAGAAGCTCAAAGAAGGTACCACTTTGCATTTCTTTGAGCCCCCTGGGTATCCTCCTAGAATCCAATCTACTCATTTGACCTCAATCAACTCTCTTATCCTTAAAAATTCAAGACTGATTCACTATTGTTTTTCCAAAAACCTCACAAGAACTCATTGAAACTCCACAAAGCAATCAATCAACATCCGGAAGCAATCATGAACTTAGTAAGATCAACTGGAACTCAAATATTCAATCAGTTGAATCACTCACTGATCCATTCTTTCAGTTCTCTCAAGGCACCTCAATCAATTCATTTAATTATGTTGCTGTTGTTGTCTTGCTCAATAATGGCTAGTGGTGAATATTGCAACCTTGTGTTTACTTTGCCTAAAAACTGCTGACTTATTTCCAACTCTAGCTGCTACAGTATCTTTCAATCTGTACAACAATTGTGTTCTGAATCTTAGCCTTTAGCCAGTTATTTCTCAATTGGTTTTGTTCATCTTTTTTCCTTGCTTTCTAAATTTTACCAGAACTTATTCCTGTGTTGTTCCTAAAATGGAAACACAGTTTGGTCTTGGTTGCAAATGAAATTTCTATCACATTTATATTTCAGAAATAGCTCCCAGCCTCAAAATAACCTCTCAAATGGATTCTTCAACCCTCAAAACCCCACTTGGTAAATTGAAAAAATCCAAATTCTATCTAAATCAAACTTAATCAACAATTAAAAATTTCAGCTTACTTATTTCCAGCCCTCAAACCTGAAACAAGCTGGTAAAGAGAACAGAAATATAAATTGAAAAAAATTTAAATACATATACAAGCAACATATCCCTTTTAATCAGTAAATGCAGCATTCATAAAAATTAAATAACCTAAGAGTCTACTTAACAAAAAGTAGAACCAATTTAGTACCTAGAAAAAATAGGGAATATACTAAAAAGGGTGATGAAAAATTTGCAACTCCCAGTTGTTTGGGAGTTGTGTGAAGCCCTACACGGCCCCATGGACACATGGGGGCCCCTAGACCCTTCCAAAGCGCGCGTGCGGGCCCAAACACATGTCTACACGCATCAAAAGTGTTGTTTCAAACACATGCTACCACCGGGGGGTTGTATACCCCCTTAAATTGAGTTTTTGACTTTTTTACCCCTGTAAACGGCCGTTTTGAGGCATTTCTGGGGGTATACAACCCCCTGGGGGTCATGGAAAAATTTTTGGGACCCCTTGAACCACATTTGGGTTCCATAAACCCAAATTTGGGATCAACACATACCATGTGGGACTTTTGGACCACACCTAGCAATCCACAAGTGAAACTAAAGTGAATCTAAAGTGAAATAAATTGAAATTAAAATGAAACTAAAGTGAAACTGCAAACAAACCTCCCACTCAACTTGATCATTCTCTACTCAAAAGTGAGAAAACTTGGTAGTTGTTCAATTGAAAGTTGGATTGAATACTGAAATACTGTTGCATTTTTTTTGCATGATGGGAACAGTGGAAAGCCCTTCTTTTTGTAACATGGCTGTGTTGAAGGAATAAATTGATAGTGCCATGAACAAAGCTGCAGAAAAAAAGGATGTAGGTAATGAATCATTGGAAGCCTCAATTGCATCCTCATTTAGGGTGACAATTGAGGAACAAAATGATTCACAAATTGACATGACCTCTGGTGGTGAGTAACATTTTATGTTACTCTGGTCTTTGCCTCATTTAATTTTATGGAAAATAATTGGAGCCTGATTACTATGTAACTATGTAACTATGACAGATCCCCTTCACCCTCCTCCTGTGAAATCTTTTTCTACTAGAGAAGAGGCACAAAACTATTGTCAAACATGGGCAATGAAGCATGGTTATGGTTTAAACTTTTTCAACTCAAAGAGTGATAAATATGTGGATTTAGCCTGTGAGAGAAATGGTTTGTACTCTGGGCAATTTCTCACCAAACAGTCAAGGAAAACTCACACAAGGAAGGTTGGTTTCAAGTTTTTAATCCATGCAAGCTGCACAAAGGCAGAGTCCTTGTGGCAGATCTCCTACAGAAATGATCAAAATAACCATGAACCATCTCCACACCCCTCAGTGCATCCTCACCTGAGGAGAATCTCTGGGATGGCCTTAGTGAATTTAAAAGAAGGCATGAATGATGGGCTCAGTAGTATTGAACTGAAAAGAAAATTGAGCAAGATTTATGGCAGCAAATATGTTGATGACCAAACAATCTCTAACACTAAGCATAAGGTAGCACTTTCAGAACTCAAGGGAAAAAGTGTTATGGAGGTCCTCTTTGAACAACTTGGTTATTGAGGTTGGATTCATAGAGAAAAAATAAGTGGAGAGGGTCACTTGGAGGACCTCTGATTGGATGACCCCAATTCATGAAAGCTTTGCAAGCAATTCAACCATATTTCTATGTTGAATTTTTGTTTTAGGAATTGCAGCCAACCATAAAAATTTAACAAAAGGTCTTATTTTTATAACAAGAGAAACATTTGAGTTCTAAGGTTTTTCTGTAAATGCGCTAAAGGAGCTGACTTATGATTCTGAGTGACTTCCCAGATTCCTTGTGACAGACCATGAAAAATCTCTGGTTTGTGCTATAGAACAAAGTTTCCCTGAGTCAACAAGACAGTGTTTTCAGTGGCACTTGTCTAAAAAAATACAACCAAACTGTGAAGTGCACTTTAATAATTATGTTGAAGGATTTCAAAGCTTTATGTCTCTGTGGGCTAAGTATGGGGCCACAAAAACCAAGGAGGAGGCAGAGGTCAATGATTCAGAACTTAGAGTAAGTGCCAAATCAATTCCTCTACTGTTAATCTTCCTAGTTTTGGGTTGCTTAAATTATGACTTGTATAAAGTGTTTTTTGGAAAACCCTGAGGATGTGCTCAATTATATGGATCATAAAATCTTCCTTATCAAAGATAAATTTGTAATGGCTTGGACTTGAAAAAAACCTGACTTTGGAAATAAAACAACTTCTTGGGTTGAAGGGGCTCATGCTACTCTTGAACAATTCCTTGCAAATTATTTGTGAAAAATGTTCAATGTTTGGCAAAACCTAGAGTGAACAGTTTTAAATCAAATTAAATTGGTTCAGGGTACCCTTCAAAAATTTCTAATTAAGATAGGAAGAGTTCCTCCCACTGAATTTTGACTTTTTGGATACAAGTTGCCTTTAGAGGCAATGAAACTTGTTATGGAACATTTCAAGACATTAAAGTAGAACCATGATGGGGAAGATTGCACCAAGTCATACTCCAAGACTATGGGTTTTCCCTGTTCCCACAATATAGGTTGTTAGAGTTTGAGTTTTCATTTATGTGACTCTCACTGGAGTTCAGAGTACCATTGATTGGATTGATTTGATCTTATTATTGTTAACCTTCAAGTACTAAAAAAACAGGTAAAATGTAACTGGGCTGTGTTGTAGTATTGTGATTATCAGACTGTTTAGTCATGGCTATCAGACTCTTTAGTCATAGCATTTCACTTACCATGTCACTTAAACTGCTTATGCTAATTTTACCTTATTCATTTTGTACTCAACCATCTGTTCAGCCAATTACATCAACCGGAGTTTCCTTTTACTCCTGATCTCAGGTCCGTCACGCTTGACAGTACAAGCCCCTTTCACTCATTCTTTAATCCTTTCATCTCATTAGAGCTTGAGCTCTTTTTATCCTTAACATAGGTGACCTACTATAGTTCCAAGGATCTGTTGTGCCTGTGGATATTCATCCTCAATTAATGTCAAATTATGACACTTGAAGTTCTAGTTCTTGATGTTGGTTTAATGGGATTAATGCTTTTTGAAAAATGCTTTTTGAATCATTATTCCCACTTTACTAATATTTGATTCTTTTGAAATTTGAAGGGTTGATGTTGATGAAATCCCAACAATTCTCAGTTACATGAGAATCTCAATGGAATGATCATGGGATACCATGAACAAGATTATTGCAGGCTGTTGCAGCAATTGATTCTGGAGACAGCAAATTATCAATCAAAGCCAAGACTTGAACCTTAAGTCTTGCAATCAATCAGAGGCCGTAAAAAATTAAAAGATACCCGGAGAGATCCTTCTTGATTTGAAAACTTTGAGAAGCAACTTAAGCTGGAAAAGAGGATTAGAGGGGTGCCAAATAAGAAAATACAAAAGATTGCAAGTCTTTTCTTTTTTGAAATGCTCATTTTTTAGGTTTAATGAACAGATGATGATAAGATTTTAATTTCCAGTCAAATTCTGAAGGATCAGAATCTGAATTTAATAGCTAAGAGGAAGGGAATGAAAGTGAATTAGCTTCACTTCATTTGAAATCCATATCCTCTTCAGAGGAAGAAGACATGCAGGAAGCATCAACCAGAAGCTCATCTTTGGTGAGTATTGATGTTATTAATTAATGTTATTGAAATTTTGGCTGAGTGATTTTTGATTATAGAAAGCCAAAGCAAAATAACTCAATCAAATACCTGAGAAATTACATAAGTTCTTGGGTGAGGTTTGGGATCCAATTGTTGATGCAAATTGCTGATTTAGAGTCATTGCTAAATTGCTTGGGTATGATGAACATGGTTGGTTTAAAGTGAGAAAGGAAATGATTGAAACATTGGATAAACATAAAGCATGCTACATCAAGATGCTTGGGGGTGCAAAAGAGGTAGAAAAGATTAAAAAAATACTTGATTTTGAAGATATCAATGAAAAGATTCCCTCTTCAAAATGTCTGGCTAAGTTAGATATGCGTCAAATAATAGCAGAAAAGTATGCCAGACCTATATGTTTCATTTCATTGGAGTAATTCTTTTTCTTATACTCCAATGAAAAAAGGTGTTAAAGATCAATCTGAGCCTATTAATATTTACTTTGTAAACAGCAACCAATGTTTTCTATCATTAATTGAGGGTGAAATGATTACAATCACTCCCATTGTAGCAAAACCCTCTGCTTTCATTTCAATAAAAGCTTCTTGTTGGGTCAATCATCTCAAAGATCAACTGCATGTTTATTCTAGACTATATATATCAAACATAGAATTCATATTTCATCATTATGGTTTGGGTTCTGATGCTGATCTTGTTATTCTATTAATATAAAGGGTTATTACATTTTGAACATCATTATTTAGAGTGTTTTGAGTTAACATCATTATGGCGAGTGTTTTGAATCCCATTTTATTGGTAAGTCAGTTCAACTTGTTTTGGGCTGATCCCATCATAAGGAGTAATTCCCCTTCTTGTGATGAGATCAGCTTAAAACAAGTTGAACTTGTTTTTCCTTTGTGGTGTTTTCACTTTAGGGCTTGTCAAGTTACTTGTCTTTTTTTTGGTGTTTTTAATTTAGGGCTTGTCAAGTGGAACCATTTTTTCGCATTTTTACTATAGGACTAGTCAAGTTGAACTTGTATTTTTGGGCACTTATACTTTAGTGCTGCTCCATAGAATCTTTCATTGTTTATTTGATTTTTGGTGTTTTGTTTTTTTCCAGGTTTTTGTTTTTTATTGATTTTTAGTTATTTTTAGTTATTTTTAGTTATTTTTAGTCATTTTTAGTAATTTTTAGTTATTTTGGTTATTTTTAGTTATTTTTAGTTATTTTTAGTTATTTTTAGTTATTTTTAGTTATTTTTAGTTATTTTTAGTTGTTTTTAGTTATTTTTAGTTATTTTTAGTTATTTTTAGTTATTTTTAGTTATTTTTAGTTATTTTTAGTTATTTTTAGTTATTTTTAGTTATTTTTAATTATTTTTAGTTATTTTTAGTTATTTTTAGTTATTTTTAGTTATTTTTAGTTATTTTTAGTTATTTTTAGTTATTTTTAGTTATTTTTAGTTATTTTTAGTTATTTTTAATTATTTTTAGTTATTTTTAGTTATTTTTAGTTATTTTTAGTTATTTTTAGTTATTTTTAGTTATTTTTAGTTATTTTTAGTTATTTTTAGTTATTTTTAGTTATTTTTAGTTATTTTAGTTATTTTTAGTTATTTTTAGTTATTTTTGGTTATTTTAGTTATTTTAGTTATTTTTAGTTATTTTTAGTTATTTTTAGTTATTTTTAGTTATTTTTAGTTATTTTTAGTTATTTTTAGTTATTTTTAGTTATTTTTAGTTATTTTTAGTTATTTTAGTTATTTTTAGTTATTTTTAGTTATTTTTAGTTATTTTTAGTTATTTTTAGTTATTTTTAGTTATTTTTAGTTATTTTTAATTATTTTTAGTTATTTTTAGTCATTTTTAGTTAATTTTAGTTATTTTTAGTTATTTTTAGTTATTTTTAGTTATTTTTAGTTATTTTTAGTTATTTTTAGTTATCTGTAGTTATTTTCAGTTATTTTTAGTTATTTTTAGTTATTTTTAGTTATTTTTAGTTATTTTCAATTATTTTTAGTTATTTTTAGTTATTTTTAGTTATCTTTAGTTATTTTCAGTTATTTTTAGTTATTTTTAGTTATTTTTAATTATTTTTAGTTATTTTTAGTTATTTTTAGTTATTTTTAGTTATTTTTAGTTATTTTTAGTTATTTTTAGTTATTTTTAGTTATTTTTAGTTATTTTTGGTTATTTTTAGTTATTTTTAGTTATTTTTAGTTATTTTTATTTATTTTTAGTTATTTTTAGTTATTTTTATTTATTTTTATTTATTTTTAGTTATTTTTAGTTATTTTTAGTTATTTTTAGTTATTTTTAGTTATTTTTAGTTATTTTTAGTTATTTTTAGTTATTTTTAGTTATTTTTAGTTATTTTTAGTTATTTTTAGTTATTTTTAGTTATTTTTATTTATTTTTAGTTATTTTTAGTTATTTTTAGTTATTTTTAGTTATTTTTAGTTAATTTTTTCTTATTTTTTCTTATTTTTTCCTATTTTTTCCCATTTTTTCTTATTTTCTCTTATTTTTTCTTATTTTTTCTTATTTTTTCTTATTTTGTCTTATTTTTTCTTATTTTTTCTTATTTTTTCTTTTTTTTTCTTATTTTTTCTTAATTGTTTTCTTATTTTTTCTTATTGTCACCTATTTTTACTCATTTTTACTTATTTTTACTCATTTTTACTCATTTTTACTTATTTTTGCTTATTTTTACTTATTCTTACTTATTCTTACTTGTTTTTACTTTTTTTACTTATTTTTACTTGTTTTTACTTATTTTTACTTGTTTTTACTTATTCTTACTTATTCTTACTTGTGTTTACTTTTTTTACTTATTTTTACTTATTTTTACTTATTTTTACTTATTTTTACTTATTTTTACTTATTTTATTTTTATTTTTATTTTATTTATATTTTATTTTAATTTTAATTTTTACATTTTATTTTTAATTGTTTTGTTTTTTTTAACCAAAAAATCAACATTTTTTGAAATTTTGCTTGATTCCTCTTGTTTTTGTATATTTTTTTTAGTTTATTTTAGCTTCTTATTTGTTTTATTTTTTTATCTCTTTCTGGCCCAAAAAACTTGAAGCCATGTGGCACAGAACACCACTACATTCAAATTGTCTACAGCCCTGCACAACTTTAATGTATTTGGTTGTTGTGCCACACACCCCGGGCCGTTGTGTGGGGGCCGCACCACTACACTCAAGTTTTATGAAGGCTACACGGCCAAAATCAAGTTTTTTGGCATGCCACACATCCCAAATGAGCCGTGTACACAACTTATTTGGGCCGTGAATTTATCATCACTCAAACAATAAAATAGACTAAAATAGATATTTAAAAAAATCAAGAACAAAGCTTACTTCAGCCCCCCAAACCCCAATCCCAGTAATCAAAATCATGAAAATTTTTAGCTTTCCAATAACAGGAACCTTGCAGTCATTTAGCTACAGAAAGGGATAGTGGTGTTGGAATATTTATCATAATAATAATTCCAAGGATAAACATGTTAAATGCTCTAGACTGGATATTTTATGAGCAAGTCCAAGGTTTATGATGGTTTTTTTAAAGTTTTTTCAATAATTTATAAAATAAAGGATGAAAGTATTATACTACTAGGGATCTTTAAAGACAAACAAACTCTCTTCAACAGGTCATTTTGGATAGTATAAAATTTTGGGAATAATGGTGCCCTCTTTAGAGGAGTTATCCAGATAAACTGTTAGGGCAATAACAGCACAAAAAGCCAGATAAAAATAGAGAAATCACTTAATTTTGAGCAATAAATCACGGTGGTTCAGTTGAAGGGTTTCAGATCAAGAATTCAGGGGTTTTGCTGACTAAACTCCAAATAAACAGGTAAAGGGTTATAGAATCATTCAATAAAAAATAAGACTAGGACCAAAAATCACTTGCATAACTATTTTAAGCACTTGATCACGGATGGAAAGAAGTCTGGATAATAACTGGTAAATTCTGGATAAATGGGGAACGACAAGCCAAAAAAAGGTCTGTATAAATACCTTTTTGGGGTGAAATGAGGTTCTCAGGGCACATAGAGAGGGTTTCAGCTCATGGGCTGAGGCTAGCAAGCCAGCCTGGGCAATTTATGCACTTCCAATTGTTTCTTTAAATCAGCTGATCACAGATCTTCTGGATTTCTGCACTATTTTAACTACAGGATCTGTTAATGTGTTAATCTGTCACTGATGATTCTGCACGTATCCTTTGATTGTGCTATTAATATTGAACTAAGGTGATCACAGGTGAGTTTTTCTTGATTTTCCATCACCTGATGATCACAACTGTAATTTCTAAAAATTTTTATGACTACTCCTTGGCATGTTTTGTGGTCATCAAAGATCTGGATCATTCTGAGTTGTGGTGATCCTTATTTATTTATATTTTAAATAAAGATATGCTTTTAATTGTTTTTTGGTGATTTTATTTGACAATTTGTGTTTTTGGATTATCTACTATGTATATGTCACATTACTACATATTCCAGGATGATCCATGTATGTTATAGCTATTACAAGCTGTACCTTCCATCATTTTGATTGTCTGGTAGTCCTGGCACATGGGAGTTGATTATCAGCTGCTTGCAGCTGCGTGGGTGGTTTTAATGCGCAAAACTTGACAGATTTTTTAGATGCATGCGCGCCCGGAAACCTTATGCAAGTGTGGCATACTTAGATGCGCACGGGAATTGTGACAAAACACAATTTTACATGTAACTCCTAAAATATACACAACACCTCAATTCTGACTGAATTCTAGGTGTGAAAGCTATATTTGAAAATAAATGTGAAATATTAAAATTTCCAAAAAGGGCCAAAGTGGTAACATGGCTTTTCAATCACCTCTTATTTAATTAATTTAAATATGAAGGAGTAATATTTCAAGGGTGGTGTCAGTGAGTGTCCTTACCTAATTTTGGGTGGGGAATCCATTTCTGGCATAATATTAATGGAGTTAACACTCTTTCTGGTTTAATAAATTATATTTTGTTATTTTTGTGTACTTTGACAGGTTGCTCTGTGTTAATTAGAAAGCTGACAAAAATAATAAAAATAAAAAAAAGAATCAATAAATAACAATTAAAATGAAAAATGATTATAAGAATGAAATTACAGAAGATTTAACACCCAAGAATTTCTAGAGACCAAAACCAATGATTATGAGTATATATATACAATACCAATATTCATAAATGATGATATGAAAAAAAGGGGAAATAAAGAAAAATTTCAGACTAGAGATTCAAATTTTGAATAGAAAAAAAGAACAAAACAATAAAATTCATGATAAATATAAATATATATATAGAATTAGAAAGGGTGATGATAAATTAACGGCTCAAATGAGCCGTGTGGAATGGCTACACACATAAATTTGAGCTGTGAAGAGCCCCACACAACTCAAGTGTGGTCGGGCTATACTCCACATGGCACTGGACCGCCATGTGGGGACTGCTCCTACATTCAAGCCATGCAGAGCCCCACACAACTTGAATGTAGTTGTGTTGCCGTGCCACATGGCCAGCACAACCACATTTGAGCCATGTGGGGCTCTACATGGCTTGAATGTAGTCGTTTAGCCGTGCCACACGGCTAAAAGTCTTGTGGGCCAAAAAAAATTAAATGAAATGAAATAAACTAAATAAAAATACAAAAAAAAACAGAAATCAACAAAAACATCAAAAAAAAAAGTTGATTTTTTGGTTGAAAAAAAAATAAGAAATAACATAAAAATAAGTAAAAATAAATAAATAAAAACAAAAAAAAAACACTGAAGAAAACCGGTTGGTTGTCTTCAGATTCAAGTAAAAAATTCAAGTTCAACTTTACTAGCCCTGAAGTAAAAGGGCCAAAAAATACAAGAAGTCTTTTGACCAGCCCTAAATTAAAAGTGCCAAAAAAATGATGGGATCTTCCAAACACAAGTTGAACTGACTTACCATTAAAATCTCATTCAAAACACTCATCATAATGACGTTCACTGAAAACAATCAACATAATGATGTTCAAAATGTGATAACCCTTTAAATTAATAGAATTAAAATATAAGCATATGAGACCAAGCCCAAGTGATGAAATTAATCTATAAGTTAGAATATAAATCAAGTTGATATTTGAGGTGATCAACCCAAAAAGCTAATTTTTTAGAAATCATGGAATGTGGTTTGGAAACTATGGGCGGGATTGGAATCACATTGCCTTTAAGTACATTCTGGACCTAATGGTTTTTTTTAACAAAGCAAATAAACATAGGATCTGATTGTCCTTTTACACCCATTTTCATAGGAGTAAAAGTACAACATGAATCCTATTAAATGAAACATATTGGTCTTCCACAATTATCAGCTATTATTTGAACCATGTGAAGCTCTGAAAGCCATTTTGAAGAGGGAATCTTTTCATTTATTTCATTAAAATCAAGTCTTTGTTCTATCTTTTCAACATCTTTACTGCTGCCAAGGATCTTAGAATAGCCCCCCTTCTTTTTCATCAATGTTTCAAGAATTTTTTTTCTTGCTTGAAACCATCCATGCTCATCATACCCAAGTGATTTATCAATGACTCTAAAACCACAATTTTCATTGCCAACTGGGTCCCAAACCTCACCCAAGAACTTATGTAAGTTCTCAGGTATTTGATTGAGGTGATTTAATTCCTAAAATCAAAAATTAGTTAGCCAAAATTATAATCTAATTAAAGAAATCACCACTCACCAAAGATGAGATTCTGTTTGACTCCTCCATTGCGTCTGCTTCATCCTTCAAAAAGGGATTGGATTCCAATGGCACCAAACCCAATGGAATTGCAGTCTCTTCCACTGAACTATGAAATTCAGATGAAGAGCCTGACTTGGAATAAAAACATTTCTCAATGAGTTAATTAAACCCAAAAATGAACCTTTCAAAAAAGAAAAGACTTACAATCATTCTTCTTTTCTTCTTTGGTTCCCTTATACTTCTCTTTGCCCGCTTAAGTTCCTTTTCAATGTGTTCAAATAAACATGGATCTTGCCGTGAATCTGTAAATTTTGGAGCGCGTCTGCTTGATTGCAAGACTTTAGGTTAAAGTCTTGGCTTTGATTGATAATTGGCTGTATCCTTCATCAAGTGCTTCAACAGCCCACAATAATCTTGTTCAGGATTATTCAAGATCATTGCATTGAGCTTCTCATGTAACTGAGAATTGCAGGGAAGTTCATCAACATTGACCTTAAAGGATCAAATATAAGTCAAGTAGGAATCATCATTTGAGTCAAGGAGGTATCATCATTCAAGAAGAATTAATCAAAAAGCATTAATCAAACAGCATTAATCACAAAGTGATTTTAACAATCCAACTGAAACCAAATTACAGAACTAGAAATGCAAGGGTCATAATCCAACCTCCACTGAGGATGAAGATCTTCAGGCAAAACAGAGCCTCTTGATGCTAGTAGGTCACCTATTTTGTGGGAAAAGGCAAAACCCATTGTCATTGAGTATGGCTTGGTGCACACTTCCCTATCATGGTTCCCCTTTAACTTCTCTAATTGTTCCCCAACAAGTTTTGTTGCTTGTAAAGACACCTTGTATTCCAATGGTAACAGTTCAGTAGGAAGAACTATTCCAATCTTTATTTGAGATTTGTAAAGGGCAGTCTGAACCAATTTAATCTGATGAGAAACTGTGCCCTCTAGGTTTGGCCAAACATACAACATGTTTCCCAACAATTTTGCAAGGGATCTTTTGAGAGTAGCATGGTCCCCTTCAAACCAAGACTTTGTTTTATTTCCTAAGTCTGGTTTTTTGCAAGTCCAAGCTGTTACAAACGTTTCTTAGATACAACAGATATTATGCTCCATATACTTGAGTACATCCTCTTGGTTTTCCAAAAAACACTTTATACAAGTCATAATGTAAGCAACCCAAAAATAGGAAGATTAACTGTAGATTCAGTGATTTGACACTTACTCTAAGTTCTGCATCATTTACCACTACCTCCTTCTTGTTTTTTGAGGCCCAATAATTTGCCCACGGAGACATAAAGCTTTGCCACCCTTCAATGTCATTACTAAAGTGCACTTTAAAGTTTTCTTGTATTTTTTTAGACAAGTGCCATTAAAAGCACTGTCTTGTTTACTCAGGAAGTATATTTTCATGGTCCGTCACAAAGACTTTTGGAAGTACTCATGATCATAAGCCAACTCCTTTAGCACATTTAAAGACCAACTGTAGAACTCAAATCTTTGTCTTGTTATAAAAACAAGATCTTTTTGAAAGTTTTCTGGTTGGAAGTAATTACTACAATGTGGAATAGGGGGAATTTTTACTTAATTGTCTTATAAGTACAATCCATCATAGAAATATGATGGAATTGCTTGCAAAGCTTTAATGAATCAGGGTGAGCCAAGAATAGGGCCTCCAAGTGACCCTCTTCACTGAATTTTGCTGGATGAACCCAAACTGAATTACCAAGTTGATCAAAGAGGACCTCCATAACACTTTTCCCTTTAGTTCTGCTAGCGCTGCCTTAATCTTAGTGTTATAGATTGTTTGATCATGAACATATTTTCAACCATTAATTTTTCTCAATTTTCTTTTGAGTTGAAGTGTATTGAGCCCATCATTTATGCCTTCTTTAGATTGTCTAAGGCTACTCCAGAGATTCTCCTCAGGTGAGGATGAACTGAGGGGTGTGGAGATGGTTCATGGTTGTGTTGATCATTCTTGTAGGAGATTTGCCACAAGTGGTCTGCCTTTTTTTGAATAGCATGGATTAAAATTTGCACCCAACCTTCCTTGTGTGAGTTTGCCTTGACCGTTTGGTGAGCGATTGCCCAGGGTAAAAACCATGTCTATCACAGGCTAAAGCCACATATTTATCATGCTTTGAGTTGAAAAATGTTAAAGCATAACCATGCTTCATTGCCCATTTTTGAAAATATGTTTTTTCCTCTTCCCTAGTAGGAAAATATCTCACAGGAGGTAAGGCAAGTGGATCTGTCATTGTTACATAGTCATAGTTAAATTTTAATGGTTAAATTGATGGCATGCACTCCATCAGTTTCAATCAAATTAAATCAGCCAAAGACCAGAGTCAAATTTTATTTTACTCACCACCAGAGTTAGTGTCCATTTTTGACACATTTTGTTCCTCAATTGTCACCCATGATGAGGATGCAATTGGGGCTTCCAATATTTCATTACCCAAATCCTTCTTTTGCGCACGTTTGTTCATTGCACTAATGTAGTCCTTGAACACAGCCATGTTAAAAGGAGGGCTTTCCATTGTTCCAATGATGAAAAAAAAGGCAATGCTACTTCAGTAGTCAATCCAAATTTCAATTGAAAAACTACCAAGTTTGCTCACCTTCAAATTGAGAAAGAATAATTTTGTGGGATGTATGTTTGCAGTTTCCCTTTACTTTCAATGATGTGGTTTACAAATTCACTTTTTTTCACTTGAATTTTTGACTTTGGTATCAGTTTGGGATTGCTAAATGTGTAAAAAAAGTCCCACATAGTAAGCATTGACCCCAAATTTGGGTTGATGGAACCCTAATGTGGTCCAGGGGGACCCAAAAAGTTTGGCACAACCCCCAAACACGGCTCAAAACCACTGTGTACGGGGGGTATATGGCCCCCCGGGGGTTGCATGTGTTTGAGACAACCCCTTGGGCACATGTAGATGCCTGTTTTTTGCCTGCACAGGCGTATGGGCCCACATGCATCCATTGGGCCATGTAGGGCCCTACATGACTCCCACACAACTGGGAGTCATGAATTTAACATGATCCTTGAAAATAATGTCTCATTTTTTATGTAAATCCCATTTTCTGGCGGGAAAGTGAAGTACTAAAATTCTGGAAAAACTATAATTGAATGGCCTTCAATATTTGGGATCCTTTTTTCTCTTCAGATTTCTCAAAATAATCAAAGAAAAAAGATCAAAAATGTGAAAATGTTTGGGATGTGGAGCGTTTTTTTTCAGTTTTTTGAGGGCAATTTTGAAGGTCTTCAAAATCGCCACAATTAGTCACGGTTATTCTACAGGGGTTTGAGATGCCTTCCTATCCCCTAGTTTTTTTTTGAAAACCCCCAAAAACCGTGTTTTTTTCAGGTTTACTGTGTGCATCTGGGATGTTGGGGGACATTGTGGAAAGGTCTAAACCGCATGATTTCCAGGTTTAGGGGCATTAAAAACTCAAAACCCTAAAATAAATCAAAAATAACTATAAATATGAAAAGAAATTATAAAACAGCCCACTAAAACCAAAAAAAATCAATATGAATATCACAAAAAATTAAATGAATATTAAAAAAGAAAAAACAAAATGCAAAAGAAACATCAAACTGAATTTATACCCTGGAAATTTATGAAATATGGCCTGAGTGCACTACAGAGTGATACTTTGAATGTGTTGCCAGATTTATTTGATGCATTTTCTGTGATTCTATTGCTGGAGACCCTTTAAAACTGTCTAACTCTAAATTTTTGATACCTTTGAGGGTTCTTGAAACCTTTCAAAGCTTTTGAGAAGGAATTTTGGGAGAGATGTGGGGACCTTCCCAGCATAAAAATCTTGTGTTTATTAATTATTGATAGTTTTGAAGGATTTTGAAGTCAAAAAAGCCTTAGAGAAGGGAATTCATGACTCATGGGAGAGCTCCAAAGTCTCCTTGCCCCCTAAAAACTTTGAAATTTGGGTGAATGAATTCCTCAGGTGGTTGGAAAACTTTAAGATTTTCAAAAGATTTTTTTTAAAAAAATAAATAAATAAAATAAGGCTTCCATGTCTTCTTTTGGGTTAAGAACATTCAAAATGGCATTAATTTACCCAAAATGGTGTTGGTTTCAATTTTTTTTTCTATCCATACCTTGTTTGATAAATTCTAAGTCTTTCAAATTTTATTTTTTATTTTTTTTGTTTTGTTTTTGAATCAAATAATTGTGAATTTAAAAATCTGAAAATCAAAAATTGATCCTGCATGTTCTTTTGTTGATGCACTTTATTTGGAAAATTTTTCAGAGTATTCATCCTAATTAATTGGATAGTATTTTAAATGAATCAAAAATTTGTTGAAATATCACTAAGATTTATTCAAAAAATAAATAAGAAATCCTTTTCTTTAAAAAAAATGAAAGACAATTTGTTGAAGCTTAAAGAAGCTTGTGGCTTCACACCTTGGTAAGTTTCAGTCTTTTGAATTGCTCCAAACATTAGAGCCCCTTTATGTGCAGGCATAAATTCAAAATTGAAATGAGATTTCTCAGAATTGACTTTTGCATTTCAAAAAATGAAAATGAACTAGAAGAATACTTAAATTACATTGCTCTCAAACCTACTAATTATCATCTCCAATCATAGGAAAAATTCCCTTCAAAAATGAGTGAATCTCTCAAATTCTTATTTGAAGCTTTTTCAAAAATTGTGTTCATGAATTAGAAAAATTTTAACTTTCAATAAAGAGATGATCTCCTGGTCCAGATTAAGTATTAATTTTTTTATAATATTCAAAAAATATTTTGTTGAAATTTCTTTCCTGTTCACTTCTTATAGTCATGAAAGATTTGAATTTTTACCCACCAAAGAGTCCAAAATTCACATTTTTATTGATTTGAATTCATCCTTAATATTTCAAGTTTGCTTGATATTAAAATTTTGATTTATCACACTTGACCTAAATGAATTTCTCTCAAAGAAAAATTTTAATTTGATGTGAAATCATCCTTTTCAGATTGTCTAATTTTGAAAATTGCTTTTGTGTGTTCTTATCATCATGTGGGTTTTGAATTTTTCAGGCAGAATTTACTTCAGTTTTTAATATTTTTATTGGATTATCTTCCAATTTCTATCAGAGCACACTCATTTGAATTATTTATAATGTTTACTCCTTTATTGAATTTGATAAATTTGTGAATTTTCATGTATGAAATTTTTTCATTGAGATTTTGAAATTTTCCTGATCCACAAACCTAATTATATTACCCATTTACCTTTTCTTTATAAATTATTCAAAATTTTTATTAACTTTCTTGTAGATCCAAAATTTGAAAATACCTTTGTTTCCTTGAAAGTTTCTCTCTGTCTCTGAGTCCTTCCTTTGCACCACATTCAATTAATTCCTCAAAGTACAGGGTGGGTGAAGGGATTTTGTGAAATAAATCCTAACCTGAAAAATACAAGATCCATATTACAAATCAAGTAGCCCATATTGCTACTAATTGGATAATTAAAAATCAAATTACTGTATGAAGTATTTCAATAATAAAAATTCTAGAATTTTTAATATCTAATTAGGAATATAAATTTTCCTTTTCTCAAAAAACATTTCTCCCTCAAAATAAAAGTTTAAAAGAGCCTTGACCTCTTTAATTTATTTTTTTCAACCTCAATATTTTTATATTAGTGTAGCCTTCTATACCCTTTTATATCATAATTTGAACTTTCTCTGTCCCTGCCTTTTTTTCAAGATAATCTTTTAATTAAGAATAAATTTAAACAGAAATCCACCTGTCTTCCTCAGCTTCCTTAGAACCTTTTTTGTGTTAAATCATTCCCAGTTGATCTCATCCTTAGAACCTTATGTTGTCTTTGGTTCATTTATCTCACATACACCAACTCAAATTCATGTCCAGATCAAAACTTAATTTGGATTTAAGATATCTTAATTCATGCAGCTACCTAAAATACTTCTTTTCTTGATTTTTGGATGATGAATATAATTTAATATTTCTATGATAATCCATGGTTTCTCAAAGATGAAATTTTATACCTCACCATAATACAAAATTTTAATTTGGTGGTGATGTTTTATAATCTCATTCATCCAGAATAAATCATTTGAAAACTTATCATTCTTGAAACTTTGAATCAAAATAATAGATGAATATTTGAAAAAAAATCCATTCATAAGCTAATGCATCATTATAAAATTTATTTTAAAATATTTGAAACTGAATGAAAGGCAGGTAAAAAAATTCTTTGATTATTTCTAAAAATTGATTTTCATTAAACATATTTTTGAAAAAAGTATTCCCTATTCATCAATCTATGTTCCAAAACTATTTATGAGAGCTCTGGATTATCTTGTTAAAATATAGGGTGATGATAAGTTCACGGCCAAAATGAGTTGTGTACATGGCTCATTTGGGCTGTGTGGCATCCCAAACAACTCAATTGTGGCTGTGTACGCTCCATATGACTAGAGTGTGGTCGTGAGGCCTCCACACAACAGCCCAGGTCATGTGGCAAAGCAGCCAACTACATTTGAGTTGTGTGGGGCTGTGCAAAACTCAAACGTAGTTGTGTTCCATGCCACACCACTTCAAGTTTTGTGGGCCAAAAAATAAAATAAAATAAAACAAATAAAAATATAAAATATAAAATAAACTAAAAAAATATACAAAAAAACCATAAATCAACCAAAAGATCAAAAAATGTTCATTTTTTGGTTATAAAACCAAAAAAATGTTCATTTTTTGGTTATAAAACCAAAAAAATGTTCATTTTTTGGTTATAAAACCAAAAAAATGTTCATTTTTTGGTTATAAAACCAAAAAAATGTTCATTTTTTTGGTTATAAAACCAAAAAAATGTTCATTTTTTGGTTATAAAACCAAAAAAATGTTCATTTTTTGGTTATAAAACCAAAAAAATGTTCATTTTTTTGGTTATAAAACCAAAAAAAATGTTCATTCTTTGGTTATAAAACCAAAAAAATGTTCATTTTTTGGTTATAAAACCAAAAAAATGTTCATTTTTTGGTTATAAAACCAAAAAAATGTTCATTTTTTGGTTATAAAACCAAAAAAATGTTCATTTTTTGGTTATAAAACCAAAAAAATGTTCATTTTTTGGTTATAAAACCAAAAAAATGTTCATTTTTTGGTTATAAAACCAAAAAAATGTTCATTTTTTGGTTATAAAACCAAAAAAATGTTCATTTTTTGGTTATAAAACCAAAAAAATGTTCATTTTTTGGTTATAAAACCAAAAAAATGTTCATTTTTTGGTTATAAAACCAAAAAAATGTTCATTTTTTGGTTATAAAACCAAAAAAATGTTCATTTTTTGGTTATAAAACCAAAAAAATTCAAAATTAAATAAAAATAAGTGTAAATAAATAAATAAAACTAAAGACAACCAAAACACAAAAAATTAAATAAACAATGAAAGAGTCTATGGAGCAGCCCTAAAGTATAAGTGCCAAGAAATAAAAGTTCAACTTGACTAGTCCTAAAGTGAAAGTTCCGGAAAATACAAGTTCAAATTGACAAGCCCTACAGTAAAAACATACAGTAAAAACATAAAAAAAAGGCAAGTAACTTGACAAGCCCTAAAGTAAAAAAACAAAAAAAAAGTTAAGTAACTTGACAAGCCCTAAAGTAAAAACACCAAAAAAAGAGGACAATGTTATATTCACAACCTCAGGGTTTCAAACAGGCATGAATCACCATTCACAACCTATATGGGTTGCAAAGGCCAATCAAAGCCCAACAAGTAGCAAGCTAGGTTGCTTGCAACTTGCGCATTCCCAGGGGGGTTGCAAACCCCCATTTGCAACCCATGTTGTGTTGCTATCAATGAGTTTCTGCCCTATTTTGGGTTGCAATCAAGGGTTTTGCAACCCCCCAGGGGATGTGTGATTTGTGAGCAGGGGTTCAGCATGTTTTCCTAGCCCATTTGGGCCACTACCCCCCAAATGTGCCATATGAGGGGGGATTTGGGGTACCTAGGCACCCCTGGACCACATGCGATTGCTTTCAACCCATATTTGGGGATCTGGCATACTATGTGGGACTATTGGACCAAAAGAAACTTGGAAATCAAAAATTCTGCCTATTGGCAAAAAATCTTGACACACACCACATACACACACAGCACACATCCGTTGCATAAATTAATTTTTCTCAAACCAAAAGTGAGCAAAGTTTTGGAGTTTTTGGATTGAAAATTGCATGGAATACTAAATTGCTGTTGAATTTTTTTGGTTTATGGGAACAGTGGCAAGCCCAAGCCCTCCCAGATTAAACAAGGCTATGTTAAAGGACTAAATTGAAAGTTTAATTAACAAAGTTTTGGTGGAATCTAGGTATTTGGGTAGGGAGTTGGAAAAGAAAACATTGGAAGCCCAAATTTCATTCTCATCTAGAGTTATAATTGAGGAAAAAGATGTTTCTTCACAACTGGAACAAGATGTTCCATCACAAGTTGAATTGAATAAAGGTGGTGGGTAACATTTCATATGACATTTGAATGAGAAGGATTTGGCTTGAAAAATACTAATGTAAATAAGGGGTGCCAGAAATGCTTGACCATCCTCCTGTGAGAGCCTTTGCTACTAGGAAAGAAGCCAGGATTTATTGTCAGAAATGGGCAGCCATGAATGGATATGCATTGACAACTTTCAAGTCATGGTGAGACAAATACATTGATCTAGCTTGTGACAGATTTGGAGTTTATGAAGGGCCATGTCTCACCAAACATCAAAGGCAAACTCACACTAGGAAGGTTGGTTGTAAATTCACAATTTGTGCAAGTAGGAAAGTAGCATATCCCATGTGGAATATCTCCATTAGAAATGGCCCACACAATCATCAACCATCTGGAAATTCTTCAGCACATCCTCAACTGAGGGGAAACTCTGGTCAAGCATTAGACATACTTAGGGAAGGAATGAAAGATGGGCTCAATCCGGTTCAACTTAAGAGGAAATTGAACAAGATTAATGGTGGAGAATAAATTTAGGATAGAAAAATATATAACAATAAGGGAAAAGTAAAGCAAGAAGAACTGCATTGGAAAGGTGTTATGGATTTTCTATTGGAAATGCTCCAGGAATCCCAGTGGGTTTCAAGGTCCAAATTTGGTAGAGAGGGTCACTTAGAGATCATTTTCTTGGCTCATCCTGAGTCTATAAAACTTTTAAAAAAATGCCATCATATCACATTGTTGGATTGTACCTATCAAAAATAGGTACAACATCCCTCTATTGCATGTTGTAGGAATGACTGCCAACAAAAAGAATTTTACAAAGGCTTTCTTTTTATAACAAAAGAAACGTATTATTTCTACATTTTGGAGTTGAAAGCATTAAAGGAGTTGGCTTATGATCCCAAGATGCTTCCAAAAATCTTTGTGACAGACTGTGAAGAAGCTCTTATTTGTGCTATTAAACACAGTTTCACTGAGTCATCCAGACATTTGTGCTCCTGACACTTGTCTAAAAACATCCAAGCAAACTTTAAAGTGCTCTTCAGTAATGAAAATGAACAATGGAAAAGTTCCATGACTCTTTGGGCCAAGTATGGGGCCTCTAAAACCAAGGGGGAGGCAGAAGTAAATGATGCGGAACCCAGAGTATGCCAATGCATTGCTTCTTCTATTGATCTCTGCTGGGGGTGCTTACTTTGAAACTTGTATACAGTGCTTCTTGGAAGACCGCAAGGATGTACAAAATTATATGGAAAAGAATATTTTCCCTAACAAAGAGACATTTGTAACAGCTTGGACTTGTGTCTACCCAGACTTTGGAAATAAAAAAATGTCTTGGGTAGAAGGGGCCCATTCTACTTTCAAACCATTACTTGTGGAATCTTTGGGGAACATTTTTGATGTGTGGAAAGACCTCAAAGGAACTATTGAAAGTCAAATCCAATCAGTCCATGAAGCACTTAAAAATTCCAAAATAAAGTTGGGAACAGGTCTTCCAACAGAACTATTACGTTTGGGTTACAAATTGTCAATTGAGGCAATTAAACTCACTGGGGAAAAATTCAAGAGGTTAAAGCGCAACCATGATGGCCAGGTGTGCTCCAAGTCATATTCAAAAATGATGGGCTTGCCTCGTCCCCACATTTGAGGTGAAATACTAGCATCAAGAGCATCCATTTTTCCTGAGGATGTTCATCCTCAGTGGCAGTTAGACTCACCATGAAAAAAATGGTGGCACCTGCCAGCAGGTCTAGCACCTGAATCTTGTTTTGGTTTTGTTTTGACTCTGAGAAAACTCTGTTTCTAACTTGAGTTGGAACCTGAGAAAAGTTTCTTGTTTGGTTTTGAATATTCCAAGTAATTCTATTGCATGCATGGAATATAGAAGATTTGCAATTGTAGGTAATTTAAATTTTATGTAATGAATAAATTTGAGTATACCATCAAGAAAATCATATTTATTTTCATTGTTCATGAGATTTAATCAAATGTGAGTGTTTTTGGTCCAATTTTT
Organism: Puccinia polysora; assembly: GCA_025617555.3. NCBI lineage: Eukaryota > Fungi > Basidiomycota > Pucciniomycetes > Pucciniales > Pucciniaceae > Puccinia > Puccinia polysora. Next base: position 34,536,549 of record CM062614.1, on the reverse strand, counting down.
CCAATAATTAAGGGTTTCATAACTTTAATTTTCAAAAAGGAAAGTAGCCTAATTTTATAATAACATCTTTTATCCATTCTTTTGGATACACATTTTTTTTTGGCAATTTTAGTACATTGGTAAATTTGGGTGGAATCATTCAATCCTTGATCTGTATTTTTTTGTTTGTTTTTATTCATGTTTTTTCCTGTTAATAATAATATTGTGAATGGATTGATTTTATTTTAAATTTTTGACTTTAATTTCAATCCAGCTACATTTTTTTATGTTATTATTTTTTTACTATTTTTGATTTTTTTATTTTGAATTTTTCAGGTTTTTTATTTAAGCTTATTTCTTTTATTTATTGATTTTTTTTTACTTTTTAACTTGTTTATTGCATTATTTTTTAAAAAAATCCTTAGCCATAAACAAATATGTGTGTATTTTACATTCCTTTGATTATCTGTACACACCAGAATTTTCTTGAAGACACAGGTATTTCACAAAGTTTTTATTTTAAGATTTAAAACACCAGATTCTTGTGAATTATATTCCAAAAATTTTGCAACAAATTTTAAGTATTTGAAGAAATTCAAAAATTGATTCAAAAATCAACAAAAAATCAAAAACCAAAAAAATTCAATGCATTCTTTTAACCATTCCTTTGCATTTTCAATGAATTATTGTTTGGGATTGAATTCTGAGAAAGCTGAATAATAAATTGAAGCTCTTTAAAATTTGTTTTTTTTGGTATTTGTTGGATGTATCCTTGACTGCAAAAAATTGGATCCAAAATGAAACAAATTCAAAATAACTCATACTTTTCAATATTTTTTTTAATATCAGGAATTAAATTTTCTTTCTTTTCAGTTATTTAGAATATCATTAAAAAATTGAAAGAAAATTGATTTTTCATCTTGATCAAAGGTTTTACCCCATAAAATATTGATCACCACAAAAATAACTGCAAATAAAAGGGGTCGTCTGCATTTTGAAATATTTTCTTGTTACATTCAAATGATAAAATAGGGCATATCAAAGTTAAGCAAAACCACAATTTTTTAATTGTGGGTTTCAACCCAAATCTGCCAATTCAAACCCGCAATTAAAAATAAAAAACCCCACTTATTTCACATCAGACGTGTCAAAGTTACCTGAAAATAAATGCTTTTTTCAAATAGAGTATATAAAGGCCTTCAACAGCTCAACCATGCGTCATTCCACATCATCACCCCTGTTTTCATCCTCCAACCTTATTGGAACACTTCATCACTCTCATTGCTTCATTGATATCCTCATCACTTCATCACTCTCATTGCTTCATTGCTATCCTCATCACTTCATCACTCTCATTGCTTCACTGATATCCTCATCACTTCACCGCTATCCTCATCACTTGATCAATCTCATTGCTTCATTGTGCTTAATCAATTTATCACTCTCACTTTGCTTTATCACTGTCATCACTTTATTGCTTTCATCATATCCATCCTCTCATTGCTTCATTGCTTCATCACTTCACCCCCCCTTTCATGACATCCTAACTGTCATTGCTTTATTGCTTCATCACTTCATCCCACTTACTCTTTTTAAATGGCCCCTCAGAGACACTCCCCCTGCAATTCCACTCAACCAAAGCAAACATCCCCCAGGAGATCAATATCCAACAATCCTCCCCCATCAGCTACCAAAGGCTCAAGTCAGCTCAAGAGAGCTGATCACATCATCCTGGTAAACTGGCTCAAAATTCCATCCAACTACAATGCTTGCTTTGGATCAGAAAATGAAACAAAAGTTGGCCAACCTCCATCCTCTAAGGTCAATGGTTATCTCCTGATGGCCAACAAACTCAAGAAAAAAACAAAAGATAGGATGGATCTGTCATCCAAACAGATGAGGGAGCAATTCAAGAATGATCAAGCCAAGTACAAAAAGGCCCACTCCATGTCAATCTCCACCAGCTTTGGTGTCACCAACTCTGACAAAGCCAAGGGAATCAACTTGGTGGTTGATAAGTTGGACTCCATTTGTCCTTTTTATATTCAGATGGATGAAATCTTTGGAAAGAAGGCCAAAATCACCCCTTTAGCCGCTTTTGATGCCCAACAATCCAATTCAGTCCACGCTGAGGACTTGGCTGGGGATTCTCATCCTAGCAATGGTGATCCTGAAGAAACCTTTTTCTTGGAGTGGCCCTCATCCAATGCCAAGGAGGATATTCAAACACAATAAGCTCCAATCATGTCTACTTCTGTGTTGATTGGGGAGTCAAACCCAACCTTGGACCCCTCCCCTCCTTCTTTCAATCTCTCTCTTCCTGGGGTGAAAGAACTTAATGAAATGGTCAACAAGGAGCAAGTTATTCCTGTATCACCACCATTGGAATCATCTGCTCAAGGAAGGAACCAAGATCTTTTTTCTTCTGTCTGGTTAATCCTGACTGATTTAGATTGTAAAAAAACAGGCTCATCTGTTCCTGAATGGCCAAATACTCAAGCCAATGGGGCCTCCCACATCCCCTTCAAATGAGAGCAATGACATTCCCACACAAACCTCCTCTGTAAAGGGAAAGCAAACGGCCTCCAATTCCATCAACCTCAACCCTAATAGCTTTCAAAAGCGGGGAAACACTTCAAATTTTTCTGGCTTTGAGGATATCATGGAGAAGCAATATTCAACTAAGTTCATTGATTGATTTTACTTGCTTTCAAAATCAAGCTCATTCCTATTCCCCTCCAAAAAACAGTGAAATCACAAATAGAATCCAAAAAAACTTCAATTTGAAAAGGAGAAGTGGGATCGTCAACTGGCTATGGATTGTCAAAAGTGGAAAGAGGAGAGTTTGGCTCATCAACACAAGTTGGATTCTGAGTGGCAAATCAAAAAGGCCAAGCTGTAGTTTCAAAAAGAGGAAAAGGAGAAGGATCAAGAGCAAGACCAACTCAAAAAGGAGAGGGAAAGGTTAGCCACAGGAAAAAAAGATAGGTTATTGGTAGCCATGGCATGTATTGGTAGCAGTAAAACTGTGGATGAAATAAAGGAAATTACTTGATTGCTTGGTTTGTAAATATATTTACTTTGATAAAAATTTTAAAAATAGAAACAAAAAAATTATTTTTTATTTCAACAACATTTGAGAGTATTTTTAGCACCACCAATGAAAAAATCTTTTTTATTTTCTTTATATTTTTTTTCCTAAGATATATTTTGCCACTGGCCAAGTCCTTGCTACTGTTTTGAGTTTTCTATTGATTTTCATGGACATGGCCCTTCTAGTATGGGTGGCAGTATCCATTGCAGGAAAGGTAAAGTTTTTGTACTTTTTTGCTGCCCAAACCATTTCCAAAATACCCTTTTGTTTGAAATCAATCCCAAAACCCAAGTCTGGGAACACAAATTGGCCGTTGGATACTTGATATTCATCCTTGTTGCCAATAAGTTGTCCATTCAATTTTTTGGTTGGGACCAGAAGTAAAAAGGAATAGTCAGAGACATCACCTTGGTCAATATGGGGCAAGTTGTAGAAGGAGTCTGAGGTGAAGGTGATGTGAGGTGAGAAGTCAAAAGCAGTAAGGCCAGATCAAAATTCCAATGAGAAGAAGGAAGGGATGTTGTTGTCCATCAGAGCTTCACGGTTGGAATCAAATGCAAGTTTGGATAATGTTTGAAACATTTGGCCCAATATTTGAGAGACCTTTTCAGAACTAAGGTTCAAAAAATAATACTCTTTAATGGAGTATTTGACAGCATCTTTATTCAAATATTTTCCAAATATTTCAGAAGGGCCCATCCATTTTTGCCATAAAATTGCTCACATTTTCCCACCCCAAGATCTTGAGGGACCAACAGTGTTGCCAAATTTTTTGGATTGTTGAAGGAATGTTGTTACTGAGTTGATGTCCTTCTTCTCTTGCTCAGAGAGTTCATACAAAGGGATAAATTGGATGATGGAAACCATAGCCTCATGATCCAATCAATCTTGAACATATGCTTTTCCAGAGATGAAGAAATGGGAACCTTTGATCTTCTGTTTGGCCTGTTCCAACTTTTCAGGGGTGGGTTTTTGACTTTTATTGACAACGGAAAGATAAAGTTTCAAGGGAAGTAGTTTGCATGAAGACCAAACAACCTTTTCTTTAATTTTTTCTCAGTCACTTCCAATGCAATTTCCAAATCCTGCATTTGAGCCCTCCTTCTCTGGCAAGCCCTTTTCTTTCCACTTCTCTGTATGATTTTTAAACTATCTTCTTCCATCTTTTTCCCTTCCAGCTTTAAAAAAAAAAGGAGTCAGCCTAGGATTCTTGGTGTAACAACCAAAACCAAAAAAATTCTGTGATTTTATTTTTTACCTATTTGAAAACCCAATGCTGCTCATCAAACTGAGCAAGTGTGAGGTGTATAATCCGCTCTCTCATGGCCAAAGATGAGGTAGAAGATGATGCTGGGATGACTTGAGGAAGATCAGGAATATCTTCTTCAAATATTTTTTCCCATTCATCTTTGATGTTACAAGAAGGTTGTGAAGAATTACACAACTGATAATCCAGTTGATGAGGAACTTCATGTCTTTGGAAGATTGGAGCTGTTTTTTGCATCTCCTGTAAGCTGGCCCATCTTCCTTTCAGGATTCCTATGGCATTCTCAATCCAAACTCACAATTGGGCAAGATGATAGTTGAAATCAGTTTTGGCTTGATCATTGGTTGAAACATTGTGGTATTCCGGAACCACATATTTCCCACTAGCATAAGCTGAATTGGCCAGAAGGTATTGATCTTGGTCAAAGTAGTTATCTGGTTGTATGGAAATCCGCATCCAATTGAAAACATATGAATCATGACAAGAACCCAGAAGGCCAGCATGGAGGGATATGAACTTCTTGTTGTTATCACAAACAATTTGTAGTACCACAGATTATTTATACAAACCAATAAAAAAAATTTGGTCAGTGTATTATCAAAGGCTTTGGAAAGGAAATGAATTGATAGCCTTTTTTCCAATCAAAGTAATGGTTGCCATCTAGCTTGGGTTTTTGAGTCAAGGGGATATTGGTTCAATCAACAAAACCAATGCAGCCAGAAAATCCTTTAGTCTCCATTACTTGAGATATCTCCTTGCGGTCTTCTTTGGTTGGCCAACAAAGTACAGAGCAACAAAAAGATAGGATAGCAATCATGAATCTTTTGGTGTATAAGTAAACAGATCCATAACTGACCAATAATAGATTTTCTAATTGATGAATTGATTCTCCATTTCCATTTGATCCCAATCTACAGAGAAACATCCATTTGGATAGCTGGATTGCATTGAGGATTCTTAGGATTGTTCTGGAAGATGTGGTGGTCTTCAATCATCTCCAAAAGTTTCATTAAAAAAGGCAATAAAGTTTGGAACAGTTGCTGGAAGCCTAAGTGGGGCAGTAGGTGAAGCTTTTGCCTTTCATACATAGGTTTTTGGAGAGTGTTTCTTTGTGGAACCATGTATTGCTTTTCTAATAGAGAACTCAAAGCTAACAAATTTGATTCCAAATTGGAATCTGAATCCTAGTCAAATAATAAAAAAAGTTCAGTCAGCCTTTTTGCGTTTTCAACTTGCTGCTGGGAAGTTTGATTGGACATGTTGAGAAAGATGGTGATGTGATGATGATGGTATGTGTGTGAAGAAATTGAGATGTGAAGCAATGGAGATGTGAAGTGATGGAGATGTGAAGCAATGGAGATGTGAAGCAATGGAGATGTGAAGCAATGGAGATGAGATGTGTTTCACGCTTATGGATTTGATGAGTTGGAGGTGTGGATGGGTGTTTTGAATTCCATGAATGGTAGATGGATGAAATGGCCGGTTTGATGTTTGAAACCCGCCATTTTCATGAAACCCGCCATTTTGAAATACACCAGTTAGGGGGTATGTGTATTTCAGAAACCTGCCATTAACAATGGGGGGTTTGGTCAATAAAATGGTTGGTTTCTAATGGCAGTTTTGCTAAATTTGATACGCCCTAACAAAAAATATTGAAGTAAAAAATAATACTATTTTCAGAAAATTCCTTAAAGGGCTCCATCTAATAAAAAGATTAGTCTTGAAACTGTTTTTATAATTTTTTCTATCTTTTTTTTCTTGGAAATATCAAAAAAAACAAAATAACCTGCAAGGAGGCCCAGTACCTAAATAATCTTTTGAAACTGGCCAGGGGGTCTTAAAAAATAGTTTTCATCCTATTATACTTGTTTTTTTCTCAATTTATGTTGACTTTATTTTGCTTTTATTATTGTTGCAGTTCTTAAAATTCCTTCCAATAGTGTTTTATTTTTCTTTTAATTGTTTATTTTTGAG